>PPOA03000001.1:600000-1160020 GCA_003708795.3 Petasospora americana
CAAGAAGAAGAAAAGTTATCCTGTCTACTAATATTGCAGAGACCTCCGTGACTGTTCCAGGTGTAAGGTATGTCATTGATTCCGGTTTGAGAAAAGTTAAGGTGTGGAGACATCAATTGGGCCTTTCAACATTACTTACTGCACCAGTTTCCAAAGCATCAGCCACACAGAGGGCAGGTAGAGCTGGTCGTGAAAGGGAAGGTAAGGCATTCAGATTATACACTGAAGACGACTTCTCAAAATTACCGGTGCAGACTGAGCCTGAAATCGCTAGAAGTAACGTCACATCACCAGTTCTTATGCTGAAGAGGGCTGGCGTGGATGATATTCTTAATTGGGCCTGGTTAGAAAACCCAGGTCAAGACTCACTTCTTTCCGCATTGACACAGTTGTACCATTTGAAAGCACTTGACGACCAGGGTAAAATTACAGAACTGGGTATTCAAATGGCAATTCTTCCATTGGAGCCACAATTATCTGCCATTATTCTTACTGCTCATAAGTCTGGATGTCTCTCTGCCGTAATTGATATTGTTTCGTGTCTGTCTGTCGATAACTTGATTTTGAACCCACCTTCTGAGATTCGTGATGAGGTGAATGAGAAGAGAAGAAGCTTGTGTGTCTTAGGTGCTAAGTATGGAGATCTCTTAATGCTTAAGGAAATGCTGGACTTTTATGTCCAATTCGATAATTCCAATGAAAGAAAAAATTGGTGTAAAGAACTTGCTCTTTCTTATAGAGGATTCAAAAACGTGATAAGGGTTAGAAATCAGATCAGACAATACATGGTTTCCCTCACTAAAGATAAACATCTATTTGACGAGGATGAAGATGCTGCACAGCCTTTGGATACACCTTCAGTTCTCAAGGCGTTCCTATCTGGATACGTTGCTAATACAGCTATTGGAATGCCTGACAGATCATATAGAACTACAACATCTGGTCAACTAATATCGGTGCATCCATCTTCCATGGTATTTGGTAAGAAAGTTGATGCCATCATGTATAGTGACTACGTTTATACTACAAAGGGCTATGCTCGTAACGTTAGTGTGTTGGAGCTTTCATGGTTACAGGAGGTTGGATCTCACGTCTTGGCTCCAAAGGAGAATACAAACTAAACATTTTAGACTATTTGCATATATATAATAAAATAACGATAGCATTTCATTAATGATAAGTGTCTGTAAAACCTGAATTTTCAGTCGACTTTTAGGTAGGTACTATATATCTGAACGATCACCTGAATGGTAAAAACTGAGCGTATTATAGAGCAACATTAGTTTCAGAGAGTCTGAATAGAGTTTCTTCTGCTACCCAGTTTATTGTCCCGTCCGTGTTCGTGCTCTTCTTGTTGTAATTGTTCTGTATCAGAAAGACCATGATTTCCATCAATGTGATCTAAATCATCAAGCTCAATCATCTCTTTAGGACAGCACGACTCTGGTTGAGAACGAGCAGATGGAATAGGTTCCAAGTGCGGCTGCGAGAAGTGCTTGTCACTGAAAGAGTAATCAGTTCGAGGACGCGGTGAAAAGTAGTCACCAGACTCTTCAATGTCAGCGTTAAAACGATCATCTGTAGATGAACCAGCTCTGTTACTCAAGCTACTCAAGTTACTCATATTACTTTGCGTGCGTCTGTGAGACTTTGTTGGTTTCGAGACTAAGAAAGACGGTTTTCTCATACGCTCCCTAATGACCTTTGGTGCAGCACTTTTGAAGAATTCAATAACAGGATCATTAGCACTTCCGATCGTCTCGGTACGCGACATGCCTCCATGTAAATCTTGATATCTGTCTCTTCTTTCCATCTTTGCAGATGGGAGCATAATGGCACGGTCAAGGGAGTATGGCAAACCTCTGTGACGACCTCTGATCATCATTGCAATCATCACAAGCTTAGATAGCACAGTGAACTCTGCCGAGAACGACGCATCAGTGTTAGGATAACCAAGAGACATTCCAACGGTACCATAGGCAGAGACAACTTCAAACAGAACTTGGAAAACACCAAATTCTGGCATGTCATCATTTTGAATTTTACCACCCTCAGCAATGCAGATAATAAACAATCCCAAGAAGACAAACCACAAATCAAAGGATAATTGTCTTCTCAGATGCGCACCAATGAAAGAGGTTGCCTTCTGGTTCTCATCAGCTTCTGGTTCTTTTTCATGCTGTCCTCCAGCATAGACACCGAGTGATTGCTCTTCATAGACGTTTGTTCTTCTAATAGAGATAGCTAATGGCATCACAGAGATATACATCATCACCATGTAACTGACCTGAACAGCAGGATGTAACTGGGAGAGGTCAACGCAGGCAAAACCGGCAGTTCTGGTGCTGACAGCTTGAAACAAACCGTCAAGGATCTTGTGGCCAGCACTAAGATCCTGAACAACACTTGCATTCAAGTCCAGGACAATGAAAAGGATCAAGTCCACTGCGTTCATAAGAAGAAGAATGAAGAACAACCACCAAGTTGGGGCGGACGGGAAGAGCAGTGTGAAGCAACGACGAGGGTGGTCTAGGAGGAAACCCAGTGACTCTCGGAAAAGGGATAATTCTTTCGAAATCTTGAACAAGATCCATATAATAAATCTGAGAAGAATAGGGAAACCAGTGTTACCAATGACAATTAGCACACAAAAGACGAGTAAGGCAAACGTGGAATCCCTGAACGATATCATACTATCAGGGGTCAAAGTGTAACCTAAATCATTAAATGCAGACGCTGCTGAGAAGAATCCCCACCAGGTTAGAGTGACACCACTGTCCTTAACATAACTCTGGTACTTTTTAGTTTTCAGAATCCACGGTAACAGAAACGCAATACCGATAAGGTGGAAGCCAACGTAATAAACTACCAAAATAGCAGCAAGAAGCTTGATAGCTCTATATTCAACACCACCAAGCTCTTCTTTTTGTCTATCGGATAAGTTGACAAATGTAGAGTTTCTTCCCACAGTTGGGACCCAAGAGAGATACTGGGTAGACATTTGTCTCTGGAGAGAATTGTCCTCATCACCCGAATACTCTTCATCATCAGACTCTGTTGGATCATAATCTGACTCATCATCGATCGCACTTGAGGAGAGTCTTCTTCTTAAAACCTTTGTCTTTAACTTACGTCTGATAATCTTATCAAACGTAGGAGACTTGCTTATCTTGGTTGGGACGTCTAAAGTGTTAGATCTCTTTGTGAACTTGACACCTCCACTTTGATCGGATGATGGAAGTGGGAGATGCGATTGAGCTCTTTGTAATTCGTGTCCATCTTCATCAAAAGACTGGCCGGTAATATCATGTTCGTCCTCGATCATATCGTCAATGCAATTGTCACTAACTGTACTGGCCTTACGCAGAAGGAAACTTCTTCTCATACCAGATCTTTTACGTAAGTGAAGTGGTCTTTTTGGTTTTGCCAAATCGAATTGCAAGGAAGAGTTTTGTCTCAGTTTAGATGCTCTTTCTGCTGGCCCATGAACAATGAGTGCTGGTCCTTGGTTTTCCCCAGAGTCGTATTGATAGTTAGCTTGTTTATTACGCATCATGGCGAGGGACATGTAGACATCTTTAGGATCAAAGTCTTCACCCCTCTTGTTTGATGTATCTGGAGGGTCTGCAAACTTGAGAACCGGCTTGTCATTGTGTTTGTCTTTTTCATCATTAACGAATTTGATGGTTCTGTTCTGAGGAGGCTGGGCAATATCATCATCATTCTCTGAAGAAGGCTCAGACATGTGCTGTACACCTTCGCTGGCACGATAGAGATCTGATTGAGACTGGGTATAATCGGTAGGTGGTAACTGCTGAGACAGTGAGACATTAGAAGATGAGCTGCTCTCATCGGTGGTCTTCGAGCCTGGCGACTCCTTGGATGGTTCCGAGCTACCAAAAGTTATATCAGGGACCTGCATCGGGAATGCCTGTTGAGCCTCTCTTCTCGATCGTTGGGAGTCCATTGTTCTCTGTCTATCCATGGATTGGGTTCTAGCTGCCAATGTAGCGGTTCTTCTCATTTTGAAATTGAGTTTTGAGCTCTCTCTGATACCGTCAAAGTAACGCTCGAACCAATAGAGACGCAGAAAGGTAAGCGAGCCATGAATGAATATTGGTGTTGCTAAGTCGGCTATTACATATATCACGATTTGCTGATAGAGTGTAAGGTCATTGACGTTGACAGTGTTCAATCCGGCTTGAGTAGACGAGCATGCTGCAAGGAAGAGTGCATCAATATAAGCAATATTCTTCACAGGATAAATTAGAATGGAACCAAAAATTGTCATAGACACGATATAAGCGTAATGGACGGCAATGAAGTTCGGGAATATCTTTTTCAGGTATGGACCAAGAGTGTTTTCAATATGACCCATGGCATCACGAATTTTCCAGCCTATGGACTTTCTTACCTGATATGCAGAGTTCGTGGCTGTCCTGTAGATAGTATGTCTCCCTTGAGGCTCTCCCTCTGTCTGTTGTGACTCTTGTCGTACGCTGCCAAATAGTCTCATATTATGCTATATTGTTTTGTCTGTGTTGTATGTGTTTGTGGAAAACGGTATGTGTGTGCCAAGACAAGACCTTTATGGTCAGTATGAAAGTGTGTTGGACTTTGTAAGATTGATTATGGGGAGAAAAGTAGGATGCAATAGTTGTACTTGGTCCGTATGAATAATGTTATTGTTGTTCCAACCTTGTATAGTCTGAGGCAGGATGAGCCGGCTTTAGTGAAACAAGTAAAAGGCAAGCAGTCTTGAGTTGAACAGCCGATGGCTAAGGTTTGCACAAAGATTCAAACAGTACCAGTCAGCACTCGAGATGAGCTTTCCAGATGCGCCGTATGACAAACAGGAAAAAGGTAATGCTGAAGGAGCTCCCCTGTCTTGTTTGATTGATGGCTATTAGAGACTTTTGGGCTGCTTCCCACATTATTTTCCGCGATCTTGTTCTATGAGCATGATAATAGGCACTCCACTTCGAGCTTTACATGAGACGAGAGTTGGACAATAAGTCACTTTATAAGCTATATATTTACTCATTATAGAATCTAATTACTACAGCCATCGCTGGAATAACCAATCAAAGAACTCCATACCCTAAACGTCACAGCCCTTTGATCCTGCGATGAGGTTACCCGCGTCAAAAATCGTTTACGCTTTGACTTCTTCCAGAGCGATACAAATTCGTCTTGGGCTACTCGGTTTGGAAGAATGGCGAAAAATTTAAGCTGCAGGTAAGCTGACTTCATGGGGTATATTGCTGATGACATCTTGCTCAGCTGAAACGTCTTGTACTATTTTGTATTACAACAATGGCCCGAGAAAAAAGCCATGGTTTATAAATGCAATTCGCTATAGATTTTGTTAGCTTTGTTACTTTCAATGCTAGGAAAATGACTGAAAGCTCGAACTTCGTCTATAAATGGCTCTAGCAGCTCCTCTCTGAGGTGGGATTTTTTGCGCCGATTGGCGCTATGGCTGCGTAAATTAGTCCTATTAAAATTTCTTTTCCCGCATATGTTTAGGTTTTTGCGCGAAGGTGGCAGGGGCCGGGCTTGAAAAAAATTTCTACAAATTTTCATCTCTTCTCACACGTAAGACAACCCCCTCTCCTTCTTTTCCTTCTCTCTCTTCTTCTCTCTCTCTTCTCAGAAAGCCCTCTTCGAGTGCCTAAGTGGATCAGTGTGCCATAGGGAAAACAAGAAGACTCTGCCGCCCCAATAAGCAACTCGCTATCAGTCTCCAAACTAACTTTCGTTGTCTAAGTCCGTGCAGCTAAGAACATCCTACAAGAAACTTCAGATCTACTTTTAGTCTCCAGCTTAATCAGATCTTATATTTTCTTTTGTCCTACTGTCCTACCCACAGAAAACAACATCTATTTGAAACGCTTATTGGTAAGTGCTATCATCATTTTTCCGGTCATTTCATCCCCAATGAATCCTATGTGGAGAACATCGAAGGTCAAGAAGAGTGCAAGTATGAGAATGAGAGAAAAACTAACTTTTACAGACTGGCGAAGATGCTGAACTCAGTGGTCCTCACAGTCTTTCATCTAGAGGCACATCCCTATTAGCGATAGCCGAATTGGCTTCCCTAACAAATGCGCCTCTAGATTGTTGACTTAGGACCCGACTGAAGATTCTTCATCTTGTAGCCACGCGTATAAGAAGCCTTTCTAATCTATTTCGAATTCCCAAACTCTTGAACCTTTGTTCTCCATGTAGTAATATTAGGGTGACCCATTTCATTTTGAAATCAGTCATACTAACCATTTTGACAGCTCCGAGCTACTGTTCTTTTTACTAGATTCCCTATTTAAAATGGCTGCTATTATCCCATCTGTTCCAATCTCTCCACCAATGGAATCTACGGGAAACCGTTTGATGGCCTTGGAAATGAAGGATGGCTCTGTGTTAGAAGGTTATTCCTTCGGTGCCGAAATTCCAGCTGCTGGTGAGTTAGTCTTCCAGACTGGTATGGTTGGTTACCCAGAAGCCATCACCGACCCATCTTATGAGGGTCAAATTTTGGTTATCACCTACCCATTAGTTGGTAACTACGGTGTTCCAGACCGTGAACTCAGGGATGAAGATGTCCCAGAGTTACCAAAATACTTTGAGTCCAACAGAATCCACATTGCTGGTTTGGTTGTCGCTCACTACACCGAGGAGTTCTCTCACTTCTTAGCCACTTCCTCTCTCGGTAAGTGGTTGAAGGAGCAGAATGTCCCAGCTATCTACGGTGTTGATACCAGAGCTCTTACCAAGCACTTGAGAGAATCCGGTTCCATGCTTGGTCGTATTGGTATCCAGTCCGATAAGTGCTCCGTTGAGGAGGCTTGTTCCGCTAACTGGGCTTCTCACTTTGAGATCCCAGAGTGGGATGATCCAAATGTCAAGAACTTGGTTGCTAAGGTCTCCACTAAGAAGCCAGTTCTTTATACTCCATCTGCTGAGACCGCAGTTAAGGGTCCAGATGGTAAGACATTGAGAATTGTTGCCATTGATGTCGGTATGAAGTACAACCAGATCCGTTGTTTTGTCAGACGTGGTGTTGAACTTAAGATTGTCCCATGGGACCACGACTTGAGCTCTGAGGAATACGACGGTCTTTTCATTTCTAACGGTCCTGGTGATCCATCTGTTATGGACAACGTTGTCACTCAGTTGACTCAAATTGTTAACTCCAAGAAGACTCCAATCTTTGGTATCTGTCTTGGTCACCAGTTGTTGGCCAGAGCCACCGGTGCTTCCACCCTCAAGTTGAAGTTCGGTAACAGAGGTCACAACATTCCATGTACTTCAACCATCTCTGGTCGTTGTTACATTACATCCCAGAACCACGGTTATGCTGTTGACACCACTACTTTGGCTAACGGCTGGAAGGAATTGTTCGTTAACGCCAACGATGGCTCCAACGAAGGTATCTACCACTCCGAGTTGCCATACTTCTCTGTCCAATTCCATCCAGAATCTACACCAGGTCCAAGAGACACTGAATTCTTGTTTGATGTCTTCATCAAATCTGTCTTGGAGCACAAGACTACTCAGACTTTGAAGGCTGTTGAGTTCCCAGGTGGTAAGATCGAGGACAACTTGGCTGCATACCCAAGAGTTCACCCAAAGAAGGTTTTGGTCTTGGGTTCTGGTGGTTTGTCCATTGGTCAGGCTGGTGAGTTCGATTACTCAGGTTCCCAAGCCATCAAGGCTTTGAAGGAGGAGGGTATCTACACCATCTTGATTAACCCAAATATTGCTACTATTCAGACCTCCAAGGGTTTGGCCGACAAGGTCTACTTCTTGCCAGTCACCGCTGACTTCGTTAGAAAGGTCATCAAGCACGAGAAGCCAGATGCCATCTACGTCACTTTCGGTGGTCAGACCGCATTGTCTGTTGGTATCGAGTTGAAGGACGAGTTCAAGGAATTGGGTGTCGAGGTCTTGGGTACTCAGATCGACACTGTTATTACTACTGAAGATCGTGACTTGTTTGCCAAGGCAATGGAGGAAATTGGTGAGAAGTGTGCCAAGTCTCACTCTGCTGACAATGTCGAGCAGGCTATTGCCGCTGCCAACGATATCGGTTACCCACTTATTATCCGTGCTGCCTATGCTTTGGGTGGTCTCGGTTCTGGTTTCGCCGACAACGAGGAGGAGTTAGTTGCATTGTGTAACAAAGCCTTTGCTACATCTCCACAGGTTCTTGTTGAGAAGTCCATGAAGGGTTGGAAAGAAATCGAGTATGAAGTTGTTCGTGATGCTTTCGACAACTGTATTACTGTCTGTAACATGGAGAACTTCGACCCATTGGGTATTCACACTGGTGACTCCATTGTTGTTGCTCCTTCCCAGACCTTGTCTGATGAGGACTACAACATGTTGAGAACCACTGCCGTCAATGTTATTAGACATTTAGGTGTTGTTGGTGAGTGTAACATTCAGTATGCCTTGAATCCATTCTCTAAGGAGTACTGTATTATTGAGGTTAACGCTCGTTTGTCTCGTTCTTCTGCTTTGGCTTCCAAGGCTACTGGTTACCCACTTGCTTTCATTGCTGCCAAGCTTGGTTTGAACATTCCATTGAACGAGGTCAAGAACTCTGTTACCAAGGTCACTTGTGCTTGTTTCGAGCCATCTCTTGATTATGTCGTTGTTAAGATTCCAAGATGGGATTTGAAGAAGTTCACCAGAGTTTCAACCTTGTTGTCTTCTTCTATGAAATCTGTCGGTGAGGTTATGTCCATCGGTAGAACTTTCGAAGAAGCAATCCAGAAGGCTATCCGTTCTGTTGATTATCAAAACCTTGGTTTCAACCAGACTGAAGCTATGATGTCTATTGATATTGATTCTGAGTTGCAGACACCATCTGACCAACGTTTGTTCGCTCTTGCTAATGCTCTCTACTCCGGTTATTCTGTCCAGAAAGTTTGGGAGTTGACTAACATTGACAAGTGGTTCTTGAACAAGCTTGAGGGTCTTATCAAATTCGGTAAGTACTTGGAGTCCTTTGGTGTAAAGGAGAACTTGACACCATTGGCTGTTCGTGAAGCTAAGCAGCTTGGTTTCGAAGACAGACAGATTGCCAAGTTTGTCGGTTCTAACGAGGTTGCTATTAGAAGACTCAGAAAGGAGTTCGGTATCATTCCATTTGTCAAGCAGATTGATACTGTTGCTGCTGAGTTCCCAGCTTACACCAACTACTTGTACATCACTTACAACGCTGATTCCAGTGATGTTGAGTTTGATGACCATGGTATTATGGTTCTCGGTTCCGGTGTGTACCGTATCGGTTCTTCTGTCGAGTTCGACTGGTGTGCTGTTACAGCTGTCAGAACTTTGCGCGCTGCTGGTATTAAGACTATTATGATTAACTACAACCCAGAAACCGTCTCTACTGATTATGATGAGGCTGACAGATTGTACTTTGAAACCATCAACTTGGAGCGTATTTTGGATATCTACGAGTTGGAGCAATCTTCCGGTGTTGTCATCTCTATGGGTGGTCAGACATCCAATAACATTGCTTTGCCATTGCACAGAAACGGTGTCAAGATTCTTGGTACTTCTCCTGAGATGATTGATTCCGCTGAGAACCGTTACAAGTTCTCTCGTATGTTGGACAAGATCGAAGTTGACCAGCCGGCTTGGAAGGAGTTGACCTCCATTGACGAAGCTGAAGGTTTCGCTGCTGATGTTGGTTACCCAGTTTTGGTCCGTCCTTCTTATGTGTTGTCTGGTGCTGCCATGAACACAGTCTACTCTAAGGACGATTTAGCCTCTTACTTGGCCCAGGCTGTTGAGGTCTCTCGTGACTACCCAGTCGTTATCACCAAGTACATTGAGAATGCCAAGGAGATTGAGATGGATGCCGTTGCTAAGAATGGTGAGTTGATCATGCATGTTGTCTCTGAGCACGTCGAGAACGCCGGTGTCCACTCCGGTGATGCTACATTGATTGTTCCACCACAGGATTTGGATCCAGAGACTGTCAAGAGAATTGTTGTTGCCACTGCTAAGATTGGTAAAGCCTTGGACATTACTGGTCCATACAACATTCAGTTCATTGCTAAGGACAACGAGATTAAGGTTATTGAATGTAATGTTCGTGCTTCTCGTTCCTTCCCATTCATCTCTAAGGTCGTTGGTACCAACATGATTGAGATGGCCACAAAGGCTATTATGGGATTACCAGTTGAGCCATACCCAGTTCAGAACTTGCCAGAAGACTACTGTGCCATCAAGGTTCCACAGTTCTCCTTCTCTCGTTTGTCTGGTGCTGATCCAATTCTTGGTGTTGAGATGGCCTCTACTGGTGAAGTTGCTACTTTCGGTCACAACAAATACGAAGCCTACATTAAGTCTTTGATCTCCACTGGATTCCAGTTGCCTAAGAAGAACATTTTGCTCTCTATTGGTTCTTTCAAGGAGAAGCATGAGTTGCTTCCATCTGTTAAGAAATTGTATGAAATGGGATTCAACTTGTTTGCCACTTCTGGTACTGCTGACTTTATTCAAGAGCACGGTATTCCAGTTAAGTACTTGGAGATCTTGAATGAGGATGAGGATGACCAAAAGAGCGAATACTCTTTGACACAGCACTTGGCCAACAACTTGATCGACTTGTATATCAACTTGCCATCTGCTAACAGATTCCGTCGTCCAGCTAACTATGTTTCTAAGGGTTACAGAACCCGTCGTATGGCTGTCGACTATGCGGTTCCATTGGTTACAAACGTTAAGTGTGCTAAATTGTTGATCGAGGCTATGTCTAGAAACGTTTCTTTAGAGGTTTCCAGCAGAGATTACCAAACTTCTCACAGAACCGTTTCTATCCCAGGTTTAGTCAACATTTCATCTCTTCTTCCTTCAGCATCTTCCGCTAAGGATTTCGAGGATGTTACCAGAGTCTCTTTGGCTTCCGGTTTCACATACAACCAGATTTTGCCTGTTACTGCTGATGGTACCGTGTTTGACAGCATCAAGACCTTGAATGAGGTCTCTGCTCTCATGTCTGACAAGGCCTTTACAGACTTCTCTTTATCATTCGCTGCTACATCTGGTAACGACTCCCAGGTCGCTCAGGTGTCATCCACAGTTGCCTCTTTGTTCTTACCATTTAACGAGTACGTCAAGAGTGAAGTTTCCTCTGTTTCCCCTCAGATGAACGCTTGGCCACCAAATAAGCCAATCATCACAGATGCTAAGTCTACCGACTTGGCCTCTTTGTTGTTGTTGGCTACTTTGAACAACCACACCATCCATGTTACTGGTGTCAACTCTAAGACCGACTTGGACATTATTAAGTTGGTTAAGGAGAAGTCTTCCTTAGTTACATTCGATGTTTCTATTTATTCCTTGTTTGTTTCTCAAGAAGAGTACCCAGGTGCTAAGTTCTTGCCAACAAAGGCTGACCAGACCGCTTTATGGGAAAACATTGACCTTGTTGATGTCTTCTCCGTTGGTACCATCCCAACTTTGCTTGCTGCCTTCTTAGGTAAGCCAGCCGCTTCTGGTATGGGTGTTGCAGACAGTTTGCCATTGTTGTTCACTGCAATTGATGATGGCCGTTTGACCATTGAAGATATTGTTAAGCGTTTGCACGATAAGCCAATCGAGATCTTCAACCTTCCAGAGCAGGATTCTGTTATCGAGATTGACATGGACCGTGAGTTGTCTACTTTACATGCTGCCTCTGTCTTCTCTCCATTCGAGGGTACTTTGAAGGGTGGTGTTGAACGTGTTGACTTCTATGGCCAAACTGTCTGTCTCGATGGTGAGATGATTGTTGACCAAGCTCTTGGTGTTGACAACTCCTCTTTCAAGAAGAGAGGTGGTTCCATCGTCGCCCAGACCCCAGTGTTCAATGAGCCATTGTTGGCCTCCCCACAGTTCACCAAGAGAGCCAGATTCTCCTTCAGTGCCGACACTGCTCGTCCACACTTGATCGAGGAGGTCTCTCACACCCCAGAAAAGGGTGGTGTTAAGGGTACCGAGCTGGTTTCTTCCCGTCCACCAAGAGAATTGTCCCCACCAGGTGCCATTGCCTCTTACATCCGTTCCAACAACCCATTCTTGCGTCGTCACGTTTTGTCTGTTAATCAGTTCAACCGTGCCGACTTGCACGCCTTGTTCGCTGTTGCTCAAGAGATGAGATTGTCTGTTGAGAGACGTGGTGTTTTGGACTTGTTGCAAGGTCGTCTTTTGACCACCATGTTCTACGAGCCATCTACCCGTACTGCTTCATCCTTTGATGCTGCTATGCAGAGACTTGGTGGTAGAACCATTGCTGTTACTTCTTCTTCCTCTTCTGTGAAGAAGGGTGAAACATTGCAGGACACTATTAGAACTTTGGCATCTTACTCTGATGCTATTGCTTTGCGTCACCCAGAGGTTTCTTCTGCTGAGATTGCTGCTAAGTTCTCTCCAGTTCCAATCTTGAACGGTGGTAACGGTTCTCGTGAGCACCCAACTCAAGCCTTCTTGGACTTGTTCACAATTCGTGAAGAATTGGGTACTGTCAATGGTATCACAGTCACATTTATGGGTGACTTGAAGTACGGTCGTACTGTTCACTCTTTGTGTGAGTTGCTCCGTCACTACCAAGTTCGTATCAACTTGGTTTCTCCTAAGGAGTTGAGATTACCAGAGAACTTGCGTAAGATGTTGATCGACAAGGACATGCTTGCCTCTGAGAGTGAGGAGTTGACAAAGGACATCATTGGAAAGTCCGATGTGTTGTACTGTACTAGAGTCCAACAAGAGAGATTTGCCAACCAGGATGATTATGAGAGACTTAAAGACACTTATATCGTTGACAACAAGATCTTGTCTTATGCTAAACAGCATATGTGTGTCATGCACCCACTTCCACGTGTTAATGAAATCCGTGAAGAGGTTGACTTTGACCAAAGAGCTGCTTACTTCAGACAGATGAGATACGGTTTGTTCGTGAGAATGGCTTTGTTGGCTATGGTCATTGGTGTTGACTTCTAATTAAATTTAACGACCCCGAGTTGATTCTTATTTACTCGCTTACTACATTTTTTTCTAACCAATATTGATTTTTTTTATTGACTGCTCTGACTCCTGCTCTATTTTGGCATCATGTTGATATTCTTTTCTTTTGTTATTCTTGCTATTAATGTTTTCTATTTTGGTGACTGGAGACCACCAATGGATTCGGTTTTTGTTTGGAGACTATGAAACCGCAAACTGCATGTCATACATGTCAAGTGAACAGATATCTAAAGGATACTTCTGCTGAAATTTTGAGTGATTTTGGAAGCAAAAAGCATTGCATTTATTCTATTGTTTAAAAGTCCTTATGATGATACTGACTTAAAAAATGGTTCAGTAGTACACACACACCCTCAATTGCGCTATATAAGAAAACTCTTGCGACGTATAGATTATGCGATTTGCGTCATGATCCCTTTCAGTTTGCAATGGGGTTATTTTGTTTTGTGTGTGTGTGTACGTGTTTTGTTTATTTCTTACATAGCTGAACATGGATTCGTCCTATAAAATATTTAATATAACGATATTTATTTCTAATCCTATTTCTAAACCTCATAACCGAAGACCTCTGGTCTACGCTGCTCCCAAAGTGGCATGTTTGTTCTTACTTTCTTGACAAGTTCCAGGTCAATATCAGCAACACACAGTGCCTCTTGCTGTGTATCAATGTCACTGATCTCAGCAACAATTGTACCCCAAGGGTCGATAATCACTGTATGTCCAAAACTGAATCTTGCAGCAGGTTTTGGTGTTTCGCCATTTGCGATGTCTTCATCTGACAATGTGACATGTCCACCAGTCTGTGCAGCCATAACGACATAGCATTGTGTGTCAATAGCTCTAGCACGACCGAGGAGATGCCAGTGGGCAGCACCTGTTCTCAGTGTGAATGCTGAAGGGAAGGACAAGACCTGGGAGCCCAATGATCTTAAACGGAGAGCCAATTCTGGGAATCTGAGATCATAGCAGATACCTAAGCCAACTTTACCACATGGGGTATCAATTGGTTTCTCATAAGCAGAGCCCGGCTCAACACTTTCACTTTCTCTAATGATCGCACCACCTGGAATGGAAACGTCGAATAAGTGGATCTTCTGGTATCTGTGGACAATCTCTCCTGTTGATGAGAACCACAACGAAGTGTTCAAGACACGATCATCACGAGGGGAAGGCTCGTGGACACCAACGTTGACTTCAATGTTCACACCTTCGCTAGAGAGTTCTTTCAATTTATCTTGAATAGCAAGGACAAATGGGGAAGTTTCAACTGATACAGCGAGCTTTTTAGAGTGTGCCATTGAGGCTGCAATGTAATCAGATGCTTCTGGTAAGAAAAGCACAGAAGCCTTTAATGAGCGAGCAGCCTTATCAATAAGACGGGCCGCAATGGCACCGTTACGTGTAAGCGATGAGGTAGAACTCAATTGACCAGCTGCAACAAGAACCATTTCTTTCTTTTCTTTCCTTTGGATTCTTGCTTTGTGTGTGTGTTCGAGGAATAAGAAGAGCGTTATCGGTGGATTTTTTGTATCAAACATCTCCTGGAGACGATAGCGTTAGAGAGGCCGAATCCGGAAGTATCTCCGCCATTCTCAACGCTTAGAGTATGAGTCAAAAGCCTAATGACAAAATTGGATATTCTAGAGATTTATCAGTTTCGATTGACAGGTTGATGGAGAGCCCAATCTTGGTGAGTTTCTGGTGTTTCCTATCAAAAACTACCATCCTTCTACGGACTTCTATGTAGTTCTGCTAAGTACGGGGTTCGGTTCCCGATAAGATCACTTTCGAGGAGGTTTTTGGGGTTATAAAAACCTCGATCTCCACACTAAAACCGTTGAATTCTTAGAAAGCGAAAAGCTGGTGATTCATTCGCTGTTCAAAGGCATTTGTATATAAGGAGAAATGGGTTTATCAGGTCCGGAGATTGCAAAGCCATTAGGAACTATCACAGAGCCACAGATCTTAACATTAGGTGACGGTAGTAAAGCAACATTAGTTCCCTTCTATCCTAGTGATTTGAAAGATGAGGTTAAGTTACCAAGCTCATTAGTTGAGTTCCTTTTCAACGAATTCAGTCAAGAAGTTGAAAAAGGTGATACTTATCCGCACTTGAATGTTTTAAGCAAAGAAGAGTTTTTAGACTATTGGTTTGGTGCTTTCACTGCAGTTCTTTTACGTGGAGAGAATTCAATTGCCAGAGAAGGTATGAACTGGCAAGATGAGGTATTAGGAACTTATTATATCAAACCGAACTATATTGGTCGTTGCTCACATATTTGTAATGCTGGATTCTTAGTTAATAACAGATTCAGAGGTAAAAGCATTGGTAAGTCATTAGGTAAATCATATCTAAAGTGGGCACCAATCCTCGGTTATACCTATTCAGTGTTCAATTTAGTGTTTGAGACGAACCCAGCAAGTATTAGAATTTGGGATGGTCTTGGATTTGATAGAATTGGAAGAATTCCAGATGCCGGTGTATTGAAAGGCAAGGAAGGTAAGGTTAGTGCCATTATGTTTGGTAAGCAATTGGTATGAACTACACCAATCCATCCTTTTCTTTCATTTATACTAAAAAGTTAATAGAACGTGTCATTTGTACATCTACGATTTATGGGTCAGCATGTAAATCACCCCCGAAGGGAAAACAGTCACCGGGGCCCAAGGGCAAGAGTAGGGCAGCCGGGGAAGGAAACCCAGGCATGAGCCAATGAGAGTCCTCGCTTTCTGGGATTTGAACCAGTGAAAATGTTTCTGTTAGGTCTTAGTTTTTAAAAAAAATATAGGCGATTTCTACGGCCCAGGACACGAAATACTGAGAAGCGATGATCCAGCATGCGTAAGGGTGATTTTGTATAGATCCCCGAGAGTTATACAGCTATTTTACGAGTAAAGCACATTGATAGATAGCCCTTGTCGAGGGCTATCTAATGATGTAGCTTATACATAGCAATTCCTAACAAAGTTCCAAGAAAATCCCCTGAATGAACTTATAATATCTAACTCAGAGATTACGTCAGAGGAAAATTTTGAGGTGAAGTGCATGGACGCTAAAGAAAGGTCCAATTAAACGGTTTCGAATTGTTAGAGAATTGCACGTAGCCACAATAAATAAAAAAGAATATAAAAAAGGAGCATTCTTGCCGAAACACAAAAGAAAATACTCGGATAACTTGCCAAAAGTATTGGTAAATTAAGGCCAAATTGTACCATAGAGCAAAGGGAAGATCGTGACACCCAAACACCACGAAAAAGTTCACTGTGCGCGGATTTTTTTTTCTTTTCTTGCTTGCCAAAAAACCAAAACAAAGCAGAAACAAAGCAATTTTTCCAATTTAAAAGGAAGTTCTCTTTTTCCAGTGTTTGTGGGGTTTTACTAAGACACTCACCAGCCAGGGAACTTCGTTGACAAATCCAAAAAGGGGGCCCTTTGTGTGTTTTCCTGCCCCGTTCCCATCATTTCGCTTGGCTTCCCCATTGTTTTGAACTCATCCCGCAACCTACAGGCGCGCGTTTCTCCAAACCACCGAGAAGGGGAGTTTTGATTTTATAAATTGCATAACGATGTCTATGCCACCGTTGCTCAAGCTGACGGAGTATCGTCCAGATCAACCGTTCACCGTTCTGATCCCACCCTATACTGTCCTTTTGAAAGATGGTGAAACAACAGCAACGATATACCCGTTACACAGTGCAGATCAGCTACCACCGGGCTTATTGGCATTTTTGGCTGACGAGTTCAACATGGAGGTTGAGCGTGGTGATACTTTCCCGTTCTTTGAGATCTTAGACATTGAAGAGTTCAAGCAGTTTTGGTTTGCTTCATTTGCAGCTGTTATGGTCCTAGGAGAAGATGCTCAGCTGGATCACCAACGCCAGTGGGAGAAAGAGTGTTTAGGAACATTCTTCATTAGGCCAAACTTCCCAGGTAGATCCTCTCATATCTCCACGGGTGGGTTCTTAGTCAATGCCGGTATTAGAGGTAAAGGTATTGGCCGAACCCTTGTTGAGTGTTACTTAGACTGGGCACCAAAGCTAGGTTATACATCGTCGATGTTCAACCTCGTGTTTGAGTCAAATGTCGGTGCCAGAAAGATCTTTGAGGCTCTAAACTTCAAAAGAATTGGTAAAATTAAAGCTGCTGGTATCTTGAAAGAGCACGAGAGCGCAGTT
The DNA here is from genome assembly GCA_003708795.3 of Petasospora americana. Taxonomy (NCBI): domain Eukaryota; kingdom Fungi; phylum Ascomycota; class Saccharomycetes; order Phaffomycetales; family Wickerhamomycetaceae; genus Petasospora; species Petasospora americana. The sequence goes on from PPOA03000001.1 coordinate 617,200, forward strand.
GATGCTTACATTTATGGTAAAGAGCTCGTACAAGCCGTGGAGCCAAACCACGCAACCTATAGATTTGATAAGATCAAATATTACTTACAGACAGGACGCTACCCACCGCTAATCGATCGCCAAGAGAAATCAAGACTTAGATCTTCAGCTGCTCATTATAAACTTCAGGATGGTAAGCTGGTACTAAATGGTCGTGAAGTCATCAGTGATCCTGGTAGACAGTTGGAGATTTGCACCGAGTATCACAGACTTAACCATGGTGGTATTAATAAGACGACTTCAATAATTGCCGAACGCTACCATTGGACGAGGATCAAAGACACTGTTGCACAGGCTATAAGGAATTGTCAGGAGTGTAGAGACTTGACAAAGAAGAAGAAGAAAGATTCACCATTACACCCAGAGAAGGCTACGGCTACTCTTCATAACGGTGCCTCGACAGAATCGTTGAGTTTGAGCCATCATCACGAGACAGGTACTTCATCTCATGGCTCATCAACTCACCAACCACAAGACTATGATTCCTTAGTAAACGGTGATCATCGCTCTCATGATAACTTATTACAGGCTGAGCTTTCAAATTTGGATATCCCAGCAGGTATATTCGCAGCTGTTGAGAATGCTCAAAGACTACAACAGGATGAAGAGCACCAGCAAGAGTCATATAATGGCGATAACCGTGGGAGATATGATCAACAACGTCCATCTTCAGCAGCTCAACAGCAAACAGAACAGTCTCAAAATCAAAACCAGCAGCGTATTCGTCAATACTCTCAATCATCGTCATCGACCCCCTACATGCAATCTCACCATAACAACCATTCGTCACAGTCTTTACATTCATTGCATCAACATCATTCCCTACAAGAAGATGGTGACATCCCTGTCGACCCTGCAGTTAGTGGATTCGACACACAGGATCAATCAGGTACAGAAATTGAAATTGCCAGGGCATTGATCAATGCTAACGGTGATGGCTCAGGTCAAGATGCTGAAGGTGATGAGGATTTGTTCAGATGATCATATGTTGCTTTTTCCTTTGTTGTTTGCTTTTGTTAGGTTCCCTTTGTTCTAGTTTGTTTTCCTCTTTTTATTTCATATGGAGTTTGTCTTTTTACACCCCGTTCTCTTTTCGGTTGCTATCTGTTTTTATAAACTTGTGTTATATAAATTATACATGTATTTCGTGTACCCTCAGTTATGGCCCTGTAGATAACTCTATGGCATGGCATTGAGTTGTAGTATCAACATCAGAGAAAAGCAGCACTGGTACTATCAATCGATAGATTAGATATAAATTAGATATTATAGCTGATATTTACTAAATGGACGGGTATAACACCAAGAACTGTCACCGAGCTTTGAGATCTGATGAGGTTGATAAACCCCTGTAATATGCACGGTCACGTGACACCCCACTGATTAATGAGAATTCAGTAGCAAGCAATAAATCCAAGCTTTATAAAAATAAATTGTTCACCCCTATTTTCTAAAAGAAACTCAATAAGATCAAAATCAAATATTTTTAACAACGGAAAATGTCTATGCTTAAAACGTTGCAGAGTAGCCCTGGTGTTATCTCTTTGTTCCATTCGTCTCTGCGTCCAGCTGTACACTTGATGGATACCCTTAAACATGAATCATTCCCGGAGGAAGCTGAAGTTTCTGCTACCCCACGCTCTCTGTGGAGCTGGATATCGAAGGGTAAGAATGAAGAATCTGGGGCTGCTAAGTACATAATTGAAGACATCAGAAATGAATTGCCTACTTATGATCAACTGAAGCTGATTAGATCTTATGTTCAGGAGCAGCCTCAATTGACTAAGACTTTTCAGCATAGTTTCCCGAAATTTGTTACCGAAGATAAGAAACTAAAGATTCCTGAAGAGTTAGAAGCAATTGATCTTTTAAATAAAGGATTTGATAAATGGGTTGAGGATGGCCTGTTCGTTCCACCATTGGTTGTGGACTGGGATAAAAAGTCAATTGCAAACGGTGAAAAGTCTTTACATCACCTTTTGAAAAACTATCTCTAAATCACTACGTCTTAATATCATTATATATATATGCAAATTCAAATTAGCTATTTATCGTAACCCATTCTCTTCACAACATAGCTCTGTGCTAAAACACTGAAACTCAAGCCCAGACCTTCATAAACCCATTGTTTAACCCATTCAGATGGATCAACGTCTTCATCCTCCTCAGTTTGCTCACTTCCGGTATCCTCGGATCCATCAAGCCATGTTGCCCATTTCATTGGGAATGACTGTGATTTGGTTATGATTGTAATATTGTTAGTAATATCCTTCAAAATGATAAGGAAATGGAATGAGCTGGAGCTTGAACTATCGATCACCAATACATCATCATTAGCATCTTTCTCTTTGGAGAATGGCGTAATTGGTAAGATCGATATGAATAAGTTAGAAGATCTGACTTCTTCTTCTTCAACCTCTGTTTTCTTAAATTCATTAATGGTAGTTTCCAAATTGGCAAATGCCAATTTTTCTCCATCAATGGATTTGCCTTCAAAGATATTCAGATTACGCTTATTGTGATCCTTTGCAGTATTGGTGATGAGCTCGATAGCAATACCACCCTGAACTTGTTTCATAACTTGCTTGAAGCTTTTTGAAATCAATGATTCAACGTAGTAATTTTCTAAATCATGCGTAACTGAAATCTTCAAGACCTCGTCAGTTGACATGATAGAATTGAAGACGGATGTTAAGTTCTTTTTAAAGAATCCCAATGCCCTTGAAGGGTCAATTTCATCACCGGCATTAATAATTCTCTTCTTTGTCTCTTCATCCAATTGCAAGTTTTGAAGCTTCTTTAGTTGTTCATCGATGTTGGCTTGGTTGGCAATCTTAGTGGCTTCTTCTTGAGCCTTCTGAGACAATTTTGTAGCTTCACCTTTTGCGTTATTCCATAAGTTAGTGACAGTTGTTGAACCTGAAGATGACCACCAATTGGAAATAGACGCAATTGGATCAGGGAAATCATCATCTTCATCAGCTTCGTCAACCTCCTCCTTAGCTTCCTCTTTAACCTCCTCCTTCACTTCTTCTTTGACTTCTTGTTTGATCTTTTTAGCTTTCTCTTTAGGCTTGGCCTTCTTACCATCAGCTTCCAATTCATCTAAAAATTCCATAATGTCACTATCATCACCAACGGCCTTTGTAGTGGCAGTTGTCTTCTTATCAGACTCTGGAAGTGAGTTCAAGAACTCCAAGACATCTTCAGCTTCTGTAGATTCCTTTGGTTTATCAGCCATCCTTTTGTGTTCCTCTTTTTTCAGCGTATCTCACTCTGTTGTCTTTGGCTCATTACGGGTTGTTGTGTATACGTCTTTAAAGATCGTGAATTCCACTGTGGTGTAAGGATGTTTCTGCAAATGGCAATATTCGCGTCCCAAATCACGGGTTACAGAGCCCTGACGATTCTGCAGGGTTCTGCAGGCGGCTTAGTCAGCAAGCAATGATGTCACAGTGAAAAACCGAAAAAGCACGTCCCGCATAAGACAAGAAAGTGACACCTTGACAGATAAGAGCTGATAAAAGGATGATTTATGATACAAGGTGTTATAAAATAATTATCATAAGTAATATTAGTTGATAAGCATAAATTATACAGTATATATATAATATAAGCCATTTATATAGCACTAGTTAAATCGTATTATAGCAATAGTTAAAAATAAAATATTCTCCCAAAAAATTGATATAAGTATACCAATTACTCTTTATAGCATTTATAAGCGAACCGTTTCGTTATATCACACATCCTGTGTGATTGTATAGCAATTAACCCCCAGGGCCCATCCCCCCAAATCTCTCTGTGTATATCTTGGAAAATATAGTAGAAATGAATAAAATAGAAATGAATGAAAAAAGAAAAGTATTCTGTTTCAAACAGTTAAGCACCCACTTGGATTTGAGGGTTTGGAGTTGTAACCGTTTCCAATGAGTCTCTCACAGCAGAAGCTGCATTGGAGGTGGTCTCAATTACACCGTTGACTTTAGACTCAACTGCTTCCGTAGCAGCAGCTGCCTTTTGCTTCAAACCCAAGTTTGTAGTAACTTCAGAGACCAATTCGGAAGAAGTGTGAACGATTGCAGAAGGGATGGATTGGTGCTCTTTCAATTCTGAGCCGTAGATCTTAGAGACGTGTTCAGAGATATCCGATGGCAATTTCATAGCTTTTGAAGCCGTGGATTGAACAACGGTGATAGTACGGCCAGTCGCATCACGTGTCAAGTCTATGAACTTGGTAACTTCATTACCATCAGTGGTTGGAATGGCTGTTTCAGATGTTGGTAGATACTGGTCAATGACAGTTTCCAAAGTTTTGTTAACTGGCGCAAGCATCGGGTTGACCGAAGAGACGGTATTTGCAACGATTGGGTCAGTCGTAGATTTGACATAACCTTGCAATGCCAAACCTTGCGACTTGAGATATTCAACAAACGAGTCAACAAACTTCTTTAGTGACAACTTCAATTCTTTTGGTGTCAAATCTTTAAAGTGAATAGTCTTACAAAAAGGGGCATACTTATCAACACCACCGGTAAGGAGAGTCTTTGTAAACCATTCATCAAAAGTCACAAAAGTTGAATAAATTTTTGGGTACAGTTTATCAATCAGATCATTCTTAAAAGACAACCCAACATGTGAGATAAAAGTCGCAATGTAATTAATAAATGCGACACCAAGTAGCCAGTCAACAGATTCAGTAACAAGCGGATACTCGTTATAGATGTGACAAGCCGAGACTGAAAGCTTACGGAAACGGGTCACTGGAGAGTCAACGTGGTTGGACAGCTTTTCAACGGAGGACATCTTCTTGTAATATCTGATTAAACGTCTTTCTTTGTTTGTTTGTGTGTTTGTTTGTGTCTGTAACTTTTTATGTGTCAGGGGGGCTGCGGTGGGGTGGGAAGCGTGCTGGTTTTATAAGCCACATCTGCTAGAAAATTAAACGCGTGTCTACGTGCAGCTTCTTTTTATTAAAGTTTTGTATGTGTAGCAAACACCTTAAAACACACCAAAAAGATCGGCATAATTTAGTTTGAACAACTTCTTTTTCAATTGATAAGCCGAAAAATGACTTAACTGTACTTTAATGGTTGCTTTGTTCTAGTTTATTATTATTTAGTGGTGTTTTTATCTCTATTATTTTTGAGGCTAGAGGTAGCTCTAGGAGAGGGCCACGTGAAAAACTGTCGGTTCTTTCCGAGAGTTACCGAGTTGCCGCAGCTACAATGTAAGTGATTTATAAACTTGAGATATAATAAGATCATTAAAATCAACTCATAAAAGCGAATGATCTCTCGTGAGATCTTTCTCGGTATATCTCCATAATATTTTTGTGTGTGACTTACTCTCAATTACGAGATGACTCCACTTTTAACTTCCGGAACTGTATGAATCGCACGCCTCTGTGTTTATTTTATGTGGACTTTACAGTGTTCAGTCAACTTTCCATCTCTCAGTGACACTTCTTATACCGTCGAATATTAAGGTGTTATCTAGTGGGATATATTGGCTTGTTAATAGTTTAATGGCTTCTTGTCCACCAAGACCACCCATAAAAGCAGCAATGTTTCCAAGCTCAACACCTTGAGATCGTAGTAACTCGAATAATACCCTTTCAAGTTGTGTATGGTCTTCTGTTAAGAAGTATTCATTTGATTTCTCAATAAGTGATGGTAACTCATCTGTTGATGGGAATTTATGATTCTTGATGATGTAATCTTCAATTAAGATATACCCTAATAATATCAACGAAGACTGGTTTAAATCCTTAGATATAACATTTGAGAAATTTTCATCACTTAGTGGTGTAAAGCTATTTGTAGAATATAGTAGATGATTACAATTCTTAACAAATACTTTTATGTGATCGTCAGTGAACTGATTAGTAATTTCATTTTGAGAAATTATTTCATTCAACTCCAATTTGAATAAGTGAAGATCCCTCTCTGCTTTATCTCTATAGATATTCTGTAATGAAATGTATTGCTCAGTTGATGAATCCATATCTGGTAAGTCACCCTTTAATGGTAATAATCCATCATTTTTATCAACAAACTGCTTTAAAGCTCTGACTAAAATCCAAAAATTAGAAGAATTGCTAGCCTCATGTTCATCTAATTTTGAAAAAATAACTTTAAGATTACTTCTAATCAAAGTATCTTTGAACATTTTTCTTGAATTATTAGCTGCTTCACTTATGTTTAATTGGCCGTACTCTTTTCTCCATGATTCAATTAATTTCTTGAATTCCAATTTCTCTTTATTATTCGTTGGAATCTGACCATCATGTTCTAGTTTCCAGTGTTTTAAAGCCTTCATTTGAATAATTAAATATGGAATTTTAGATTGCTCATTTACATCCATCACATGGAAATCAATCTCATCACAGTATTTCTCTAGTTCATACCATGGGTTTAACTCTCTTAAGTCTGGTAGTGATTGCGGATGCGTTTCTATTATTTCAAAAGAGTGTGTGACAATTCTCATAAATCCATAAAATCCAATAGCATTTATAATTATAGTTGGAATTTGTAAATTGAAGAGATCTTTCATTGGTTTTGGATACTCGAATGGCAGTATAACAAGATCAAAATTCAACCAAAAATTTATTTCAACATTTGACCACCACTCATTCATATTGTCAATACAAATGAAATCGCTCTTTACGTCTTCATTCAGTTCACAAAGTTTACCAGTGACAATCTCAGCCCAATCTTTGCCTAAATCATCATCGTCTAAGTAGAAATTAGCTGATAGATCCATCTCACTTACCACTTTATTTGAAGATAAAATTGTAAAATGACCAATCCCTGGTAAAATCAGGTTCTTCAATAACTCCAGTGACGATAGCGTTGGATCACACACTAAAACACGAGCATTCTCCAACTTGGACTGACCACTTGCGGCCCAGAGACGCAATTGTCTATCGTATTTCTCCTCTTTATCAACCATCGATGCTTTTATGTCCTCTTTTGTCCTTCTTTACACCTTTTAAAGAAGGTTGATTTAATGGCGTTCTCTGTCATTGTTGCGGGCAGCTAGCGAGAGCTGTCATTTTTCTGAGTGTCAAAGTGTTTTTTTTTTTTTTTTTTTGACACGGAGATGCCCCGGTTGCATCGACCGGAAGCGGCATCGGAATTTTGGTATCAATGAAATTTATATAAAGGAGAAACATTCACAAATTTTTGGACTTATTACACATCTCTGAAGAAATTGAATAAACTTCAGGTGTGATGTCTTCAAATTCATCTCTTATACCCGTGACAGAACAACGTCGTCGGTCATCTGCTGTCTACAATTCATTTCAAGAACTACTAGCATCAGGTGGACGTAATTCAATTCATAACTTTGCATCTTCATATTCACGGTCAACCAACTTTATACAAGCAGATTTCGATGTAACAACACCGTCCAAGTCACAGCGTCCCTCATTTGGATCGCCAGTGTTAGAAGCAAATGACACATCTGGCGCAAGACCGATATTTTCTGATAATACCACAGTCTATGGAAATGGTTACGGTGCAATTGATCATGTAGAGACTGGATCAATAGAGGAAGCTAGAAGTATTAGAGAGGAGGTTTTGATAGATAGTGGTAATTCTACTGCCCCACAAACGATATTCAATGGTATTAACACCTTGATCGGTATAGGTCTATTATCACTACCATTGGCATTGAGTTATTCTGGTTGGATTTTTGGAACTGTCATCTTGGCATTATGTGCTTTATCTACCCAATATACTGCTAAGATCTTGGCCAAGTGCATGGATAAGGATGAGTCACTAAAGACATATGGTGATATTGCGCAAGCAAGTTTCGGTAATATAGCACATATGATCGTCGTTGCAACTTTTAGTATTGATTTACTTAGTGCTGGTATCTCAATGATTATCATCTTTGCAGATTCATTCAATGCATTGACAGGCATTGATAAGCTCTTTTGGAAATGCTTGATATCAACAGCTTTCTTTTTATTAAGTTTCTTGAGACTAGACATCTTATCACATTTGAGTTTCATCGGGATCGTGTGTACAACGTTAATCGTTGTAACGGTGATGATTTGTGGTTTATTCAAATCAGAAACACCAGGTTCCCTTATTCAATTTGCCAACACAAGTTTGTGGCCTTCAAGTACACCAAAGTTATTATTATCACTTGGTATCTTCATGTCTCCATTTGGTGGTCATGCTATATTTCCAGAGTTATATCGTGATATGACACATCCAACGAAATATAACAAGTCATGTACTACAATTTTCACATTCACTTGGTTTGTTGACTATGTAATGGCTTCATTAGGTTATCTAATGTTTGGTAACTTGGTGATGGATGAAGTTACCAAATCGATAATGATGACAAGTGGATACCCACAGTGGGTCCCACTTTTCCTCTGTGCACTCATGGGGATCTTGCCATTGAGTAAGGGTCCATTAATCTCTCGTCCATTAATCACAATTGCAGATCAGATGACTTTAAAGAAGGCCAAAAACTATCAATTGACCATATTAATATCAGTTCTCAATAGATTTGCTGTTGTCTTCGTATTCTTCATCACTTCACTGATCTTTACAGACTTCGGCAGAATTATGTCATTCTTGGGAAGCGCAATCTGTTTTGCAATCTGCATTATATACCCACTAGCATTCTACTTACGCTTATACTGGCATGAGCTTACAAAATTATCAAGAACACTTCACTTAATCGGTGCGATACTGGCTATCTCACTGGCTATAACTGGTACTTTAGCAGTTGCCCTGACATGATAGCTTGTTGATTGGTAAGATCCATTGTTTACTCTTCGGTCGTGGGCCACGACCCCCCTGCATATACTTTAACTATAAAACGCCAAACCAAAAATACAAATGGCGTACTTCCCTCTTTAAACCGTGTTGTCTGTAATTACCTTCTAAAGCACATTTCCTATAAATATACTGCGAATTGTGTTACAATGTTTGTTGATCAGGATGCCTTAATCAAACAGAACACGAGCATGGCCACTGTGTGGTGAGTTTTCTGCCCCCCCCCCCTGGAGATCTCCATAGCCCTAGTAACTAACCAACAATAACCAAAGGCTTCTATCTACTATTGGGTCTCGTGCAAGTGCCAGAAGAATCACAAGAAGGGAGATTCAAGGTGTTTCTATCCCTGACACGTGCAATGCGATCAAAGAGCCACCCCCTGGAACATCTCTTACACTCAGGGTCTCTTCGAATCTTCTATACGGGGTGGCTGTGCTATATCGCCAAAAGGCAGAATACTTGTCAAACGATACTCAGTCCATGCGTACTCGTGTTCAACATGACATTCTGAATTTGAAACAGACTAACATGTTGTTGATGAAGCCAAATGTGCTTCAGTTACCTCCTGCTTTCTCTACCCCCGAATTATTCAACGAGGGTAGAACTTCTACCAATAATAAGGGGAATGTTCTATATGGTGATGATCCATTGTTCCACATTGAGGATGGGCTTCTCCCACCTCTTCAGGGCTTGGGTTTCCTTGATACAAGATCTGATGATCAGACAGCTTCTAGTACAAAGCGTAAAGAGCTCATTCATGCTTGGGATCTTGCTAACCATACCATTTCTCATGTCATGTCTGACATCACACCAACTGATGATTCAGAATCAGCTTTATTCTCTCAAGGAAACGGAATTCTCTATCGAGACGAATTAGATGCTGACGGCGAGCCCCTGTTTGTTTTCAATGACGACGGAATGATCTTAGACTTGGATTTAGAGACATCAGCAACTGGCCCAGCCGGGGCTGGAACAGAAATTGATTATAACAACAATGATCTAGCATTTGAGATGGACTTGCAAGAAGATATCCATAGAGTTGTCCCACCAAAAGATCTGAGATCGAGATCTGGTAGTGTTAGACCTGAGTTGGAAAGCGTATTGGAAGAGATTGGTGGTATTCCCGAAAAGGAAGATGTCACTAATATTGCTAAAAAGGTGGTTAAGAAACGCAAGCGAGAAGCTGGTAGCTCAAGTGTTGTTGTTGATGAAGTTATTAGTATTCCAACGGAAGACCTTAGACGTTTCCGGGATGATTACCTCTCTTTAATGGCTCAAAAGAGAATGAAGAAGAAATCAGTCACTGAGAAAGAGAGTCCAGCTAAGAAGAGATTGGTGCAGATCCACAACTCATTTATTCACTACTCCATGCAAAAGTACTTTACCTTGCAACCTGAAAAGGTGCCATTATTGGAACAGAAACGAGGAAGAGAAGAACAACGCAGGGCTGACGGTGACAATGATAGGGACGATGACTTCATCTCAGGTCTCTTGCGTCGCCGTCGATCGTCATCCATTGAGACTGGAAGAAATATTTCTTCATCAAGACGTAATTCTCGTGCTTCTATTTCTGGAATTCCATTAGACTTTGAGGAGCAGCCTGATACCCACGAACATCCTGGAGGAAATGACTTTTTTGAGTACGATTTCTATGATGAATTGGAACATGCCGATGGTAATACTACTGGCACTGGAACTTCCACATCAAGAAAAAGATCTAGTGGTACTCCAACAGGACAGCGATTCAGTGCCTTGCTTGAAGGTCAACAGAATATTTTTGGAAATGAAGATATGGATGGTGGTTTTGATCATAATCGTGTTCCACTATTGGATCACCCCAACGATGATGGTAGATGCTCCTCGACAGAGACTGGTACGGTTAATATTTTCACCAATCTGGACAAGAACCTTGATACTACCAGTCTGAGATTCTTATCGTTCATTGAGCTCAGATTTGACGATCAACCCCAGGTTAAGTCTATGTCCTTTGGTCAATTGCTTGGTGAAGAGTACTTTCAAAACACTCCGCAAACCTCAGAGAATACTTCCATTGATCAGAACAAGAAGAGATCCACTATTATTGGGTCCTTCTGCTCGGTTTTACAGTTAGCTACACACTCACAAATTCAAGTTATGCCTTCCTTAACAAGCCATTGGGATGTTGGTGGGCCAAATGGTTTCATGATTAGTCTCCCATAATATTCCACTAGGCTACACTGCCTCTAGCTATATATAATGTCATGCTTATAATGAATGTTGAATAAAAAAAGACTTAAAAATTATATGAGTGATGCATTTTCAGTCGAAATTGCGGTCCCCCACACAATTTAATAGACATAACCGGTTATCACAATGGTCCGCTTACAGACACATAATGTCACATGTTGATACTTTTTTAGACATGTGAAGGAAAATATACGACCTACTACTTTTGTTAAAAAAAGATAACATATAATATAACACAGTATGACGAGAGAATTTTAGTGAACGGACTCAAATGAAGAGACAAGCTCAACCTAACAAGGAAACAAACTGCAAAAAATCAATTACAAAAAATTAAAACAGAAAAAAACAGAACAATATGTCAAGAAAGGAATTTGATTTGAAAGTTAATCAAATTTACTGGGCGGAAGCCTGCTCGTGCTCAGCAGCCCACTCCTCCTCAGCAGCCTCCTCTTCACCGTCGTCATAGACATCGTCAATGGTGTGGTGCAAAGACAAAGCTGGCTTAACGGCAGCCTGGTCCAAAGTCCAAGAGGCCAAAGCGTTCTCAGCATCAATGATGATCTGCTTGGAAGCTTCGTAACCGTCGTAAGCTGGTCTGGTCTCACCTGGAGTGACTGGAGCGTCATCGAGCAACTCGAGCAAAGCCTTACCGTAACCGGCAATCAAAGCAAGCTTCTCAGCCATCTCTCTGAGAGCATCAAACTGGTAGTTGAAACCGGCTTTGAGCTTCTCTCTAGTGATGTTAGACAATTGTGCCTCAGCAACAAGGGACTCAGCCTCAGCACGGACCAACTCCTGCTCCAAGACTGGGATTTTTGGAGATTGAGGGTCCTTGTACTTCAAGTGAGCAATCTCATCAGTGATCTTTTGTTTACGGTCTCTGGATGGTTGAACAGAGGCCTCAATGTCTCTGATACCCTTCAATGTGATTCTGTACTGGTCGTACTTGTCAATGAATTGATCCTCCAATTCACCAATCTCGTAGATGAGGACACCGAGCTTATCAGTAACATCGGAAACATCATCGTCATTGTCCTCACCCCAGACAGACAATTGCTTAGCAACCTCTCTTCTCTCTCTGGCAACGAGCTCAATGGATCTCAAAACAGACTTCTCGAGCTTAATCAAAGCAGAGAGCTTTCTAGCAAGCTCTGGACCAAAGTTGGCAGCAGCATTCTTTCTGAAAGTGGTAGCAATACCGGTCTTACCAAAGAACTTGGACTTGGTGGTAGAGGTTGGTGGTGGTGGGGACTGCAATTGGGAGGCAGTTGGGGCCCTGGTGTTTCTCAAGGAGTAAGTTCTATGCATCTTAGATGGATAATTTATCTTAACGACTTGTAAAAGAAGAAGAAAATATGCGCGAGGTGGGTTTCTTATATATTGAAAGGTGGACGAATTTCACAGGCGCAATCTCTCGCCTCGGGAAGTAGGAGGCAACAATCTGCGCATACCGCGAACCGTCCCAATGCGGAAGGTAATTAGACTTCCGTTTTAGGAATTGGGTAAACATCCGCATTAGGAATGAGCTGACGCGGGCGCGTATACGGACACCTGCGCCCGATGCTTTCTATTGTTTCCAGAACGCCATTCTATTACGAGCATAGTATTAGCTAACGTATACAAAACGGTTATCTAAGCTTTCAATTTTTTAGCTGGTCTGTCAGCAGTATCTCTAAGTCTTAATGACTTGATAATTCTCAGGTATTCAGCTTTGATACTCTCAAATGCAGTTTGGAGTTTATCATTTCTGATAGCTGGTTCTAACTCCACCAAACCGTCTCTGTTTTTCTCATATAGTCTCTTTTTAGTTATCAATCTTGCTAATTTGTGGTTCTCATTATATAAATAACCGATCTCTGTGAGTTTTTTGAACTGATTTAACTCGATTTTATATTTTGCTGCTTGCTCTTTATACCAATCATTCGTAACAGTCTGAATATTCTTTGGTAATGAAGTGATATATCCTTCTTCAAATAATCTCTTGAAATCATTGAGATAACGTAAATCATCGAATTTCTCATTTGGATCTTCAACAGTGATCTCTTCAACGGAATTATCCATTAACCAATGATTCACAACAGAGTTATACAGATGGGATCCATGCCCCTTATTTTGATGATTTGGTAAGATGATAAATTGTGAAATCTTATTACGTCTCTTAGATTCAGTCGCCAAATCAAATTCAACAGCACCGTTATATTTGAAGTAAGAGTAAGCAGTGGTGAAACCAACAATCTTCTTTGTGGATGATTCAACAACGAAGAATAAATCCCATAAATCATCGGTGGCATCAATGTAAGAACCGGCTTCAATGAATAACAACACTAATATCTGAAGTCTTTGATTTAATTCCTGTGCAAATGAATCAGTTAATTTGGCCTTATAAACGAGGTACTCTTCAGCGTCAACGTTATACTTGTTGATAACTTCATACGAATCATAGGATAGTTTCTCTTGTTCCGTCTTGAACTGATCAACCCATACTTCTTCATCATCGATCACTGTGCTTTCAGGTAAGAACTTTCTCAATATTTTCTCAACATTTTCAACATCGTCATTTAATTTCCCAGAGTGGGTGACTTTCAAAAAAGGCAAGAAAGTGATAGTATCGAATGCCAAATTTATTTTCAATCCTTTGTAACCAAAGATTTGTTCAGCATCTCCAAATATAGGATATGTGAACATTGGGTGGAATGAGACATAACCTTCGGAATCAGCCATGTTCAAGGAGAGAGCATCATTGGATGATACTGTCCATGTCTCTGGGTTATAGTCTAGTGACATATTTCTTTATTGAATTATTACTGATTTACTTTTACAACTAACTAGAATCTCGACGCGTTTGCTTTCATTTTTTGATGTAGAGGGAACGCGCCTGGGTTTCCGGATTAGGCCATTATCCATCTTTTTCCCGATATGGAACCGAGTCACGTGATTCAAGCCGATTATAAGGTCCTTATATACAGGCTATTATATATCAAGTAACAATATACTTAATCTTACATTCACAATAATATTCAAAACCAAAAGTATATTATTAAATAACGGATAAGGAACGGATTTGTCACTATCACACAAGCCAGCTCGTATGATTCATGGAGCAATTGACGTCACTCAAACGGCTCTCTTAAGCGAAGGTTCAAATGGCATCAATAAGGAGAAGATCGATAAGCAACCGATGATAGCACCACAGACCCAGATAGGAACTGCAGATGATGACTTGGCACCATAGTAGTAAACCACTGGAGCGAAAATACCAAATGTTCTACCAACGACTAATGCGGTACCAACACCGGTACCTCTTGCTTTAGTTGGGAAGATTTCCGGTGTGTAAGCATACAATGTTGCATAGTAGATGTTAACAAAGAAATATGTTGCAGAACCGAAGCCAGCATCACCAGCTGGTGTTCTGACTGTAGTGTAACCGAATAAAATAGCCATGGATGCAATGGCACCAAATGCCATAGTACCACGTCTTCCAAGGACGATATTCTTACCAAATGCTTTAAATTTAATTAAGATCATACCACCAGCGAGTATTGGACCGAATATTCCTGCAAAGTTGTCAAGTGTTGCGTTTCTGTAAGTGAGATAAGTTGTTGAACCGGTGTCACCACCATGAGAGGCAATGAAGATGTACAAGAAGTTATAGAAAGTTGAGTATGAAATACCAATGAAACCCCAAGATAAGAACACAAGGACAGTTGATCTGATCACTCTTGGAGATTGGAACAAGATCTTCAGGTTAACTTTAATGGTACGAAGCAATGCCTTGAAACTGTAACCGTCTTTCTTGACATCATAGTAATCTGGATTAATAGTACCGCATTTCTCCAACTCTTCCAAAGTTAAAGACATTGGACGGTTATATTTATCTGAGATTTTTTTCAAAACTTCGAATGCCTCTTTATCCTTACCAACTGAAACCAAGAATTTTGGAGTTTCATCCATCTTCAAGACAAAGACACGGAGTAAAGCTGCAAACAGACAAATACCAGAGTTGACATACCAACAGTATCTCCAGCCTCTGTTGATATGGGAAGGACAGTAATCTGCACTTGAACAAGAATTGTTTGGAATGAAAGCCCAAGATATTAAAGCTGCAATTGTCATACCAACACCCCACCACATGGCCATCACTGTATTCAAGTATTGGTGTTTAGTTGGGAGGTATTCTAAGAAGACAGAGACATCTGTTGCAATGTTACCACCAGCAGCGAATGCTGATAGAGCCATAAATATACAATACATTGGGTAATTATCCATACCACCTGTGAGGAAACCAAAAATGGAAGTAAGGAAAACTGAGGAGTTAAAGACAATTTTTCTTCCAATCAAGTCACAGCCCATTCCAAAGAAGATAGACCCTAAGATCAAACCAACGTAAAAGACTTCATTTGACACTGGGAAGTCTGTTCCTCTTTTCATCTGATAATCCACGTAGACTTTAACCGATGACTGAATCATTTCCATCTGAGAATCAATAGAGTATCCAAAACCAGCGATACAGAACAATTTGAAGTGGTGATAAGTAAACCCGATCTGATCAATAGCATCATTGATTAAACGAATTTTTTGTTGTAAAACAACATCACCATTTTCAGCTTCGGTATTATCCATAGTAACATCAGCAACTTCACCTACGGATTCAACCGAGGACTGTGTTTCAAACACATCCGGTGCTTGGGATTTCTCTTCAGTACTCATTATGTTGTCCACCGTAAGACCATTTTATCGAGACCAGATCTAGTGAAGGGCGATCGCTCATCTCTTTATATGGCTCGGAGAACTCCTTGACCCAACGTTCAGGCACTCACAGAACTGCTAACAATGCAAGCGGCTGAACCAGATTTATGCATATTTTGTCCAGATTAGGGAGTTTGTTCCCGGCATCAGAGGATTCCGAAACGTCGAGACAGCATAATCACAAGGCGGTGGTTATGTGCTTCGGTGAATGAGCCTATCGAATCTTATCTGTAGTGCGCGCAACGATGCCCGGCCTCGTCTGCAACTTCTCCCTAGGGCAATCCTGATGTGCAAGGTGGGCTGCAAGGTGGGCCTCTGTAGTCGGTGATCATTCAATCTTTGGAAACTCGTCCCCGCCCCCTCGGTGTGTCTCTCTTTTCGTTATATCCAAGCGAGCTTATGCCCCTTGCGTTTTGTGGACCTTTGGGGTAACCTTGTGCGTCTTCGTTTTACTATATCGACTGTAACGAACCCTACAAGACAATAAGACACCTTCGGTATGAGTTTCAATTTTGAATCCATGCTGGATCCCAGTACAAAGTTTGACCTTTATGCTTATCTACCCATAGATAACCAGCACTGACCATGCCTTCTAATACGCTGTTCGCTCTATAAGACGGCCAGCCCAAGTTATCTTTCAAGATTCTTGTTGTGATGTAGCCAATCGACATTGCAATCTCAAATACAACGTTTTGATCTGTAGTGATCTCTATATGGAGGTTTTTCAGATATTCCTTTTTACCAATGGTGACTATTTCGAAATCCTCATTTAACTGTTTTAGCATTTGAACACACTTACCGATATCGTCATAGGTTACATTCATCTTATGAAACTCTTTTAAAAACTGTTCCACGGGCATTAATCCTCCATTAATATCTCTCATGGAATTTGAATATTCAACTATCCTTACACATAATTCACAATAAAACTCCTGCATTTTATTGCCGTCCTTACCGTATATCTGTAAAGGGTCTATCCCTACCATGGAGCAAACTTTGATAAATTCATTACGGATCTTTAAATCTGATGATAGCTCATCATTATGTTCTTCTAAGAAGTTTAAAAGAATTGATTTGAATAATGAAAGTTGTGTTGATAATTCCGATGATTTCTTGCTTATTAACGACTGTCCCAGTTCATTATACGAGCTCAGTCGATCATTCCCTAACGCTGACAAACCTAGCTTCTTCATATTTCTCGTCTCTTTTCCTACTGTTTTTATCGTCTTTATCGTCTTTTGAGTGTTGATGTTGAAGACTATAAAATGTTCGCGAATTCTACAATTCCTAACAATGAACGTCATTTTGTACATCAACAGAAACGTTACATAATCACACATTTTTCATTACCATAAAGTTCATTAAGAGTTTCATCTGTGACCTCCTTATCGTTTGATCTCTGTTTCTCTTTAACTTCTTTAGGGAAATTCTTCTTCATATAATTAATCAGTTCATAGTCAACGTTTATCTCTGTAGCCTTCATGACGACCGGTAAGCGACACATTGGACACTTATCTTCATTACGACGTTGTAGCTTTATCATACAACGAACACAGAAGAAATGGGAACAATCCAGCCTGATTGGTTTATATGCAATTGACATGCAAACAGGACAAAGATAGTCGTCCAGTTGTGGTATTAGCTGAATAACGTCCGTTGAGATGATTTGTTCTATTGCTGAAGTTGATAGTTTTGGATTTTCAATTGTCATTATTGAGTTTAATTGCTTGGAAGACTTTAGTAGGGTATTCTTATCAAACTTCTTTATGATTTTCCGTATTGCAATTGAGTTTAAATTTGAAAAGTTTAAAAATTGAATTAGCTCAACATTTAGCTGATAAAACTGATCAAAGTATTTTGTATTCTTTTTCGAATGTTTGAAGCTTTTGATCAATTTAACATCATTTAGATGTTTAACAAATGTATTCAAATTCTTCATTGTAAAATGGTTCTTTAATCCCAACTTGAAATCAACGTATTGATTAAAAATTTCTCTCCAAAGGTACATATCTGTTGAGCTCCTTGATGATGAGTCGGTCAATTTCTTAATCAATTTAGAAATCTGTTGCACTTTATCATATAGAACAGTTTCATGGATGTCATTAAATCTTACCAGTGACTGATACTGTTTATAAAGATCATTGAAAAATTCTTTATCACCGTGTAATCTGCGTCTTTTACTCCTTATAGACTCAGTCTCATCTTTATCTTCATCTAATATTAACATAGGTGATAGCCCTTGATCGTCCTTACTGAATTCGTAATGCAATTTTAAATCCTTATCTTTAATCAATTCTTTACTTAAGCCAACATTGTCCATTTCCTTAACAACAAGATTAATCTTCTTCTTTAATAGTTTATACTGAATGCTTGATTCCAGCCATTCTAAAGGAACCTGGTCCTCTTCTAAAGCTTTCTCAAAACTTTTACCGAACTTCATGTCAAATTCAATCCTATTTCAATACAAAGCTCCTTGGAAAGGCGATGAGCTCTGCCTGTTTCAACATATTTTTTTTCAAGCTTCTCGAGACCCTCAATTTATGAAGAGAGTAATTTTCCGGGGCAGCCCACGTTTTTCCCCATATAAAAAGAAAAATAAAAAAAAAAGAAAGAAAACGTAAAGCATAAGCGAAATGTAAACAATGGGGGAGGTATATTCTGTCTACAATTTTATGAATCAAAAAAAAATAAAAGTCATTAATTGGTGGATGGAACTGCTGTAGCTGCAGGCGCACTTGGAGCTAAACCCGTTGGTTGTGCAGGTACCGTTGCGGCTGTTCCTGTCCCTGTTCCGGCGCCTGTGCCTGTGCCTGTGCCTGTTCCTGTTCCTGTCGCTGTTCCTGTCGCTGTCGATGCAGGTGTCGGAACTGGCGAGTTTTTCCGTTGAGAAGCCTGTTCTTGGAGTTGTTGTTGTCTTTGTTGCTGAATGCGATGTAATTTCATATATAGTTGCTGTCTTTGTTGTAGCATTGCCTCTTTCAAAGATTCATAAGCTTTGGCCAATAACATACAACCAAAACGAATAGTCTGGGTATCATTTGAAATATAATTTAGTTTGGAAGGGTCATCACTGAATGGTTCTATATCACAATCATTAATATCGTTATCAAATTTCCATTGATCTTGTAGTCTTTCAATTTCATCATCAGATAAGTCTTCATCAAAATTAAAAGTATTCAGTCCACGACGATCAATATAAGTTTGACCTAGTCTTCCAACACGTTTTCTTAGCGTCATCTTTGTGTCACTTGTGAGCATTGTTTTATCAAACAATGGATTAAATCTCTCAGGTTGGAATTTCTTGACGAACTTATTGCTGTCGGGGTTATATAAAATGAAATCACCATCTTGGTTTAAACCTTTTTCAATATATTTATCAATCTTTGGTAAGTATCCATAACTGTCAAAGTCGAATAATGACGAACCAATTGATGAATAAGGTAAGTGTTGTGGCCCAACAATCTGACCATACGGAGAGCTCATATTTAAATATGGAATGTTTGGATCATCTGTGACATTAACAAATCCAACATCTTGCTGTTTACGTTTCTTCATCTTCTCTTCCACATATCTCTGAACACTTCTATCTTTATTAGACAAAATTTGTTCAACGGATTCCAATTCCATATCTGGAACTTTTGAAGGTGGTAGCTTAACGTATGGTTGAAACTGTTGTGGTGAGTCTGAATTGTTAGCTTCACTTGCTTTTGTCTTATCAATGTTAGCATTATTACTTGATTTGGATAGACCCTTCTTTCTCTCTTCTTTAACTTCAACTGGTGGTACGACTTGTGGTGGAGGAGGTGGTAGTTTCTTCTTTTTATGTGCAATAAGATCCTCATCACTATCAGTGATACCCAACTCACGTTTCAATGTCTTTACCTTGCATCTGAATTCAAATATTTCAGATTCGGATTTTAATGATTTGAGTCTCAATTGTTCTCTCTGTGCAACTAACAATGCCAATTCCTTTGTAGCTCGGAGTTCTTTGTACAGTTTTACTAACTTCTCCGAACTTTGAACATCAGCACGTCTCGTCTTTCTTTGTTGTCTAAACTGACGTTGTCTAAAACAAATATAAGCATCATTATCATCATCGCCGTTGAATTTCAATATTGGTGTAACACTTTTACCACCTCGAAGGAGTTTCCTCTTTTTGAAGTGATCGTAAACTTGTGAGCCATACTTATCAACAAGGACTTTTAATGCTTTTGGCTTCTTATTCAACTTAGCATCATACTGTGTTTCAAATGGATGAACTTTTAACTCCTCGGCTAATAGTTGTGTGACATTCTCAACAGAAGATCTATCAACCTGCAATAAGGCCAGCTTGATCTCATCCAATGAAAGGATGTGGCTTGGATCTGTTATTAAAAAGGGCTGTTTTTCATTAATTGTCTTTTCAAAACTGTACATCATCAATTCAAACTCATCTTCGCTCAGCTGATCGCTTTTCTTCTTCTTCTGTAACTGCTCGTTTAAGCTCTGTAAAAAGGTTTCATCTTCCTCATCCATGTTATATAAAACTCCAGAGTAATCCTCCATTTGGCATGATGATTTAATATATGAATCAGGACTGTGGAATTCACCTTTGTAATATTTGCTTGCTTCCAGCCATTCTTTCGAAGCATCAGGCGTTGGAATATAAGTATCAGCCGTATGTGTTAACCCTGTTTTCTTCAAGATTTTCTGTAAATGAACTTCGTCTTCTTCTGCTTTATCAACACCTGTCTCGATCTCCTGAAGCTCTCTCTGTTGAAGGTCGTCATTGTCAACCTCACTGATTTGGCTCTGTTTCAAGATCTGCAACGTCTGTTTTGTGGAGATCTTACGTTGACGAAATCGACCACCGGCAGATGATGGAGCTGCCATTGTTGAAAATGTGGGGGGTGTCTTTGTTTATATGTCGATGTCTGCAATAGGAAAAAAGCGCGAAGTGCAAAATCTGTGGACGTGGGCGAGAGTAAAGTGGCGGGTTATTAAGCAAGAAAAAAAGACCGGCTCAAAAACGCCTATATTTCCCGTTCTCTCTCCAAAAAAAACTGTGTTGTATGTTGTTAGTCTCAAGAGACTTTATCTTCGCTTTCTTTCCCGATGAATTCCGCCCTTTTTAAGGGGTTTTTCGCTTGTTGTTTTTGTTTTTATTTTCTATCCTCCAACCAAACCTCCCGTCCAGCGTTGTCGTCGTTCGCTCGTCGAATTCGTGTTTTTTGACGTCCAAATTTTCGCGAAAAGTGAAAATTTTGCGAAATTTCTCAAAACACCAAAGAAACAGGGGGGTACAGGGCCTAAAAATCGCGGACCCCCTGAGGATTTCCCAATCGGGAAGTCCCCGTGCTACGTAACCTCTCCGACTTCTGTAGATAGCCATGATTGTAGGCTATTAGTTAGCAGCATTGGATTACTTTCTTTCCTCTTGGGCCTCTTTGTTGGCAACACCCTCAAATATACAGCAACAGATGTCTCAAGTCTAAGAGTTCCCATGATACCACTCAGTTTGCTTGTGTTCTTAGTCTTGTCGTACTAAAACTGAAGATCTTGACCCCATACAGCTTTAGGGCACTGTAAAAAACGTACGGGGGACAGATATCGTCTCTTGTGCATTAATCCTTGTTATGCCTAGAAATATTCGTTGTAAAATAAAGAGAAAAGAGTAATTTTCTGGGATAATATAGGGCGATTATCGACTACTTCATAAATATCAACTATGAGTAAAACTATTAGACTTGTAAGAGAAAATATCCAGCTCCGACGGACCGTCGGCTTGACAGCGGATACCTGCGGGCACTGTTGCCGCATTTGAAAAAAAGAAATTTCCTGACACAACAAGAGATCTCCCAAAAAAATAGAAAAAAGTTTTTTTGTAATCTTTCGTTTCCTTATCTGTTAAGGTTTCTGATAATCTTTAGTGGAAAAACTAAGAAAAATGGCTCAACACGAATGCTCTCACCACATGCAATCATTCCTTAAGGAATTGCCAAAATGTGAACACCACGTTCACTTAGAAGGTACATTAGAGCCTGATCTTTTATTCCCATTGGCTAAGAGAAATGGTATTGAATTACCAGAACAATTCCCAAAGACCGTTGAGGAGTTGAACAAGCGTTATGAATTGTTCGCGGACTTACAAGATTTCTTGGACTTCTATTACATTGGTACCAATGTCCTCATCAATGAGCAAGATTTCTTTGATTTAGCTTGGGCTTATTTCCAAAAGGCTAAGAGAGATGGTGTTGTTCACGCAGAAGTTTTCTTTGATCCACAATCCCACACCGATCGTAACATTGACATGGATATTGTCGTTTCCGGTTTCCAAAGAGCTTGTACTAAAGCTGAACAGGAATTGGGTATCACAACTAAATTGATCATGTGTCTTTTGAGACATTTACCAGCTGAGCATTGTTTAGTCACAATTGACAGCGCAAAGAAGCATATGGAAAATGGTACTATCCATGCATTGGGTCTTGACTCCGCTGAAAAGCCATTCCCACCTCACTTGTTTGAAGAGTGTTACAGTAAAGTTAAAGAGATTAACCCTGCTATGAACTTGACTGCACATGCCGGTGAAGAAGGTGGAGCAGACTTCGTGACCAACTCATTGGACTTGTTGAATGTTACAAGAATTGACCACGGTATTAACTCTGTCCACGATGACGATTTAATGAAGAGATTGGCAGAGAACAAAATCTTGCTTACTGTTTGCCCATTATCAAATGTCAAATTGCAAGTCGTTAAAGATGTTGCTGAATTGCCATTACAGAAGTTCTTGGACGCTGGT
Source organism: Petasospora americana (assembly GCA_003708795.3). NCBI lineage: Eukaryota > Fungi > Ascomycota > Saccharomycetes > Phaffomycetales > Wickerhamomycetaceae > Petasospora > Petasospora americana. Next base: position 639,790 of record PPOA03000001.1, read on the forward strand.
GTTCCATTCTCCTTAAACTCTGACGATCCAGCCTACTTTGGTGGTTACATCTTGGATAACTATGTTACCGTCCACACAAGATTCGGCTGGTCTTTGAAGACATGGTGTCTCGTTGCTCAAAACTCTATCAACTGCTCTTGGGTCACCGATGAGAGAAAGCAAGAAGTTCTCAAGGCAATTGATGATGTTTATGAGAAGTACGCTCCATTGATTGAGGCTTCTGCTTAGAGTTAGTAATGATAGATTATAGAGAGATAGAGAGGATGTAACTAATAAATAATAAAGAATCAGTACAAAAAATAGGCTCATAGAACGAGTTCGCGGTCCTTTGTTGTTTGTTTTTCTTTGTGTTTACGGGAAAGGAATGTTCCGCGCGCGGAGGTACGCGATCCCGCACACACACACACGCAGAAAGAAGTTCTGTAAGGCAGTTTTTTACGGATTTTTCACTACTGCTCATCTTACGGAAAGCTTAAACAAAATTCTTTTTCAGTTTTGTTTTAATTAATAGCAAATATATAATAACAAGTGACAATTTCAAGCTGTATTACCATGACTGTAATAATTCTCTATGTAAATATTTGAAAAGGGGCTTAAAAAGGGGAGAGGCGTTCCACGATGAAATTTGACCCTTACGCGTGCGCATCGCTCTGTCTCGGGTCTTTTCCTCGGTTTCGGGGGCTTTGTTTATAAAGTACCCGATTTTCCCATGTAAACAATGTTTTTTTTGTTAAACTTTTGATTTTTTTGATATTTCCATTGAAGGATAAGAACAAAGGAGTCTAAAATGTTGTCATTAAAGACTCTTCTTTCATTAACGGTTGCGTTGGCGACAGCCAGTGCTTACTCACCAACTGGTGGCTATGCCCCGGGAAACGTCACCTGTCCAAGTGATGTTGACACTTTTGTTAGATCAGCAAGCTCTATTTCAGATGATGAAAAGGAATGGCTTGAGAAACGTCACAATATCACAGATGACTATTTGGCAGACTTCTTGGAGGATGCCGGTTTAGATTATGATATTACCGAATTGGATAGATCTATTAACATCGCCATCGCTTTCTCCGGTGGTGGTTACAGAGCTATGTTAAATGGTGCCGGTCAAATCGCTGCCCTTGATGAACGTACAACTGGTGCAAGCTCTCACGGTCTCGGTGGTTTGCTCCAGGCAACTACTTATATGGCTGGTCTCTCTGGTGGTAACTGGATGACTGGTACATTGATCCTTAACAACTGGACATCAGTAGAAGAGATCATGGCAGGTGATACCATTTGGCAATTGAAAAACAGTATCTTCTCATCTGGTGGTTGGAACATTTTCTCCACATTAGGTCGTTGGGATGATATTGATGATGCCATTGATGCTAAACAACAAGCAGGTTTCAATACATCTATTACCGATATTTGGGGTCGTGCTTTGTCATATCAATTCTTTGGTTCCGATAATGAAGCTTCTGCAGGTTTGACATACTCCTCCATTAGAGATTTTGAAGTATTCAAAAATGCATCTATGCCATTCCCATTCCAGGTTGCTGATGGTAGAACCCCTGGTACTGAAATTATCAACTTGAACTCTACCGTTTTCGAATTTAACCCATTCGAGCTTGGTTCATGGGATCCTTCACTCTACGCTTTCACAGATATCAAGTACTTGGGTTCAGATGTTGATAATGGTCAGCCAACCACTGATGTTTGTGTTGAAGGTTTCGATAATGGTGGATTCGTCATGGGTACTTCCTCCTCTCTTTTCAATCAATTCCTTCTCCAGTTGAACACTACAAGTCTTTCAGGTGTTGTCTATGAATTAATTGAGCATTTCCTTGATGACCTCAGTTCCGATTATGATGATGTTGCCATCTATGATCCAAACCCATTCTATAACACCAAATACGCTGAAGTCGAGACAATTGCCGAGTCCGACTACCTTTACTTGGTTGATGGTGGTGAAGATCTTCAAAACATCCCATTGGCTCCATTGCTTCAACCAGAAAGAAACGTCGATGTTATCTTTGCCTTTGATAACAGTGCTGATACCTCTGATAACTTCCCTAACGGTACTTCTTTGGTTGCTACCTATGAACGTCAATTCGGTAGTCAGGGTAACAGAACTTCTTTCCCATATGTCCCAGATCAAGGTACTTTTGTTTACCACAACCTTTCTTCTAAGCCAACTTTCTTCGGTTGTGACTCTTCTAACTTGACAGACTTGGCCACCATTCCACCTTTGGTTGTTTACATGCCAAATGTCGCTTACTCTTACTGGTCAAACACATCTACCTATAAGATGACCTATAAGAACGCTGTGCGTGACTCTGTTATCCAGAACGGTTTCGAGTCTGCTACCAGATACAACCTCACTATTGACGAGGACTGGCCATTGTGTGTCTCCTGTGCTATTATTCGTCGTTCTCAGGAGAGTCGTAATGAGACTCAATCTGATGAGTGTAAGGCTTGTTTCGAGGAATACTGTTGGGATGGTACAACATATAATGGTACTATCGACTACACCGATGGTTACTACTCATTGAATGTCACCACTGACAACACATTGGACGACTCTAAGCCAGATGACTCTAACGATATCAGTTCTTTGACTGCTGAATCCGAAGCAACCTCAACTGCTGATGAGTCTCACTCCACCGCAACATCATCTCACTCAAACTCCTCTAAGGGTGTTGCTAACGGTATGAGAATTGATACCACAACAATTTTCGCATCCCTTCTTGGTCTTGTCTCCGTTCTTTTGTTGTAATACTAACTGACTAAAGATAAAAAATCATAATATTTACATAAACGCTAGTATACCACATATATTGCTATTTGTAGATTTAAATGGCCGGTGTAGACACCCGTGAAATATCAGGCGTGCTCACCATGCTTGAAGGCGTATCATCCAATGGGCTTTCTTCTCTTGAGTAAGCACTATCATCGTCCTTGAGGTCCAATACTTTGTTATTCAGTTTGATTTGGATCTTTAAAGGACTATGACCGCTTACTTCGTCTTCTTCATCCTCTTCATTTTCAGCTTTGATTTTTCGGTCTGATTCACGTGGACCACCAACAAAACTTCCAAATTGCATGTAATAACCAGTAAAACTCTGAATATCAACTGGCTTCTTCACCCATTTTCTCACTGGCTTGCCAGTTTTATCTAATTTGAAACTATCCGTCTTTGTGAGTCCCATCTTTCCGGCTGCACCGGGAGCCGGCGTACCTTCCATCGTTCTTGGAGATTCTGGTGTCGGTGATGTTGTCATTAGCAGTGGTTTCTTTGGCTTAGGACCAGGTTTGCCTCGAGGTTGTGGTGTGCCTGATGGTGTCACATTCGTTGACTTCTCTTTCTTGATCTTCTTGGGCGTGTTGAAATTCGTAGGGAACCCACTCAATTTCTCACCGCTAACCTTAAGCTTCACTATCAGCGTCTGACCTTTCATTTTGTATTAAATATCGTACTGGAGAGTTTCCAACTTTTAGGGATGGAAACAATGCTGAGTGCTCGAGTTATTCATTGACTTACTTTGTTCGCGATGATTGTGTGCAAAGCCCGGGTAACCCTGCTCAACTATCATACGCTCTCCTAAAAGGAATAAAATTACACACATATAAAAGTATTCATTATTATTATATAAAGAGACAATTAGTCATTCAAAATAGTACAGCCACCAATAAAAAAACCCAAAAAAAAAGAGCTGCCTCCTGTAAACTGACAAAATAGAAAAAAACGCTGCTTGCAGCTGCCATATACCTAACACCCAATTGACCTCTAACGATACATTCGACCCTTAATATATCCATAAACCTTATGAAACATCCATCCTAATAATATTGTTCTGTAACAGTTCTTACACTAAAAACCCCAATATAAACCAACCAAAGTTATAAAAAAAAAAGAAAGCGAAACGTTCAGCCTTCAGTGAACAAAGAGTTCTTCAAGAGGCCCATATTCTCAAATACTTCATAGAGCTTTGATGCTTTATTAACATCAATTGCACAAGCCTTCTGTGCATCAGTCTTCTTAAAGGTGGTGCCTAACTGGGTCTTTCTCGCCTTCTCTGCAAAGAAGCGTTTCTTGTTCTCCAAGTACTGCAGTGGAGTTAACTTGAAGGCTGCGATAAGAGCCACTTCACTTTCGGGGACTTCTTTCAAGTAAGCGAAATCCTTCAGTGGGTGGCTTAAAGAGAAGCCAATTCTTCTAATTTGCTTCTCGACTTGCTCTCTCGTTATATGATCCATCGATGGAACGAAGTTTGGGACTTCGGAAAGGGCCATGTCATGAATCATATGAACATCGCAAGTCTTTATGAACTCAAACTTGGAATCACCGGTGAAGACGCGAGGAATGTGACTTCCAGTCGGTGTTGTACCATCCTCACCCTCTGGAATAGTATTCTTGTGGGATCTCGTGGCATATGTATGAGCAATACCAAATGTGTAGTTTGTCTCACTATTCAATACTGGACTCAAACTTGACCGCTCCTCCTCGGAGACATACTGCATTGTTCTAAGATTATGTGGTTTGACGGTCTTGGATGTCTTCTTAGTCTTCTTGTCAGCGTAGTGCTGTGATCCTAGCCCTTTCGATTTGTACCGGTTTAGAAATGAGACACAGTTAGCCTTGATGGACCCTTTTCTGTGAGGCAAGATTAGAACGTATGAGTTGCTCTTGTCAGCATCGTAAGTCTCCACACTAGGCTCCCCGTCTTTCTTCCCAATCGGTGTTTTCATACGTTCTGGGGAAACAGGAGGTGAAGGCAGTCTTGATGGGTTATCAAACTCATTGGAGTAAGCACTTTCGGTGTGACTCGACGCACCAGAGTAGCCCACCCAGAGTGACATCTTGCTCTAGCAGTAATTTGTATTCTTTGTTTACCTCAATGATACCAAAGGAAGTCAGAAAATGAATGACACAAAGGTAAAGGAGAGAACAACTAAATAGAACAACCGGTGCTCTGTAACGTCTTCTCTTTATAAACCCAGGATATACAGTTCTTGGGAGGTTTGTATAGGAACTCAGAAGTAAACTCGAATCTCTGCAAATTAATTTTTTCAGAAGGAGGGAAAAACATTAATCCCGCTCTTGGAGTTTCATGTTTTGTAAACAAACATACAGGCAGGCGCGACGCGTCACGCACTTTTAAGAGATAAGAAATGGTTTTGACACATAATTTTTTCGTTTACGCGTCGATGTTATGTACGGGGCTCTCTCAAGAGCAGAGAATTTCCAAACTACAAGTACGAAATTAAAAATTAGTTACTTTATATGATGCAGTTTATATCGTTAAAATGTCCATGTCGCAGGTTTGAGTGCTCAAGCAGCATTCGAGGATGACGTTGTGCCAGTTCACTAAGCTGAAACACTTCCCACGAAGTTGAAACAACCTCACCCCCTCACGTGAAAATCCACGTTTGGACCTCATTTTGAGACATTCTTACCCAGTCAGTCTGTGTCTCAGATACCAAAGTTACCTTGGGTGAGAGCATTACGCATGTTCTTCTTATCCATCTTGTTAGCTGGTCTGTGGTGAAGCTTATTCATACCAACACCAGCAGGAATGCTCTGTAGCGCCATATCACTAGCGGAAGGTTTGGAGCTGCCTTTAGTAGCTGTAGACCCTGGAGCCGGAGGATAGTATCCTTGTGGTGGGGGTGGGTAGTACCCCTGCGGTGGGTAGCCTTGCGGTGGATAGCCCTGTGGAGGGTATCCCTGCGGTGGATAGCTCTGTGGTGGATAGTTTTGTGGTGGATAGTTTTGCGGTGGATAACCTTGTGGTGGATAACTTTGTTGGGCGTAACCCTGGGGTGGATAACCCTGTGGTGGATAGCCTTGAGGTGGGTATCCCTGGGGTGGGTATTGACCTTGTGCGGCAGGATAGGCACCTTGAGCAGGTGGCGCATGTTGAGGTGATTTCTCCCTTGATTGAGCAGGAACAGAACCTGGTCTTGCTGGACTGTTGTTCTTGTAGCGATCCTGTTGATCTGGGAAGGAAGATCTACCATGCATCGGAGATTGCTGTCTATTGGCACCTTGTGGTACTGGCACAGAGGAAACACTGGTGCCACGAGGACGTCCGTTACCGTTACGAAGGTTTGGGTTCAAGTGACCATCACGATGTGGTGCCAGATAATCACCACCCTGCGGACGATATGGCGAACCGCCTCTAGAATCATAATTATTAGTTGGTGAGTTTCTGCGAGGAGCTGAGCCTGGAGGTGCCAAATTATGAGAACGGTTAGGGGTCAAAGATGTCTGAGGACCACCGACTTGACCTTGGCTAGCGGGAGACACTGCTGGAGCATACTGTGCACCATTCTGCTGATGTGGTCTTTGCGGAGTACCAGTAGCACCCAAAGGTGGCCTATTCGGCGAAACTGGATGAGAGTTCTCTTGCTGTGGCGGATACTGCTGTGGTTGAGGAGCATATTGCTGTCGTGGCTGCTGCTGCTGTTGATGCTGCTGTTGATGCTGCTGTTGATGCGGCTGCTGCTGTTGATGCTGCTGTTGCGGCTGCTGTTGCGGCTGTTGTTGCGGCTGTTGTTCTGTGTAGACACTGTCTTGAGCATAGACAGGTTGTTGGGCATAGGCAGTTTGTTCATATTGTTGACGTGGTGGCTGCTGCTGCTGCTGCTGTGGTGGCTGCTGTGGCTGTTGATACTGCTGCTGCTGCTGCTGCTGCTGTGACTGTTGATACTGCTGCTGCTGTGGCTGTGGCTGTTGATGTTGCAATTGTTGATGTTGCAGTTGCGGTTGTTCTCTGTAGCCATCATCTTGAGCATAGGCAGGCTCTTGGGCGTATTGTGGCTGGTTAAGATTGTTGTCAGCCTGCTGTGGAATGAAGTTCTCACCACTGAGATGAGCATTACGTACAGGCGAAACCGCAGGGGCCTTTCTTTGTAATCTCTGCTGTGTTGTCTGTGGTTCTTCTGGTAGTGTCTGTGGTACTGAATTTTCAGGGGTCTGTCTTGAAGTCACGTAAGAATCTTGAGTTGGTAAGGAATCCATGCTTGAATTAGGATTTGTTGCCAGCTTTGGCACTGGCCCAAGATCTGACATTTCATTATTAACACTCTTTACAGGTGATGGTGGCAACCTCTTTTGGGCAAGTGGACTTCTTGGAACAGGTGCAGGTACAGGGACTTCATGGAGTTCCGGTTCTGGAATATAGTTTGCATCAGCCACTGATAAAGACATAGTTGCTCTCATGGAGGCAGCAGTAGCAGCATTCATACTATTGAGATTTCCATCTTTCTCTGGTGAAGACTTTTGTGAGTACTTTTGAGGACTCGAGTTTATACTTCTCTGATAAGAATCAATGATACTTTCAGGATACTTATTGGAACTCCTCTTAGAGTTGATAGCATTAGACTCATCTCTATGTGGACTAGGCCCATTTGGACTCTTTATTTCACTAGCATCGGTATATGGAGTCTCGCCTCTTTGAAGGGTCTCAGCACTGTAGTAACTCTCATGGCCTGTAGTCGCATATGAGTACCTATGATCCTTGGACACGTGATCATTCATTGCTGGAGTAATCTGTGGGTTGTAGTTCTCTATGTCGTCCACCATAGATCTGCTCTTTGTATACTGCACTGGCTGCTCAACCATTGGCTGATTTAGGGACTCGGAATGAATCTGCTGTGACTGTTGAACATCTTGAGATTTGCGCTTCGGATGAGGAATCTGGATCTGAGGAACTTCGTCAACTCTGGAGTACTCATTTGAGTTACTTGGATAGTTAGTTCCAGGGATATTCATTGGCAATGGACCGCCTTGCTTGTCTTCAGATCTGAATGCTGGTGTGTTCAAAGCAGTCGGAGTTGGCCCATAAACACTCGATCCTGCGGTAGATAACTCAGGTGTAGGAGACTTTCTCTGTCTTTTCTGAATTTCAACCATTGGTGGTAATGTCTTTTGTTGTTTCTGTTCCTGTGTTGGAGCAGCAGTTTCTGGGTACTGAGATTGTAAGACCTGTTCGCCTTGAACTGGACCAGATGGAGGTTCAGTGAACTGAGGATGAGCATTATATTGGGTATCATAGTTTCCTTGCTGTGTATCTCTTTGGTTCTCGTATTCATCGTAATGTTGTGGTAACGGTACCTCAACATCCCACATTGGAGTGGGCTTCTGAACTAGCTTATTCTCTACCTGACCAACTTGAACAGTCATTTGGTCAACCATCGATGACAGATTCTCAATTGAATCCCGGTATCTCGGCTCATTATACTGATTCTGAGAAGGAGGTTGCATAACCTCTTGGTTGTAATAGTCTTGTTGTGGTGGCTGTTGGTCCATCGAGGAAATGACCTGCCCAATTTCATAAGAGCTGTTTCTATTGTTCTGTGGTGGTGCAAGAGTCCTTGGTGGTTCTGACGACCAGTAGTTATACTCCTCCTCGTTCTGCTGATTCTGAGCGTATTTGTTGTTGTATTGGGGTTGCTGAGGATTGAGAGACTGGTAGTTGTATTGGTCTTGGTTATCATAACTATAAGAATTCTGTGTCTGGTCCACTGAAGGATCTGAGTAATCGAAACCAAAGCTATCAAGCGGTATACTCAATCTGTACTGGTTGGTTTCAATCTCAGGTAGAGGCTCGACCTGCTCCGGTGGACGATAAACAGACATTCTAGCAGCAGGTGCATAGTGGGGTGCAGGTGCAGGTAGTGGCTCTGTGTTGTGTTGTTGCTGTAGCTTCTTCAAGGGGTTCAACAAGCCAGTAAGCTTCTTTGATGCACTTGAGTCTGTTCTCTGCTGTTTGGGAGCTCTATCCGAAGCCTGTGGCATAACAACTGGCAATACCTTCTGCTTCCTAGGCTTGGATTTCCGTGCAGGTTTATCATCCGGTAGGTCGTCAAGCATTGATGTGTAGTTTCCTTGCGTTACCTTCTTGACTTTTGGTTTCTCTGGGAGTGGAGGCTGATGATTTCTAACATTAGCATATGTGTTCTGTTCTTCAACGATAATCCACTTCTTGAATCCATCGAAGACAACTTCTGAAATGAGCGCTCTTCCAAATAGCTTCTTTTTGGTCGTTGTTTGCTCAAATGATAAACTTGCCAACCACGACCATATGAAGTAGTCATCAAGTGAAACCCTTGATATTATCACTTGAGTGTGAGGATCACGCATCTTAGTGGGTGTTGTATACTCCGGCCAGCCTGCTTTGAGAGCTGAGTCTCTAGGCTTTTGGCACATTGCCTCAACAATTCTTCTCGACTCCATCGACAGCTTGTTCAAGATATTGTCGTCACTTCTGCATAGGGATTTCAATAGCGCAAAATCCTCCTTTGCTTCAAACATATCTGAGTTCTCAAACGTAAGCACTTTCGGGACTCTGTTTAGCATTTCAACTGGCGAGCCTGACATTATGTTGGTTCTAATTGTAACGAGTGGCACGCTGACCAGTGTTGATGATAGGTATGTCGAGTCCGGAGGTGGGTATAAGTTGCTTGCTAATAAAGCCTGTAGCGTTCTAGGTAGTTGCAGTTTTGTGCTTCTATCTTCTGGTAACATAGACCTTAAGAACGATAACAGCAAGTGGAACATTGCATCTGCAGCTGGTAGCCAATCACGCAGACCATCGACAAATGTATTCTCAGTTGGGTCCAGTCTTGACTTTGTTAATGTCATTGTATCCTGTGGACCATGGAATGCCCAGATACCTGCCATCTTTGCGATCTTTCTACCACTAAGCTGATTCTCTTTGGAGTTTGCAGCAAACGACACAATAAGGTCCAAGAAGTCATAGACGATCGAGGCATGCGACGGGGATGATAAGCACTGTGGCATGAATTCTAGAAATGCCTTCTCGGGGTAATTATCCCTCTCTTCCAGCTTCTTAAAAGAGTCATAAGCGTCCCATCCAATGACACAGTTCATCGGTAAACGGGACCAAAGGTATTTCAAGGCAGAGACAAGCGTGAACTCATCGGTGGTCTTCACAAGCTTATCAACGATTGACTGCTTCGCCGGTGTTGTGCCGTTAGGCACAACCGTGGCTAAGAACTCTGAAAGCTTGTGGTCGTCTGCCTTTGGTCTAAAAGCTAACAGCACAAGTGGCGTCTTCACACCTTTGATCTTAAGCTCCTGTGTAATGGAGTGTATTAGGCCCCGAACATCGTTGCGGGTGAATTCATGGGTGAAAATATCACGGTCGCTGTGATAATGGCCTTCCGGTAAGGGCAATGGCTTCTTGTCCAAGTTCAAGTGGCTCTTCTTGGGACTCGCTGCCAGTTTCGTTCCGTTGGCCTTGAACTGCTGCGAGTGCTTCTCTAGGTCAGACACCATCCTCGCTGTTTGTTGTTGTTGTAAACGCGTTTCTAATTCCCGTACAGATCAATATCTATCGATCTTTTTGCCGCCGCCTGAAGCCTTTTCAAAGGTAAACAGTAAGAGAGCGAGAAAATGCGAGCGGTAAGGAAAGCTCAGTTATTGCAAGTCAACAAAGGAGCCCAGATGAACGAGTTAGTCTTCTGGTGAGTTAAGAACCTGTTATTTCGTAGCCGCCGTGTTTGATCCGACCGCGTTGGGCGCTTATTTTTCTTTTTTGTTTTTGTTTTGCAAGCTGCGGAGAGTTCAGAAGAGAAGGATCGAGAAGAAAGGCTTACGCGTCTTTTTTTTCCGATGAGGTAAACACAGCGTTTGAGCTTGGAATTTCAAGAAAGTGCCATTACATTCTTTGGTGGAAGGAGCTAAATAAAATTTCGTGTATTTGGTATGAAGCACCAAAGGAGAATTCCCTTTGGTCTTCTTATAAACTAATAAAAATAAATGGTGTTCCTGCCTCGTAAAAGTCAGAAAGGTCCGGATCACTCGGTTAGATCAACAGAATCAGCCCAAAAAACACGGTTATGAGCCTGGCCCCCGCCGAGCGGTTAGGAACACTTGCCTTTTTTTTTTTGAAGCGAAGTCGGGCTCGGTATCAAAGGTCACTGAAAATATATCTTAGTTTCAGTATACCGTTGTCTTTTTTAGCAAACATCTTGAAATATGTTGAAGTACAGACCAATCCAGATCCTCAGATCCGTTCCAGGACGCCGCCAGTCGCGTTTAGCGGTCTGTACCAACATCAGATACAACATTCAACCTTCTAAAGATGACGTTATGGCCAAATATCAAGAGAAGTTACAACAGAAAGCACGTGAAGTTGGTGCTCGTGATATTGAAGAGTTGAAGGAGAAGTTGAAAGATAAGATTGAGACCAATCGTAAGGAGTTCTCCAAGATTGACCCATTGGCTGAGTTGGAAGAGTATGAACGTAACCAGGCAATTCAAGCTCAAGAGAAGGCCAAGATGGCAAAAGATGGTAAAGTAAGAGATCCAAGATCACCAGAGGTTCCAGAGGCACCTTTCAAGACGTTGGACTCATTTATTGCAGTGGAGAAAATGCAAGAGCTTGGACCAAAGGAGATTGAAATCATCTGGAGAGCTCGTTTCCAAGGTAAAGATGATTCTTTAATCTCTGTGATACCAGATGATGTGTTTGATAAACTATTCAAAAACGCTCGTGAAAATCCTGTCTTTGTATTACCTTTACCTCGTGAAGGTGACGGTATCGAGTTACATTATATTCAATGGGCATTTGTTGGGCCAAATACTGTTCATTGTATGTTTACTACTTTATTAGAGTATAAGACACACAAGGAATTTGCACGTCCACATACTACAGTTGCATTCCATACTGAATTAAAAGATTCTAAGAAATTGATTCTTATGCAAGGAATCGTTGAAAAAGAATCGTCGGTTGGTCTACCAGAAGCTCAATTACTCTTGTTAAATATTCAAAGATTCTATGGAGCTCTGAGTGAAACTCCAGTCGCAAAACGTCGTTTGCAACTATTGAAAGATTTCACTTCCGGATCAACAGATTTCAGTGTTGAAAAACTCGTTGAAGAGGCTCAATCATTAGAGAACTAGATAATAAGACTTGTATATATCAATTATTTTGTATTTGTAGATTGCGATCTTCAGTGAAAAAAAAAAGGCCCGAGTCTCCGCGGAGACTCCGCGCCTGATAAATGGAAATTTCTCTTCTCGAGAACGGAAGGATCGATCAAGACATAAATCCACAAGGGCAAAATGGCTATCAAAGTTGCTTACTTAGGCCCTGAAGGAACGTATACACACCAAGTAAGTAGTGTCATACTCTTGAAAAGAATGGCTTGTATACTAACAAGGGATAGGCTGCTCTTCAGCAATTTGGATCAGATGCAGATTTGATAGCACAGAGCAGCATAAAGGCATGCTTTTCCAGCGTTGAAGACGGTGACGTTGAGTTTTCTGTTGTGCCATTTGAAAACTCTACCAATGGACAAGTTGCCTTAACCTATGATTTATTGAGAGAGTGGATGGTGTTAAATGACTCGAGCGAGATAACAATTGCATACGAGCAATTTGTTGCAATCCACCACTGTGTTTTGTCCAACGCAAAAGATATAAGTGAAGTTACAAAAATCTATACACATCCACAAGCATGGGGCCAGGTGACAAACTGGTTAAACCAATACCCAAACTTAGAAAAAATTGACTCAAGCTCTACATCAAAAGCCGCAGAGATTGCGTCAAAGGATGGCTGCATTGCTGCCATTGCAAGCTCATATGCTTCAAAGGTTCATAACATCCCAATTCTTTTTGAGAATATCGAAAACATCAAAGATAACACAACAAGATTCTTAATATTAACGTCCAAAAAGAACGACAAAATAATGAGCTTATTGCAGAGCCAGCCAAACGATAAGGTCATAACTTTAATGGCCTTCACAGTGGAACACGATGACCCCGGTGCTTTGGTGAACGCCCTGGGAACCCTGACCAAGCACGGTATATCCATGACAAGCATTACGTCAAGACCCTCTGGCACAAAACCGTGGCACTACGTCTTCTTCATTGAGTTTTGGTCAAACGATAACTTGCAGAACGTCATCAACGACTTCAACGAGAAGTGCCTCGCTACAAAAGTCCTCGGAACCTTCCCGAGATCAAGCAGATACTACGGTGAGCATTAATATATTTGTATTATAGAGTAAACCCCTGTAGACTTCACTTTCCGTACTTCTGGAACGTCCAAGGTCTGTTGTCCAAGGGACAGGCATTACGTGTCTTCAACCATCTCGAGATGCAATGCATGTGGAAGGCGTGATTACACTCACCCCAAGCTGCCATACAGTCTTCCTGATCTGCACTCATTGAGTTTGGCTGGCACTCAATGCAAGGCTCCATTAAGTGATTTCTACAGATTGCACAAGTCTCGACGACGATGTCCCACGACCAGAATGCGACTGCCGTCCATTTTCTTACCTCAAATTTCTTCTTTCTGTCTTGTAGTTTCTCTTCTACTTTTTGTAGGTCTTTCTCCGCTAGAGGTTTGTTAGTAATGCGTTTTTGGGTCAGAGGGCATAGAGCAGCAATAGAGCAGCAATAGAGCAGCCAGGGGCCGCCCTCTTTATATCAATGATAATGCTTACTAGGAGTGTCGATATCCATCATTTCACTCATTTTTATACTGTTATATTCTTAATCTTTTGGGGGTTTCCGTTCTCTCACCCTGGAGGTTACTTTGTACGTTATAAATTGTGTTGATCTTTTTCGCCTTTCCGCGCTTCTACGATCCGAGCCTTTTAGATGTGTATAAAACGTTTTATTCAAAGACTTTCCCGTCAACGTACTGCTCGACGAGCTTTTTGACTTTATCTTCGACTTCTAAGCATGCCTTTTCGATCTGTTCAATTTCACTCTTTTTGCTCTCAATCTGATTTTCCAGCAGTAGTATAAGAGACTCACGTGACTGGTGGGGTCTATACTCATTCAATAGATGGTGCATGTTTATCAACACCGTCCTTATGTGCTCAACTTTTGTGCCAAACTCCTGTGGAGATATGCTCATCACACCAACGACTTCTAGGAAATTCAGTAACAGCGATTTTAGCAGTTTTTTCAGTTCATCAATCTTGAACTGTGAGTCTTCACCCACTGGTAGATCAATGTCTTTATATAGCTGAGGAATCCCTTGTTCTTCCAGTTTAGGTATCTTATCGTTAAAGTTCCATAAGCTTCCAAACGATCTATAGGTTTCTCCTTCAGGCTGCTTCGGTGGTATCAGAAACTCTAAGTCTTTATCTCCTTCATCAAATTTCAATTCATCATCGCTGGCCCCAGGCTGCTTCTCTCTGGTCTTTTTCAACTTCTCGCAGTTCTCAGAAGTGAAATATTTCACGTAGGGTGGTGGTGGTGGGTATAGTGAAGATATAAGTCCGTCTTCGGCCATTTTGGTTGTTATAGTCCCTTCGTGTGCTGTGGTTATGTGCTTATGTGTGGTGTTTTGTGAATTTGTTCTTTTTCGCACCGCGAAGATGAACACTGCGGCGTTGTGTCAGCACAGTCAAATTAATGTGTATAAATAGCCCAGTAAACCCGAGGATTTCTTGTTTCTGCTTAGTTTCAACTATGAAGTTGGAGTTGTTTGACTGGTTTATATTGACATTTGTAGCACTTTTTGTGGAATTCTCGGTGATGCTGTGAGTGAGGTCTAACGGGCCTCTCGGAGGTCCTCACTGAACAGCTCTTTGAGCAGCTCATTGGAAAACTATACCTAAGCTACAATTCTCACACGTCATGTCATTAACTCTATGAAAAGCAGTGAGTTTAGTGTTAATGCTCGTGTATTCACTTCTTTGTGAACTTCGAGCTTTGGCAAGTGGTGTTCTGATGTTTCCAGACAGATCACACAGATCGAGAAAAAAAATTGAGGCCATTGACTAATTTAACAGTGAGATGATGGTGATTAATTATAGAAACATGGCACTGACTCCTGAGCAGCAAGCGAAGATTGTAAGTACTCTGCTGTTTAGCTCTGGGATGTGATATTAACGGTGGTTGTTGCAAGGATGAAAATAGACGGAAAGCTTTGGAGAGGCTAAAAGCACGAGGAGTCTTAACGGGCTCGACTATTAATAAAGTACATAAACCTTTACAAGGTGAGCGAGTAAATTTATCATCTATAAAGCAGCTTACAGATGAACAAAGGAAGAAGATTGAAGAGAATAGACAAAAGGCATTGGCTAAACTGAAAGAAAAACAAGAAAATTTCAGAAATGCTTCCAGCAATTCAAATCCTTCTTTACAAACTAAAGAGAAAGTTTTCAAACCATCAGTTGTAACATCTGAGTATATCGAATATGACTTGTCTAAAATGAAAGATTCAAAAGGTGGATTTATATCTGTCGATGATGAAAACTCAAACTTCGAAGAAAAAACATTTGATGACTGGAGAGAAGAACAACGAGTTATTCATGATTTGCCACCACCAATGGATCTGGAAAATGCTACAAAGTGTTATGAGTGTGGGACTTATGAAATTGATCAAAAACTGTGGGAAACTTTTAAGTGTCGAGTGTGTAGACGTTGCACGAAGTCTCATCCAGAAAAATATTCCTTATTAACAAAGACTGAGTGTCGTGAAGACTACTTTCTAACTGAATCTGAACTAGAGGACCGCTCACTATTGGAAAGAATGTCAAAGCCAAATCCACATAGTAAGTTCAACAGAATGCAACTATTCTTAAGGTACCAGGTTGAAGAGTTTGCATTCAAAAAATGGGGTGGATCAGAAGGTCTAGACGCGGAATGGCAGAGGAGAGAGGAAGGTAAAGTCAAAAGAAGAGATAAGAAATTTGAGATTAAAATGAAAGAAATGCGTAAAAAGACAAGAGCTGAAGAATACAATAGAAGGCTAAGAGAAGGCAAGTACAATGACCATAAACACGAGTTCTCTAACCCAACCTCAGGAGGCAAAAATGAAGACGGTATGACTATAATGAAGCGACGCTGCGCAGTCTGCGGGTTTGAGACTGAAGAACTTTCTATTTAGGTACTATGAAAATACGAGTTAATTCAACCTGGAGACGAAGGCAATAAAGAAAGAAGTAGCAGTGCACATCCCAACCTGTCACTTAGCAAACTGAGCATAGACATATCAGCGAAGCAGCAGGATAAAGACTTTTTTGCCCAAAACAGCAAAACTGTGCTTATCAGTAGATTATCTCATTGCCAGGGCAACGGTAAATGTCCGGAGGGATATTGACAGGGGAAATTCGCGCTGATTGATCTGTAAACACAGCAATTTAGCGAAGGCAGATCTCTCATTTGTTTCGGTAGGCAGCCATATATAAATACATTGAGAAAAGCCCTTCTCGTCTCTTCAGAAGTGTCACTTTGGGGGTATTTGAAATCTCAAAGCGATGTCTGATCAACCAATCACCTCTGGCCCTGCGCCTTATCTCGATGTCCCAAGGATCGAGACGATAACGCAGCACATGATGACTGGGACAAGACGAGGTTCTCTTGCGTCCACCATCAATGACGCTGGCTCCATTCTTGATTTCTTTAGACCTGTTGATCGCAATGCCATTGAATCCGAGGACGATGAAGACGCTGACTATATCGATCAGCAGACACCACTGCTGCAAAGTCTTAGAGACCCCAGCTCAGTAGCTCCGTACACATTGACTGGTCCAGCTGATCTCATCTCCTCGTATGACCCATCAGGAAAAGGGTCACTTGCGAATCTCAAGAGAATCAAATCCCATAATACCATCAAACATGTTATGTCTACAGGCCATTTGCCCGACGTTGATACTACATTCCCTAAGGAATTCAAAATTGTCTGTAAATACTCGGTCCCGTTGGTTATCACATTCCTACTCCAATACTCCTTGAACGTTGCATCTGTTTTCTCCGTTGGAAGAATCGGTAAAACTGAACTGGCAGCTGTCTCATTGGCAGGTATGACTGCTAACATTACTGGCTATTGCTTATTCCAAGGCACGTCCACTTCATTAGATACATTGTGCGCGCAGGCATATGGTCGCCGTGATTATAGATCTGTTGGTTTGCACTTCCTAAGATGTACAATTTTCCTATTTATGCTTTGTGTTCCGATAATTACCATCTGGGTTGTGTTCGCAAACCCAATACTAGCGGCCCTTGTTGATGATGAAAGGCTGGTGGCACTTGCTTCAAAATACTTGGCAATACTATCCATAGGTCTTCCAGCGTTCATCGTCTTTGAGACATTGAAACGTTTTCTCCAGGCACAGAACATCTTCCATGCCTCTACATATGTTATCCTGTTTGCTGCACCTTTCAACGCTTTCTTAAATTACTACTTAGTTTGGGGACCTCCTAACCTGGGTTTCATTGGTGCACCAATAGCTATTGTTTCAACAAACTACATCATGGCAACATTCCTCACGTTGTACGCGGTCTACGTTGACGGTTACCAATGCTGGTGTGGATTCCCGGACGATTTATTCAAGAATTGGGGTCGTATGATTAACTTATCCATTAATGGTTGTATTGGTGTTTTGAGTGAATGGTTAGCCTTCGAGATTCTGACGTTAAGTGCAGCAAGATTCGGCACAGTGATTCTGGCATCACAGAGTGTTATTACTACTATCTCTGTGTTACTTTACCAAATACCATTTGCCATCAGTATTGCCTCATCTACAAGAATTGCAAATTACATTGGAGCTGCTTCTAAAAAAGCGTCAATCACTTCATCGAACGCTTGTGTTATCCTCTCTTTGCTCGTTGGTTCTATTAATGGTATATTCCTTACCGTTTTCAAAACAAGTGTCATCAAACTTTTCACTGCAGACCCAGATGTCATATCCCTTGCCGAAAAGATCATCCCATTGGCTGCCTTGTATCAGGTTAGTGACTGTCTTTCAGCTGTAACTGGTGGTATTCTTAGAGGTCAGGGTCGTCAGAAAATTGCAGCTTACTGTTCCCTTGTTGCATACTACTTGATTGCTCTTCCTCTTGGATTCTGGCTGGCATTTGGATTCCATTTAGAGCTCTTTGGTCTTTGGATCGGTCTCACTATTGCCATTGTTCTCTTGAGTGGGCTACAATTGATCAGTGTGCTCAACTCTGATTGGGAGCATATCATCTCAGAGTCGCTTCAGGATGCGTTGGCCGATTCACATTACACAGATGAGATCAGATCTGTCGTTTCAAATGTTGAAGCCAATTAGTGTTTACTTGTATAAATGATATTTCTACAATAATTAAAAATTTAGTCGACACCTAGTCATTGATTAGAATGAATCTGTCTAATACTTCAAGAAACCCATCCATCGAAATAGCAAAGAAAGTAAGAAAATATAGCAAACCACAAACATCTAATATATAGAAACCAAATAAATAGAACGGAAAACATAAAGAAAAATTGGGTTAAAAGGGGCATCAAAAAATTTCGTATAAAGGAAGGGACGTAAGAAATCTGGGGGTCATAAAAAACTGGAACTGAAAAAAGGCTGCTTCTATTGGGGGTTGATAACGAGATGGATGGGTTGTGAATGGACATATGTGTGTAAAGTCCCATTAGTCATAATATATATGGTGTCATTGTAACAGTGTATTTGTAGGGTATCATGGAATGAAGAGATAACTGAATGAATCATTCACTCGGGGTCATTGGTGGAGTAAATCCACCAGCTCTCACTATTGGTTGTGGCTGTACAACACCATTCATGAACCCAGAGATGACAGAGGTACCAACTGGCGATCCTCTTCTAGAACTTGGAGGTGTGGCCAATGACTTCATTGGAGAAGGCAATGGAGTAGTGAATTGCGTGGACTTGAAAGGACCAGCCTGTTCTGCATCCAACTTGAGCAGTGTCTTAAGAAGGCAGTGGTAGAACACCTTGACACCTGGAAGGGAGGTGTAATATGTCAAGTAGAAACCAGATAAGTTAACAACTGTATCACAGAGTAACATTTGATAAAACTGTATCTTCTCTTCACTCAATGTTTCTGGAATCTGCAGCTCTGAGTGGAATTTTTGGTCTGGGTAGAACTCAGACATTGTCTTGAAGATCACCGTTGAAAGCTCTGCAGGATGCAGCTCCACTAGTCTAAGTTCTAGAAGGGAAACCTCTGAGAGGAAACGTTTGATGTGAATAAACTCAATCTTCTCGTTGAAGAATCCACTGGAGTTGTTCATCTCAAATTGGATTAAATTGTTTTCATAGAAACTATTGAGCCAGTTTCCAAGCTGTGGCTCGGTAACATCCCAGTTAAGGGTATCCAAGATGTGGCGTTCCATTTGCACAAACATTCCTTCATCATAAGTGGCTGAACGGGAACCACCATTACAGAACGTAACTAATTCACTCAAACGAGGAATTCTTGCCCTCGGTGTTGGGCCATGGAAACGACCACCTGGTGGGACATTTGTGTTGTTGATAACGTGATTACAACCTCCGTAAGTCTTTGCCGAAAGCCACAGGCATGTTGCCAGAACAAGTTGTAACTGTTCACGAAGGACAACTCTCTTTGAACAGTATCTATCAAAGAGACGAGCAGACTGGTAGTAAATACCATATGTGACTTTGGTCCTTATAGAGATCTTCAAAAGGAATTCCAACAATGTGTGACGCAGTGATGGCTTAACCTCAGGCTGCTGTTTAATCAAGGACAACTCAGGTTTGTACTTAAGCGCTGTACGGTATAATGAAACTGAGAGTTCATCGTTATACTCTGTGAGGGCTGCTGTGTGAGCAGTGAGCTCGCTTGTGGATAGTTCAAAAGAATATGGCTTTTGCACTGCTGTGACCTTGATACCAAGAGACATTGTGGTATTGCTTTATTGGTGTGTGGTAGAATATTGTAGAAAAGAATGACTTCCCGTTAGATTGGGGTATGTGAAAATATTTGATTGGAGATGAAAAAAAAGTTATAAAAGGAGTGAAAATTTTGAAGCTTCAAAGGGAATGAGGATGGAGAGAATGGTAAAAGCAATGGCAGTACCTTATGATGATAGGGACAAGCTCAAATCTGTTCGTCTACAACCTCTTTCTTGTAATGGAGTAGACGTTTATGAGAAGAGTGGGAAAGGGGCAGAAATATATATGGCCACTGTAAAGGCTTGAGAGCGGAGAGCACGAGAATGGCCTTGTTTGTTTTCATAAGGACTCTGCCACCCCTTTAGAGCCGGCCCGAACCTGCTGTCTAAGCTGCACTGCACTACCCAACGCGCATATTCAGTGTACCGCGTTCCTGGTAGATAATAAAAGGTTTTAAGCTTGTTAAGCTTGAATTCGGGGTTTGGTGCTCCAGAATATTATAATCCAATACCAAGATCACTATATACACTTAGTTATCTATTCTATTCCATTGGTAATAACTCTCAAAGTCTTAAATCTCAGAATCGGAAAAGGATTTGGTTTGTTTATATCTCTGCAAGGGAACGCACGCGAAACGCATTCCGCCGCACTCTGTTGTCTCGCATAACAACGGTTTTGATGTTGTCGCAAATATATGGGAAACAATAAATAGTAGTGTAGAGAAAGCTGATTTAATGAAATGGATATGTGTAGTAGGTAAACTGTGCTTTTGGTTTTCTCAATATCGCTTACTTTGTATCAAGTAATTAGAAAAGAGACTGTTGAAGGCACTGTTTTTGTTTCCAAAAGCATGAGAGCAGAGCGTACCTTCCAGAAGCGCATAGTGAATTGGCGTGAAAATTGGCGCAAGAAGGGCTATAAAATCTGAGGTGGACGCGCAAAAAGGGGAAGGCTACTACCAGATCAGGCTACCCTTTGCATCGAATTGCACTAAAAATCTCCTATTCTGTGAAGGCACGTCAAATTCGTATCGTAAATATCGACGCGTGCTTCCAAAGGATCTCCCTTTGAAAAGTTACCCCATCAATTTCTTCACTCCTGTTTTCAGATCTGTAACTGTGTCTGGGTTTGGCGCGTATCCTCAACACATTCAGACACGCCAAAGGCTACGGGGAGTCCTGTTTACCATACCGAATCCGTCTACTTTACCTTAGGAATCCCAAATTGTAAACAAAGATCATCTATAACATGATGGTCTGTGTTTGGGTTTCCAGGGATATTCGTATCTATAGGACTATTTACTAATTTGGTAAGGACCATGTCGATAGAAGTCGATAGAACCTTCTATAGACATGACAATTCTGTTAGACACGTCACTCTATCCCATCAGCGAGAAGTTATCAATCATTGAACATAAATAATGTGTAGCCCCAGTGAAATCGCATGATACGCGGTTCTTTAAATTTTCTTCCTTTTGCGCCTTTGTTTACCCACATACCCCAGATGGAATGGATCTTGTTTAAAATGCAACTTCCCAAATTGGTAACTTCTAAACCTCTACTGATGAAAAGGGATGCAGGCTGGATATCCCAGAAGCACCTGTGCAGGAGCTATCAGCTTCAACGCTTAAGCTAGTGATATCAAGACAAGACAGAAAAAAAGAAAGAAAATATTATACAGAGGAGAATTGAATCCTGGCATATAAATATACCTTGTATCGAGTGATTTGCATTACGGATCTATGGATTATTATCAAAAGGGCCTCAGGCCCGTGCGTAAAGGATGTCTCAGCATCCCCGGGGGAAAGATCATAGAATATTATTAACAACCGACTTATTGTGTCAAGTTTGTTTTGGAAACGCGCCCTCGGAAATAAGGCCAAAGCGCGAAGCACTATGACTTAAAACCAGCTTAGCTCCCTGAACCGGATATAACTTCTTTTTTCCTGAGAAGTTTACATTTCATCTGAAATGGTGTGAATCCATGGAATAAAGCCTTTCAGATGATAGCCATAACAATGCATGTCTTTTGTCTTGCCAGTTCATGGCTCTCTGTAGAGTTTTTCGTATTTTGAATCGCGCGCACGCGCTTTGCGCGGAGAGGCACAACACAAAAGTGCATCACTCATACAAAATCATCACACTTTTTGTTAGATATATGAATTTCTGAGTTATCTGTTGGAGATTTAAAATTCTTTCCCTCGGTGCATTTCTATTGATAAGGATAAAAACCTGCAAATAAAAAGAACCAAAAAGGGAAAACAGAAATGTGGAAAGGGGAGATCGAACAACCTCCACCAACGCCAGGTCTAGCTCAATGGGCTTGGAACTCTCTGTTCAATAGACAGACACCAATGTCAAAGTATCAAGCCATGAAGAACTCGCAAGGCCAAAAGCAGGAGTATACTTTAGGCGAGAACACCAGGGATCTTGAGGCTAGCGATGATACATTCCACTATAAAAGATCATCTCGGGTGAACAGACCGCGTCGCTCCCTTGATGACACCGATCTTTTGAGAAAGAACGTCTCGTGGGGAGATAAGGGCAAGTTCGCTGATGGCAACTTCTATAAAGAGAAGGATCTCTTGCCTGATGCTGATGAAGACGATGATAACTTCTCCTTTACATCAAATCGTTCGGCCTCGTCCAAGCTACGACGCTCCCATTCAGCTTCATACCTTGATCGTTATGACCATCAGCACACTTCTTTACCACAGGCGTACCCTGGACGGTTCCCAAGCCCGTACGTTCACAAAGATGACATCTTATCGTCTGGAACGAAAAATCTTATGGCTGCTGATTCCAATGCAGAAAGAAACAAGCATATACAAATTGATAGTTCGTCACCACCGGTTCCATTAAATGACTGGAAAAGACGATTGGGGGCTGCTTCTCAACCGAAAGCAAGAAGATCAACGCCTTTACATTCAAAGGTCAGAGAAAATAGCTTTCCTTCTAAGAATTCACTATTTAATAAGAAGAGGCCCACTGATGATTATTCCCCAACGCTGGATCAAAATTTGATATTGAAGCAATTGGATGAAAACTCGTTACAATTAGAAGACGTCATTTCAAATATCGACCATTTAAAAATGGAGGATACAGTTGATCGCCATGATACTTATCACAATAGACAAATGGAATTGAAATACAAGAAGATCAGAGAAGAGCTTATGACGGAATTGAAGAAGAGTCAAAAGCTATATGATTCTTATTATAGGTTTGTTGGGAAGTATAAAGAGTTGAAAATGAAACATGAAAAATTAGCAGGTAAAGAAGGATCATATAAATTAGAACAGGAGATTCTTTCATTACGAGATGAGAACCAGTACTTGAAAGACTTAATCAATGAAAAAGATGTTAAACTACAAGAGGATGATTTCACATTGAGTGATCTGAAATCTTCAATACAAGACTCATCTAAGTTTGAAGTTACATTAAGGAGAAAGATTAGATTTTTGGAGGATAAATTAGAGAAGGAACGTTTGGATTCTAAGCAAAAGGAGTTCCAGTTGAAAGAGAATATTTACTTACTTGAAATGAAAGCAAAAGAAGACGAAGAACGTTTAAAGAAAGCAGAAGAGCGTATAAAAGAATTGGAAAACATGGATAATAAGTTCTCAAATCATTCATACTCAAGAACACCAAAGAAATCTCAAAGACCTCTAAGTACAAGTTCTTTAGGTGTTAATACTCATGGCTATAAGTATGGTAAATACCCTCTGTCTGCGGGGTCACAGTCTGTGTATAAGAGAGAGGACGATTTTCATGAAGACACCCTGGACCGACTCATCAAAGAGACACTTTAATTAATGATAACAAAATAAATAAATTAATGAATAAGGTAATGCGGTGTTCAGGTGTAAGGTTATGTAGCGTTGGTGTTCGCGAATTCGTTTTGGAGGTTTTTCGCGCTTTTTGAGCTTCAAAAAACCAAAAAGAGCCCATTCGGGGGGACGTGACGAATTATCAAAGTAAGAAGACATCATCAAAACACCCAAAAAGTTTGTGTTTTTATTAAAACATTGACGGTTGTATCAATATCCCTCCTTTCAGAAGTTTTTACTATCATTTTTTGATATTTAAAGGCGTTATTTGCGGTGGTTTCCTGCTGAAGTTGTCTCTCCCCATTATTACTAACTTGGGGTTTTTTTGGAGTTTTTTGTTGTGTCAACATACACGCACAAGATCAAAGACTTTGGAGCCCTTCTGTTTTTGGTAATTGTTATTTATTATTATTATTATATTGAGGATCTCATTGCACAAAAATGACATCTGAAATCTCTGAAAAACCTACGCCGTCTGACACCCCAACAATGGGCCAGCAAACCATCGACAAGAAGCTGACATCAAAGCGTATTGAAGTTGAAGCACTCGCAGCAGATTTGCAGAAAAGGCTCGGTGTTAACTGGGACAAATACCAAACGACGATATCAATGTTCCTTGTTGGACGGTTGTCACGTGCAGAGCTCACCAGCACGCTTTCAAGTATGCTGACAGACTCCAAGATGGTACGAATGCACAATCAGCTATTACTGGCCAATTTAGCAAACTCTTTAAGAGACGGACCAGGGATGAACCAGTCCAAGTACTCCTTTGGTACGACTTCTAAAAAGCAAATGAAAAGGGGTGTTAAGCAGTCGTCAGAGTATGAGAAACTGAAAAAAGACATTATGAACTTGCCAATCAGGGAAAGACACAGAATCAAAATGATCACAAGAGACTCAGGTAAGCAGAAAATGGCTAACTCTACGATCACGTTAACGAGACAACAGCTTTTGCCAAAGATTCCATATGTTACAGATAAAGAGAAGAACATCCAAGGAAATACAATTGAGTGGACTCAGGACATCAACCATGCGTTAAACACTCCGCTAAGTATAGAGACTTACTCTTTGCCTGAGTCGGACCAGTTGAAGACCAGAATGCTCGGTATTTCTAGAGAACACGGTATCATTGGACAGTTAGATAAAGATGTTGTTGAGATTATGTACCACGGACTAGAAGCTTACCTTAAAAACATCGTTGAAAGTGCGATTGACACCGCTCGCTACAGAAAGAGGAAGTACGCAGATGACCTGTTAGACACGCCTTCAATGGTGAAAAGAACAAAAATTACACTGACAAACGAAGATATGGTTGACACGTTTAACATTCATCCTTACCTAATTGAACCAAACGGTCCGTTGTATCGCCTTAATGCCGTCTCACTGCAAGACGATGAGTACATTGAGCCGAAAACTTCAATTGATGAAATTATTGAAGGCCTACAAATACCAACGATTCTTGGGCATGAACGTCATGCTTCACTGACATCAAGGACAAGCTCGCCACTATCACAGAAAAAAGAGATCAAAGATTCGCCTAATGATTTAAAGAAAGATACAGATACCACAGAAGACTCAAATATGGGAACAAGAGATGAGCTGAATTTACTCATTTATGACATCCTAAAGGTCTGAAGTAGAAAAAAAGAAAAAAAATTAGTTGTTCTATAGAGATTATTGAATGTTTTAACGAGATACTTTACTGTAGACCCTTTTAACGGGAGCTGCCACAACACCTGACACAAAGCTGGCCAAGTTCAGCCATTTCTCAGTTTCCTGTGTGTCTGAGTCCTCAACGTTACAGATTGTCAAGACCTTTGTGTTTGAGTACAAAGAGTGTACCAACTGGTACATTGAGTGCTCAAACTCAGTGGTGCTAAACTTTCCCTGTGAGATCTTTGTCGTTGTGTTGTGTATAAGATCAAATGAGTCAATGCACGAGAGGTTAAAGATGTAAATGGCAGATCTGAATGACTTATCAGTGGATTTCCCAGTGATCGAAAGCTTTATAAGAGTTGATGAGTTCTCAATGTTTTGGAACTCTTTAACCTCGTCGATGGATAACACCTTTGACGATGGGTTTATAGACCGATTCTCCAGTTTGATTTCCACGGGTGTTGAGTCCAAGGTATCAATGACCCCGTCAGTGGTGATTGACACCGTCTGTAAATGGTACTCAAACTCCCATTTTTTGTCTCTGTAGCTCTTCTCGTGCGCTTGTAAAGTACTGATAGCCTGTCGCAATAGCGTGGTAGTCAGCGATTGGCTGTCAATGCCAGATACTACAACCGATACATTACAGCCATTCAGAGCACTCTCAAAGATAGCAGACGACTCGCCAGATATCCTATCATCAGAATCTCCCGGGCTAAACACCTTTGAGAACTGATATTCGCTGCTTTTCGTTGATAAAGTCTCTGTGAGCCCATCCTCTGACGGAGATATCGAGAGTGACGAGCTTTCAGTGGGTAGAACACGGAGGTATACCCTTAGTGTCCCTAGAAGGTCCTGAATTGAGCTCTCGATTCGTCTTTTAAACTGTAGCTCTTTCTGTAACTTCAAGAGGGATTCCTGGTACTTCTCATCCACCACTTTCGAGTCTTCGACTGCCTGCTGGTATTCTCCGTCTATTTGAGCGTGGCTTGTCTTCAATTGCTCAATTTTTCGTAGATATAGCTCCTTGTCTGATTCGTTAGACTCCCTTAACAAGCTCTGCTGGCTGATCTTCTCGCCAATTGATTCGATCTCCTTTGTTATTGACTCAATCTCAGCGTTAGAGCTATCCAAAGCTTCATCTAACTGGCCAAGCTCCTGAGACATCAGCTCATACTCTTTCGTGAGGTTTTCACACTCCTTCTCGGTTTCTTTAATCGTCTGTTTTAGCTCATCGTCTAGCACCAGTTTCTGCTCTTTATATTTTACTTCATTACCGTCTCTTGCTAACTTCACCTCCTTCATTAAACTTTGCAAGTCTTCCTCCATTTTCTTAATTTCCAGCTCACCTTCTTCATCTTTGTATACCAGCAACTCTTCAAGACCCTCCTGTAGCCCTGACTCTAGCATATCAAGCTCCTTCATTAGCGTGTGCTGGTACTCTTTCAACTGTAGCATTTGCAGCTGTTCATCGTGGAGCCTCTCATTTACAGCTGACTTCTTAGCGATTTCTATCTTGTAGTCAACATTTATAATCTCAGCCTCCGTGTCGCTTATCTTAGTCTTAAACCCACTGATAGAGCGCCCAAGAGAGTCCTTCTTCTTCTCCAGTGCTTCGTTGTTCCTTTTGGACTCAGCGATCTTCTTATCAAACTGCTGGATCTTGTCCCGCTCCACGGAGATCAGCTTGACAAGCCTCTCCTGGTTCTGTAGCTGTCTAGCGAGGGCGTCGGGGTCCTGGGACGATACCCTTTGCGGCGGCTGTGCTATCATTGAGCTCTTCCTCAGTGAAGCGTCAGATAAGCTTCTCAGCTGTTTGTGAGCGGCGCTGTTGATGAAACCGAACGAGCTTGACATCTTCCCTGTCTTTAGAGCTGTGAAGTGTGGTGATCGGTTAATCTTTGAGCCCGCCTCCGTTAAGGCTTTCCTCTGTTTCATAGGAGGTGATGTGTGCGCTTGCCTCATATCCGTTGGCGTCATGGTTTCGTCTCTGTTTCAAAATACCCCTAAACGCTCTTCCCTGTGGCTTTATTTATAAACTCTCTCCTTTCCTGCTTAGCCGCCCTGTTCGGTTCTCTGAAATGTCCACTTTAAAGTCTCTTTGTTCTTGTAGTTTCTTTATTACTTAAAATCCCTTTGTTTACGTTTTGAGGTGTGCGCGGTCGGATTTTATATAGTGGGCGTTGTCATGGTTACTGATTTTATGCTATGAGCTACAAGATGAGATATTTTTGTACAAGAAAAGATTCTTTATATAAGGAACCGTCAAGTGACAGCGGTGTTGTTATTACATTGATGATGTTAAAATGGGATTTTACACCAATAAATAGAAAGATCTGTTAGGAGAAATCTGAGGAGGAGACATTACGAGTCATTGCTGGGAGTGCGACTCTGATACCATCAATTTCTTTAGTCATCTGAATGCAACAACCTAATCTCGAGGTTTCTGTCAATCCAAATGCCAAATCCAACATGTCATTCTCATCATCATCAGGCTCTGGAATTTCATCATAAAATTCAGGATCCACTATAACATGGCATGTTGAACAAGCACATGAACCACCACACGCACCTTCCATGTCTAAGTTATAATGCTGTGCGATATCTAAAATTGAGTCTCCCTCAGCAACTTCGTATGTGAGCTGCTCGCCTTCCTTAGTGATAAAAGTAACGTGTAATTCTTCACCTTCTTTAGGCTTATGTATGTGACCATGTAATGTCATCGGTGTCTGATGGAACTGTCTAATCATTGGTAATTTATCCCTCAACAACCACTGTGGAGACTTTGTGTTAACAAACAAGGCTCTGGTCCTCAAAGAGTTCACCGCTGTTCTAAACATCTTCAGCAATTGGTATACCTCTTCTTATTCCCTTTGATTGGAGTTACAAATACAAAAAAATTACCGTGAAAAGAAATCTGTGATTTCGTCCGAACTTCGGAAAGCTTTCCCTTTGAAAGCTGACTCAGCGCGGTCACGTGCGCATCGCCTCAGTCCGGGGCTATCGCCTTGTTCCGTGCTTTTCGCGAATTTTTGGCGCTTTGCGCTTTAAATTTCCGCTTTCAACGATAAATATGGCATATAACAAGGGAATTCAGCTTGATATAAAACGAAAAATAAAAGAAAAAGATGTCATCACAGGGACTTTTAGATAATTCTGATCTCTTTAATACTTATGAGACCGACTATCAAGTTGCTTACAACGAAGCGCAGCAGAAATTGGAACAAATTAGAGGGCTCGATGGTGGTATGTTACAGCAATTTTGCTACACCTCCTTTATCTCATGATTGGGACTAACAATGTTTTTTAGCGCAACGTCGTGATGCGATGAAGGCTGTAGAGAAGGCCACTGATGAATGTATTGAGATTGTGAGTATTCTAAGTTTAACACTAAAGAAGATGTCTTTACTAACTGATTTATAGCTTGATCAACTTGCCATTGAAGTTCAGAACATACAATCTGGTGCAAGATCAGCTTACAATGCTAAGATTAGATCTTACCGTTCAGACGTTGATAAGTGTAAGAAGGAACTTAAGAAGTTGATGGACGATGAAGATAGAAGGCAATTGTTAGGCTCGAGTAATTATAATAAGGATTCGCAGAGATCACAACTTTTACAGTCAAATGCAGCATTAGAGAGAACATCTGAAAGATTAAGGGACAGTTCAAGAATAGCATCCGAAACTGAACAGATTGGTTCTAACATAATGCTTGACTTAAGATCACAAAGGGAGCAACTACAAAATTCAAGACAGACACTATTTGAAGCTGATGGTTACGTTGATAGATCAATCCAAACTCTAAAATCAATGACAAGAAGAGCTGCTGCCAATAAATTAATATCGTATGCTATCATTGGTGTTCTTATCCTTTTGATTTTATTGGTGCTTGCTAGTAAGTTCTGGTAAAATAATCTTTTTATTTAGTTCTATATTTCAATTCCATCTCTCTTTAGAGCAGCTTCTCTAATTTTACCACCAAACGTAATTAGAACCAAGCATGCAGTATACCCTCCTAATAATACAAATGCAGAAATTGTACTGGTCCAGCCAACGCCAATGTGCTCGATTTGTATTAAACAAGTTGCCGAGCCAATTGCACCGGCAATAAATCTCGTAAAGTAACTTGATGCAATACCTGCACCTCCCAAATGCGGTAAGCAGTCAATACAATAAGCGTTAAGACTCGGGAAACAAAACGTCTGTGCAACTCCATTGAAGAATAGTGCAATTACGGGTAATGCTATTCCACCAACTTCCTTATCAATGGACCAGCCATAGATTAAAATTGTTATTGGCAATGCAATGAAAGAGCCGTGTGTCGATCTTAAACGGTCCTCGGGCACTCTTTTACCCCTGAGTTTGATATATAACCTGACATATCGATCAGCCCAACGGCCACCAAATATCGAACCGAAAAGGTATCCACAGCCAGGTGCCAGATAGAATAATGATGATTGTAGAGGTGTATTTAAATTAAATCTTGGATCGACGACATTTGGGATAGGCGTAGTCATAGAGTACATACTATAAACCAACGACATACTCATACAACCACCAAGTACTAAGTTTGGATAACGCAATGACATTGCCACTGTTAAAGGATTAAACTTGACCCATACAAATTTCTTACCAGTTTCTTTTTGAACTTGTTTGTATTTCAAATTCCTTGATGTCTCGGGTAGGAAGAAGAAAGCTGCTGCTCCTGTTAATCCACCAAGTCCTGTCAAGACCCAAAAGATAACTCTCCAACTTGTATAAGTCGCTATTATACCACCCATCACAGGTGCAAAAGCAGGTCCCAGCTGGGAGCCCAATAATGTCCAGCCCATTGCATTACCACGTTCTTGCGGTATATAAATATCACCTACAACACTTCCACCAAGTGAAAAGAAAGCAGTACCAAACAACGCCGTTACACATCTGAACACAAAGAACATAGCTAAATTCTGTGACTCAGCTGTTAATGCTGATGCAGCTGTGAACCCTAGTGTACATATTAAGAACATTGAACGTCTTCCATAGATATCTCCTAATGGTGCAGCTAAGCATGGAGATATGGCCATCACAACGGTATACATTGCAACAGAAAGATGAATAGTCACGACTTTTGTATTGAACTGACTTGCGATATCTTTAGCAGCAGGTAAAAAAGCCATAGATGATGAAGGTGACAAGAAAACAGCTAATGCCACAACAGCGACAAAGACTCTTTTCCTAGCTGGAGAGTACCTTGAATATGGATCTTCCTCGACTGACTCATCCTCCGGTGACATCTCAACTTGAGAGACTATCTCCTCCTCTTTACAGCTTTCTTCTTCTTTCATCTTTGAAAGAGATTTTCGACTGTTCTCGTCTTTGAAAGCTTTTCACATAAAATACAATACTTTCTAAGGATTTGAAAAATTGTATTTAAAATGGGATGGTTCATGTCGGAGAAATCTTAGCGATTACCCGCTTTGGGTGAAGATGTCGGTGATATGCACCGATAGGGGGGGGCATCGGGGGTGGGACCCCGTCTCAAACCGTCCCACACCGTCCAAATTCATAGATATGGGCTCATGTCATATTTGTATGTCTGGGTTAGTGTTATATGAAGCTGTGAGATACCTGCTTCTTGCTCTAAGAAAAGCTTAGCTTCTTTGCTGAAAATCTTCCAATCTTCATCGGTCGTACAGTTTTTTGGAAGGACAGTTCCGGCCGCCAATCTCCGCATAGCGTGCGTCTGTGTGGTCGCGAGCTTGACATGAATAATTTTATATAACTTCTAGCCCTATAAGCTAAATTACTGGAAAATATGTTAAATATAGAAGTTAACTGTATATTAATCACACTATGTAAGAATATATGCAATAATCCGAAAAAAGTTTTCGAAATTTTGATCTCAATTTGGAAGAGCAAGTCTTTAGTCTCATTCCAGCAGTTCATTCCTTTCACACACACCTCTGTGAAAAAAATCTTCGAATTTTGGGGTTTTTTACACTTTAAACCGTTCTCTGATCTTTAATAAACAAATACCAGGAGTCTTAGCCAAATCTATTCTAATATTAAAGAAGTTCTTCAATTTTGTAATTAGATCTAATCTGCACAGGGCCAGATCTGCTGGTGTGCAGGTGTCCGCGCGCGATCTATTGAAGAGGCTCTTATCGCTGATAGATATTGTTATCTAATTTTTGAAAAAAGTGCTTCTCAGTGCTAAATGGTATAACTATGTATTTATCATTTATTCAGAAATGGAATGTTTTGATGTTATATATCATGTATGCGCTTCGAACTCATCACTGGAGAATAGCTCATCGTCATCCTCTTCCTCATTGTGAATGGTGAATCTAGCCATTGCGTTTCTAATCTGTTCTAGTAACTGCTTGTCATCATCGTCATCATCAGATCCAATCGTTCTATTCGTGGATGTTCTTGATAATGGATTACTAGATGCTCTGGATAATGCTGCGCTGGATGCTCTAGATTTCAAGTTGAGTGACAAGGCGTTACTCTCGTCATCATCCAACTCTAAAATCTCGGCAGTAAGTGTAGCTAAAGACTTCGATGATTGACGTCTTATCATACGGCCTGGAATAGGAGATTTTGGGAAATATGAGCCAGTGTCATCTCCTTCCATTACAGCAGCAGGCGTCCTTAAACCATCTCTCGATTTCATCGTTAAACCAGTGTCTTGAATCAATTTTGCAACAAGACCAGTCCAACCACATTGATGAGAAGCACCGAGACCACGGCCAGTGTCACCGTCAAAGTATTCATAGAAAGGAATGTAGTCCTCAAAGTTCTCATCAGCAGATGCCTTGAGATCGTCACCGTTGCAAGGACGTTCTCCAGTGGTTTCATCCTGTGTGAAAAGCTTGATCAAACGATGCTGTAAGAACTCCGCAACTTGAGCCAAGTTCATCATGTCACCAGAGCCAGTTGGACATTCAACTTTAAAGGTTGGACCGTAGTACAGGAAAAATCTTTGGAGCGATTCCACTAATAAGAAGTTGGTAGGGAACCAAATTGGACCTCTCCAGTTGGAATTACCACCAAAGAGACCAGAGTCAGATTCACCCGAAACGTATGTAATGGAGTAATCTTGACCATTCACAAACCAAGAATAAGGATTCTTCTCGTGGAACTTCGAAAGAGATCTAATACCGTAATCAGAGAGGAATTCGGACTCATCAAGCATTCTCTTCAAAATCGCCTTCAATCTTTCTTCATTGACCAATGCCAGCAGTAATCTCTCACCAACACCCTTCTTCTCCATACTAGCAATGTTTCTGGTGGCAACAGAACTTTTCTTCTCAATGAACCAATTCAATCTCTTCTTGAACCCTGGGAATCTGTCAAGCAATTGAGGTTCCAAAGTCAATGATGCATATAACGGGATCAGACCAACGAGAGATCTGACAGGTAATTGTTGACGCTTGTCTCCGTCCCATGCGATCGCGTCATAGTAGAATTGATCATCTTCATTCC
Organism: Petasospora americana; assembly: GCA_003708795.3. Lineage (NCBI taxonomy): Eukaryota > Fungi > Ascomycota > Saccharomycetes > Phaffomycetales > Wickerhamomycetaceae > Petasospora > Petasospora americana. The sequence goes on from PPOA03000001.1 coordinate 672,359, forward strand.
ACAATGACTCCTCAACTTTATCAGGATCACCAGAAGAAACACCTTCCGTTGTAAATGTCATGGCATCTGCAATGAGCAGGAAATGTTCAAAGAATTTGGACGCAATGTCCTCGTAGACTGGTCTTTTCTTAGCAAGCTCCAATGCAATATTTAACATTTGAAGAGAGAAAAATGCCATCCAACCGGTGGAGTCAGCTTGCTCAAGACGACCACCAGTAGGTAGTGGCTCAGATCTGTTAAAGATACCAATGTTATCGAGTCCAAGGAATCCACCTTCGAAAACGTTATTACCGTCGTGGTCCTTTCTATTCACCCACCATGTGAAGTTCAGCAGCAACTTTTGGAAAACCCTTTCGAGGAACTCGTCATCTGTTCGGCCGTACATCTTGCGCTCTAATTTATAAACTCTAAACGTGGACCACGCATGTACTGGAGGGTTCACATCACTGAAGTTCCATTCATAAGCTGGAATCTGACCATTTGGATGCATGTACCACTCTCTTGTCAACAAATCCAACTGCTTCTTAGCAAAATCGGGATCGATTAGTGCAATTGGGATACAGTGGAACGCAGTGTCCCAAGATGCAAAGAAGTTATACTCAAACTTATCTGGCAAAGAGAGGACATCATCGATATACATATGTTTCCATTCTTTGTTTCTACCATTGGCTCTATTCTGTGGTGGCTTTGGTGCAATTGGGTCACCTTTAAACCAATCTTCTTGCACAAAGTGGTAAAACTGCTTGGTCCAAAGCATTCCCGCAAATGCCTGACGTTGGATCTGACGAAGTTCTTCCGAGATTGGGAATGGTGTAATACGCCAGTAGAAACGGTCAGCCTCCTGTTCACGTTTGTGGAAAATCTGATCAAAGTAATCCTCGTCAATATTGACCTCCCCGTGGGATTTCGTAAATTTGTATCTTACAGTCACGTAGTCGTGAGCTGGCACACCACCGTCTTCGTCAAAGGCAAACCATGCACATGCTTTCGTTCCCTTGTTGGCTGGGTTAATGACACCGTCTTTTTCATTGACAACGTACTCATGGAATGCGTCCTTGGTGTACTGAGAAGTGTTCTCCTGGTTGTACAATTTTTGTCTATTTGTCTCATTATCTGTAAAGAGTAACTGTGGCTCAACGTCTGGGTGGTTTTCAGTTAAACCTGGCGAAGGTGCAAACACGATAGAACGTGGGCTACCGAACTTCTTATGGCTCATTTCAATTCCACTGGAGTCGCCCAATTGACTCAGTGAAGGTACGTAGTCTTCGTGTCCCCAAGACCAGGTGTTTCTATAGAAGACTTGCGGCAAGAGATGCAGTGGGGCAGCCTTATCTCCTCGGTTGTAAGCTGTGATTCTGAAGCACAATTCCTCGTCATCTTCTTTGGCCATTTCGAAAACAACGTCAAAGTAGGCATTGTCATCAAACACGCCTGTGTCTGGGAGCTCATACTCCCTTTCCTCTCTGGATCTTTCGCTGTTGGTCTTCACGAGGTCCTCGTAAGGGAACTTGGAGTGGGGGTACTTGTAAACATACTTCATATAAGAGTGGGTAGGAGTGTTATCAACATAGAAGTACACTTCCTTGACGTCTTCACCGTGGTTACCTTGTGGACCCGTGAGACCAAATGCCTTCTCTTTCAGGATGTCATCCTGCTCGTTCCACATGGCAAGGGAGAAACAGAGCAGTTGGTGGTTATCCGAGACACCAGCAAGACCGTCTTCTCCCCATCTGTAGGCCCTTGAGCGAGAATCGTCAAACGTGAATGATTCCCATGCGTTACCATCGTGCGAGTAGTCCTCTCTAACCACACCCCACTGACGCTCGGACAGATAGGGACCCCAGCGACGCCAGTACTTGGCCTTGGCGCGGTCCTCCTGGAGTCTCTTCTCCTCAGCAGTGAGACCAGCAAGCTGTGCTGTTGATTGTGTTCGTCTAACCATCTGAATTTGTGTTCGCTTTCAATTGGTTGCTGTAGCTGTCAAGTGAAAGTTGGTCAAGCTCAAAAAATTTCTTCAATGAACTTGGGCGGCTATTTCATTAGGGGAAGGCAGCAACCAAGACAGATGGACCATACACGTACCCAAACCAAAATAAACGCGAATTTGATCCGTAAAAATAGATAAATGTGCGTTTTCGTGCTTATCGGTCTACGATTTTTCACTAGAAATCGTTATATCATAAAGTTTTAAAAAATTTATACAGGAAACAGTGGCTAGTTGTGTTCACTGTCCTTTCTTCGTTTCAAGTTCTGCTTTTCTCTGTCCGATTGTTCCACTCATCACAGCGACTCTCATTGTGGCCAAAAGGTTATGGGCAGCATTGGAGTGCAAGTAGACACCACCGTTGAATGCCTTTGAAGCATCTTTGCCCAAAGAAGCTCTAAGGAGGGGTTCACCACCAGGGTGCTCAGAAATGTAGCCTGAGACATCATGCACAATACCATTGATAATGACAAGTCCCTTGCCTTCTTTGCACTGCACCAAGAATTCAGCAGTATCCCAGACTGGTAACTGGCTGAGTGGTGTACCCCAGTTCAATTGACGTCTCATTGAGTCTAACTTCTTTTGTTGTTGTTGAACGAGACCTTGCTCAATGGCATTCTGAGAGAATGTCTTCAAGTTGTAAGCCAAACCGAGTTTTGAAGTAGTCCAAATGAGAATCTTTGTTGGATCATATTGCCACCATTTAATAGCGTTTCTGTAGTCAGATGGGAACTCATGGTGGAAGTTATGGTAACCTTCACCAAATGTAACCAAAGCAGTGAGCCAGTGATCTCTTGGGGTTCTTCTATCATCGAATGGCTGAACACCAATCCAGTGGGCAAGGGAGTTAACACAGAATGTTGCCTGTTGAATGGAGAATGCTCTAAGGATACCGGCATAAACAAATCCACCTCTATAATCATTGAAGAAATAACCACAGACTAATGTTGGATAAACGTAAGACATGAAGAGCATGATCAACAAATAGTGTTTATGCTGGACACGAACGATCCAGTCATCAATCAAATCGGAGATATCAGCACGAGCTTTGTACTTTGGATTTGGCTTTGTAAGCATCCAACCCAAGTGAGAATACCAGAATCCCTTTCTTGCGTCATATGGATCTCTATTAGTATCTGTGTAACGATGATGAATTCTGTGAGAATGACCCCACCATTTAATAGAACCTTCGACAGCAGCAGCACCAAACAAAGCGTAGAACACTCTTAATGGCCAGTGGGCATTATAAGCTTTGTGGGACCAAAGTCTATGGTAACCTCCAGTGATCGAGATACCTGCACAAGCATAATGGAAAACGGCAAATGTCACTGTTTTCCAGTTCATTTTTGTGCTTAGGGACAAATAGAAACCGAATAATGGGATACCAATAACTAACACCATGTTTAACCAATTGATATGCTGGTGCCAATTCTGTAAGGTCCAAGGCTGTTCAGATATATGTTTGTTCTTTTCCCATTTGGCCTTTTCCTCAGCATCCTTCTGCAAGATATCAGCTACACCTGCCTTCTCATCGAAGTGAGGTTGGGTCATCTCTTTTGAACCCATTAAAGAACCGAATCCATTGACAATACGTCTGGTTTTCTTGTTGGTACCAGCAGCGATGACATTAGCCTGGAGCACATCGACGCTCTCGAGAACCGCTTGTTTAGCCTCCATCACCGATCCTTACTACGACACTACAAGAAAAAATCCTCAGAAGACTAGCATTGAAAAAAAAAGATCGAAGTCTCACCTTTTTATAAAATCGCTATGACCGGGTGTCAATCCCGTATGCATGTGTTTACGCCTATGGGGGCCCAACAAAATATAAGCGGTAGGCACCGCACACTCGGCCGTATGACACCGCCTTTTTCCTTCTACTTAAAAAAAGGAAAATGTGGTAGGGAAATCCCTCTAGCGTAAGGAGGTATTTTATATTCTGGAATTATTGCTCGATATCTGACATTTACTACTTCCAGCTAAAAATATAAATGGCCGTATTGCCCATTCAATTGGCCCGATCCCAACAATGAAGTGCTAATCCAAAAAACCGTTTGCACGCGCACACTCCCATTCCGCGGAGATCAACCACCGAGGGTGGTTCCAGTAGCAGAGATCTTACCACTTTTACAGATGGTTAGCTTAGATTAGTGGTGTGTTCAAAAAGCTAAACGATCAAGTCTTAAGATGTCAAGAAACTAAAACAAAAAAAATGTTGAGAAACCTGAAGGCTTTAATAGAATGTTGAGATGTTTGGTATTTTTCTCTTTTATATAGTTTGAGACGTACATATTGACACATAACCGCATTAAGACACCTCACGGCTCAGATCTTAATGTGCCCACAAATGGAAAATGAGATTTATTCTCCATAGTCTACGTTAAGCTGATAACAACGAGCATATCGAATAACTGGCTATGTAGTATACTTTTATGCCTTCTGCTCAGCACTTATCACAGAAAGACACTGGAACTCATTGTTGTAAGAGGCCTTCCAAAGTCTAACCTTACCATCATCACCAGAGCTACTCAAGATGGTGCCTGTCAAGTTCCATGAGACAGACCACACTTCTCCGTGGTGGTCGTCGTATTGGCCGACAAGCTCGACTTGGATATCAACATTTGGTGTATTCTGATCCACACTCATCATACTATCATTATCATCATTGAAATTAATACTGTTGTTGATGTTTCCACTAGAACCGTGTGACAATCCATTATCATATGAATGTTTTGGTTTGCCTTGTGAAAGTCTCTCTGTAAGTTTGAAAATGCGAACTTTGCCGTCTTTACACCCCGTAGCTAATAGCTGATAATATCTTCCCATAGATGGGGCCCATGATACAGATCTTATCAAACCCGAGTGGTCAGGTAATGTGGCAGCTTGTACCAACTTCCCTGAGCTTGGGTCTCTATTATAGATAAATCCTTGGTCTAACGCACATACAACGATCTTCTCTGGGGAAAATCTAGATGGACACCATGCTAAGGCAAAGTCTGATTGTAAATGAGCAGCAGGAGGGACGTTAAGAACAGACACTTCAGAGGTTACGGTCCAAGATCTCAAGTCTGCTGGCTCGAGAGCATCGTAGACTCTCAGGACACCATCACTACCAATAGCAGCGAGTCTTAAACCAAGATGTGAAGGGGCAAATGCAACGTCGTATAAAGGACCCCTGGCGTCATTCAATACTGCTAGCCTCTTCCACCTACGGCCACTACCGTGTGGTTCATCCAAGTCTTCCTCCCAGATCCTCACAGTTTTATCATATGACACAGAGGCAATAATCTTACCAAATTCAGGCGATGCCCATGTTAGCTTCACAACGGAAGAGTCGTGGGCTTTCCACGAGTCATTAAGGATCCACTCATTCGTTGTAGCGTCGAGGTCAAATACTTTAATGTGCTGGTCCGACGAGCATGTGGCCAATTGCTTTCCGTAGAAGTCGTATGCAACGTCGTGGATCAGCTCCTCGTGATTGGTTGGGAATGGTTTCATCTCGGCTAGTTAAACAAAACACAGGTAAGCTCGAGGCCTGAAACATCCATGTTCAAGTGTTTACCTTTTCTTCAGTTCAAAAGTCAGCCTGAGCGGGTGGTGTCCGGGTGGGCTAATCAGCTTTTTAGAGCGCGAAACACTCGCATGCGCACTTTCGCCTGCGTAGCCCATACAATAAACACATACCGAGGAGCGTTTTGTTGTAGTTCTGGTTTTGTTGAGCGAATAAAGCCGTTGACATCTCCTGGAACCCATAAATTGAACACTGAAGGCATGTCGCTTCTATCAGACCCCGAGATTTTGGAAAGAATTGGCTCGAATTTGGGGATACAAGACCGTTTAAACTATGCAGAAGCCGATCCAACCATCAAGGCAGCATTGAGAGAGTCAGACACAGCGTACTACGCCCAGAGGCTGGAGAAAGTACTGATACGATACGACCCAAGCCACAGGGCCGATCTGCTGCTCGAGCCAGACGTCACAAGCTGCTTCCAGTCAAACAAGACCGCTGATCCAAAGCACACATGTTCTATACTCATATCGCTCTTCAAGCCGTATTTTGAGAAGCTACGAGATATCGAGGATGTCTCCAGCTACGACGAGTTTGATAAGTTCTTCGAAGGGGCGATGATCAGTGAGCAGGACAAAGCCCGTATCTTGGTGAACTTCTCCCAAGTCATTGCTATCGATGACGTGGATCAGCAGGCTTATCTTCTGAACTCTGATAAGGTACGGGCCCTGCTGAGGGCTTACACCAAGATCAAATTTGAAGAGCTGGAGGATAACTTCCACAGAGAGGAATACTCGGTGGTGTCGCTCCTGGTAGAGACGCTGAATATACTGGATCAAGAAGATCTCGTGGTTGACTTCTTTAGACAGGAAAACAAGTTCCCGCTTGATTTCTTCCCAGACACCATCCTTGACGCTGGCGAAGAGCTGGATGAGGAGTCGCTTGGAAATGTAATCACGGACCTGGCAGAGTTCTTCAATGGCAAGTCCAGAGCTATTGACGAGTGCTTCGGTCAGCAATTACCGGTGATGCTGATGTACATTGAAAACATTCTCGAAAAGGACATAATCTTCTTCTTCGCCAAAGAGTGCGACAAGAACATTGAGATAGTGCCCCATCTTTACTACCAGCTTCTCATGACGTTTGTCACTGGCCTCCATGACTCCATGAACGCCGGTGACAACTATAAAGTCATGGTGACGACCTTCATCAACCTCTACTTTGAGCCACTAATTGTTAGATACTTGAATGACACAGTCACAAACTTCGAGCAGAAGGGAATTGATGACGTGAGACAATTCCAGGAGCAGTACAGGGAACAGGAGGCACTGGAAAAGGATAACCTATACAAGTCCATCTTAAGTGAATATAACACGGAGGAAGTCAAAACTAACAAGTTCGAGCTCCTGACAAGTTTCACAAAGATCTTTGCCAAGTCAAATAACAACACCAACGAGATTAACTTTAAGCTCAATCTTGAGCTTATTGATAAGAACCTGAAGAATCTTAGAAACTTCATCAACTTTGAGCTGTGTACACAGATTATCGCACAGGCTAAGTCCAGGGTGGAGACAGTGAGTATCTTTGAGACGATCACAGACTCAATTCTGGATAAAAAGAAGATCAATGACGAAATAGAACTGATCTTCGTTAGGCTGATTACCATAATTGAGCAATACCACGTTAAGCCTGGTTTTGAAAACGCAATTGAAATCTTGAACAAGTACGACCCTACAGAGTTCAAATCTCTGGAGACTATAGAATCGCTGAATACTGTGGAACCCTTGATGAAGTTCACAGAGTTGATTAACATTGGAGATCTCATTTACCAGATGCTTGAGATCTTCTATGAGAATGAGCTTGTGAAAAAGAAAGTTATAGATAGAAATGAGTTCCTGAACAATGCCAACCAGGCAAAGAAGCATTTCGAGGCTGTCCTGGATGGGTTTGTTGCTACAGGCTTGAACACGGGTATTGATAAGCTGATGGACGAGATCGAATTCATTTTCAACACCTTACAGCTGCCTAATGACTTCAACCCAAAGTCTAATAAGCCTGAGTCCATTGTGATGGGCCCAACGAAATGTGCTGTTAAGACCGTTGAATTGCTATCAAATCATATTAACCTAATTAACGGTTCCACAGAAAAGGGCATCATCGACGTTTTCCAGCAGGAGATTGGTGAGAGATTCTTCCAGGTTATTGTGAAGAATATCAAGAAGAGACAAATCTCCACCAACGGTGCCATTATCCTCATTAGCGATTTAAACCTGTACTACGACTTCATCACCAATACATTGAAACAGAAGAATATAACTCCATTGTTTGCAGGCTTGAAAGAAATTGGTCAGTTGTACTTGATTTCAAGTGAGGACTCTAAAGAGCTTGGAAAGCTCACTGGTGACTTAAGTAAGTTCAATGGAATCTTCAAGCAAGAAGAGATTTACGAGTTTGTCACAAAGAGAACAGACTGGGTCAAAGTGAAGAAAGATGTTGAGAGGGCTATGTATGGTCTAGGTATTACGGATTGTACAATCATGTAAGCTATATTATATATTCAAACACATTTATACATTAAAATCCTTGATGCGAAACAAACGCAAGGAATGATCTAGTATGTAAATAAACAAGATAGTTTATGAGGACAGGAATAAAGACAATATTTAGCATAAAACAGTAAATCAGTGTAAACGAAATAAATTAAAATGTGAATAAATGCTCAGTCCTTGATCACCTTATCCTGATATACCCAGACCTCACCTAAGTAGTCATATAAGACCGTTTGGACGTCGTCATACTCGACAAGGGTACCCATGAAGAAGGGATCCTCACTAGCACCAACCCTGTCGTAAGCACAGTAGAGATAACCACCACATCCAAACATGACATCCCAACCTGAAGATGGCTCACCCAGTTCATTATTAATAACACGCTCTTGAGGAGGTGGAACTAAGACTGCCTTGATCTTCAACGGACCAACATATGTCTCCTTCAATTCCTCGGCTGAGGAGAAAATGTTTTTGTAGAGGTCCATTTCAATATCCTTTGTAGCTTCATTCTCACGCTTACATGTAATGAAACCGGAGTTCATCCACAAGAGAGTATGGTCATCCAATCCGGAAAGATGTGCTGGATGGGTAGTACAAAGCATGTGCGATTTCAATTTGGAACGTCTTGCGTCATCAGAGTCTCCCAAGAGTCTGTTGCTATTTGGATTCAGTGTACCCACAGCACCTACACCGTATTTGTTCATGTAGTAATCCTCATCACCGGCAATGGAGAATCCAAGCCAGAAGAGTTCTTTGTCACCATGCACCCTCGTAGTGGCAGCGTGCCACATTTGAAGCATATTAATAGTCAAAGTACTTCTCATGTGCTTCTTCTTGTTAATTGCAACCATACCGGACTCTTGGACATGTTTGTACTTCTCACCGAAGAATCTGTTGCCCATTGTATGCTCGGTTAACTCTGGGATGTCAAAGAATGCGGTATCGAGTCTTGTAGGTAGAAGCTTTTTGAAATACGTGAGCTCTGGGCCTGTCATTCTGTCGTATAATTGACGATCCTTAAAGAAGAAAGCACCAAGTCTCTCGTAGACGTCTGATTGAAGAATGTACTGGTCAATATCAACAAATGGAACCGTATCTGTGTCCACGACAACAGTGTCCTCAAATGAGGCAAATAGCAGAGTCAACAGCTTGTTACCATAAGTAACAAATCTTTTATCGTCTGGGTTGACAGACTCAGAGATATCAACATACCAAATCTCCTGTTCCGGGAAGATAGTCTTCACATCAATGTCCTTGACATCAGGGAAGTAAGTCTGGATGTACTTTTTGAAGCTTGAAAGACTATCCAAGTTCAATGAGGTAGATCTTGCCACGCGTGTCAATGCCTCCTGTGACTCGACACTAAGATCTCCTCTATGAATAATCTGAATTGGCAGCTTGTTGTTCAACGCTCTCAGGACGAGGATCAGACTGGAAAGCTCACCAACGTGCTTATCTGCTGCGGTGAGCGCAATACCCTTCCCGTTAAAGGAGTCTTTGAGTTCTTTGATAAAGCAGACATCAGGAGGGGCTGTTGGCGTAGTTTTATAGTCAACATCTGCTAGATAATTAGCAATGACTGGTAACTCATTGAGCTCCTCTCTGTTCCATCTCACATACTTTGGATACTTTCTTGTCAAGAACTTGAACAATCTCTTCTCATTCTCCTTACACGTAACTTTGTCATTTGTCTCAATAAGCGATGACTGTTCCTCCACGGTGATGTCATTGTCGAGGTAACACTGAGAGAACACTCTCAGGTGTGAAACCCAATTGGTCATGGCCGTTTCTGAGTTGTAAGACTCCTGTCTCTCTTTCTCGTAGCTGGCCTCCCATTGTAGTTTCTTGTTTCTCTCTTCAACGATCTTACTTACTGCCTCTTCACCGGTGATACCCTGTTCCTCCAACTCCTTCTTAAAACCCTTCAGTCTCTCTTCCATGAACCTGTCCTTGGTGTCAAAGATGTAGCCGTTGTATGGGTAACCACTCTCGAGATCATGGACTGTCCAGTCAGGGTCCACTTCGTAGAGCTTATCAAAGTAGAGCTGGCACTTCTGATACAAAGGCATCGAAGCGTACGATTCAGGCGTGTGCTCCTTCATCAGCTCTGCGTAAACCTTCGGCGTCGGGTACTTGGAGTTAATGAACACCAGCTGCGAGCCACTTGTAGACGTCGACAGCTGCGTTGTATCTTGCTCTGAGTCGAAGAAATCGTAGAGACTATCAAATGAGCCCTCGAACTTTGTGGTGTTAACACCCAATTGGTTGATCGACGTGGTAGCAGCGTCCAGGTAGTCGCCTGGAAGTGTCTTGATCACCACAATGAGAATGGAACAGAGGAAAGCCAGTACCAAGAGACGAGGCTGGGCCTTAATCAGCCGGAACCAACTCCGCTTCTCAAGCTGCTGTGTCCATCGACCAATGACTATACGGCTCCTGTTAACCAGAGACATCGCTAGTCCTTGCTACTGAGAAATATCCACCTATAAAGCTTGCCAAAGATAAACACGCTAAAGTCGATGATTTTTTATGACGCGGTTGGTACCACACTCCCACACGCGCACATATCTCGCACGTATGGTGCAGGCGCAATTAGAGGGAGCTTCTATTGGTATGGAAAAGGGCAAAAAATGAAAGGCGAATATGCATTAAAATCACACTTCAGTGATGAATTAGAGAAGAAAAGGGGTAAAAAATAAGTATAAATCGAGTTATATGTGCAAAATGATCCAGTTTTCATTAAGATTTCTGTATGTGTTTTTAAGGATTTGGGTATTATTTGATCTCATTCAACTTGTCATTAGCAGTAGAGACAAAGAACTTTGGGTCCTTACAGTCTGCTGGAGTCTCTCTGAGAACATCCTCGATGTTCCATCTTGGTGGCTTGCCATCGAGGGAGCCACCAGCGATACCGGAACTGAACTTGAGGAAGAGCTTATCACCGACTTCACTAAGATGACGCAACAAGTAGTCAATGTCTTCCTTTGTCAATGCTGCCGAGACACACAAACGGACTCTTGACGATGTCAATGGGGTGGCTGGGTAACCAACAACGACAACGGCAATCTTTCTTTTGTAGAGCATTCTAGAGAAAGCAGGCATCTTGGATGGGGCATAGAGTAAGAGTGGGACGACTGGGGAATCGTCAACACCATAGACAATAAAACCGAGTCTCTGAAGACCCAATCTTAAGTAACGAGAGTTGAAGGCAATTCTATCAAGTCTTTCACGACCTTCACCTGGGTTAACTTCACCCATAATAACCTTCATTGAAGTCAAAATCTGACCCAAAACTGGAGCTGCGATAGCCTCTGCGCAGTTTTGACCATTAATGTCCAATCTTAAACGGTCAATGATCTCCTTAGAACCAGAAACGTAACCACCGGCAGCACCAAAGGACTTAGTCAAAGTTCCCATGAGGATGTCAACCTCCTTTGGATCAATTCCGAAGTAGTCACAAACACCACGGCCTCTTGGACCAATGGCACCAATGGAATGAGCTTCATCAACAAAGAGGTAGAATTTATACTTCTTTTTCAACTCCAAGAGTCTTGGCAAGTTGGCCATTGTACCTTCCATTGAGTATAAACCTTCGACAGCAATGATAATCTTCTTCCAAGGACGATGGGATCTTGGCTGACCTTGAGAAATTTGCTCTCTAAGCAATTTTTCTAATGCGTCCATGTTGTTGTGTGGGAAAGTCTTAACTGAACAGCCAGACAATCTAACACCGGTTCTAATAGAAGTATGATTCAACTCATCAGAGATGATAAGAGACTTCTTGTCAAGCAAAGAAGCGAACAAAGAGGCATTTGTAGCGTAACCCATAGAGAACAAAATAGCATCATCGACACCAATGAAACGGGCAATGGTTTGCTCAGCTTCCCTATGTAAAGTAGTAGTACCAATGACATTACGTGGACCACCAACACCAATACCGTACTTGTCAACCACTTCTAAAGCGGAATCGGTACAGCAACCCTCGGATTGAGCAAATCCCAGATAGTTATAAGATGACAAGTTAAGACAAGTAGATGTTGTACCAGGGAAAGTGAAATAACGGTTGTAATCATGAGCATCTCTGTCAATACAGGTAATGAGTCTACCTGGGACACCGGCTGTTGGTCTTGCAAAACAGTCATCGATTTTCTGTTTCATACGACGAATGTAGAAAGACTCGAAACTTGAATACCAAGGGGCCAGACCGTCTTTTTCCAATAAATCAGCATATTTACGTGGTTTGAATCTAACACCAAAGAAGTCCTTGATGTGACCAACAATGATCAAAATCAAATAATTGAAATATGTGATGAGGTAAACGTATGTTGGAGGCTCATCTTCGATGGGATCAGGCAAAGGTTCTCCATTACGAGAAACAGTGGTATAACGGTAGGCATCAGAAGTAAGAGCACCAAACTCATTTTCCTTCTTGTCCTCAACGGAGAGTCCGCTGAGGTCGATCTGTGGTATTATGAGCGACATTTTTTGACGTTGTCTCTCTACACCCTCCCGTCTGTGTGCTTAAAATGGGATGAGGTTTAGAGTTGTTTATATTAACGGGTTCACTCAATGTTTGTGAATTGCACGCGTTTCGGGGTTTCGCGGAAAGCTCCCAATTCGCGTTTTTGGACGTTTCCGACGGTTCGCGGACGCTTCTTCTATAGCTCCTGTTAAACTGAGCAGGGGAATACCTGGTTTTCCTTCTTAATTTCTTTCAGATTTGACAAGATCCTGTCTTATCTTAGATTGTGCTAGATAAAATTTATTGCTTTTCACGGCTGTACCCCTTTTTTTCCCGTATAAAATTACGCTGGTCCTAGCCCCTATTCTTCCCTCCGATCCCTCTCTCTGCCCGGGATGTCCCCCTATTTTTGTCGGCTATGCGGTTATGCAGCCCTGCGCTGATCTTGGGTGTCCGGGTGATAGATTCAGCGGTAAGGGCACTGCAATGTGTACGCCTATTGTAGTACGTGTACTTGTGGCTCTGTAAGACTATCAGCAGCATTGAATCCAGAAGGACTACTCACTCCTTTTAAGAAATGTCAGTAGTACCAGTATTGCAAGGTGCAGTTGCCACTGGCTTGGTGGCAACTGCCCAAGGACATTTCCAGCCGTTACAGGCTGCAGTTGGGTTTGCCATATATGGGTATATCTCTACAAACTATCTGATACCAAAACTTGCTCCACACTTCACAGCTAAAGGACTGTTTGGTAAGGACTTATCTAAAGTTGATAAGCCTATCATCCCTGAGACGATTGGTGCTATCTCTGGTACTGCTTACCTCTTCATAATGTTCTTCTTTATACCATTCTTATTCTTTAAGTACCTCGTCACATCAACTGCTGGAGGTGGTGAACGTGGTGCCGGTCTTCAATTGGGAGGTGAAAATTTGTTCCCACATGATAAACTCACGGGGTTCCTTAGTGCAATTCTATGCTTGGAGAGTATTTTGTTGCTTGGTTTAGCTGACGATTTCTTTGATCTAAGATGGCGTCATAAGTTCTTCTTACCTGCAATTGCTGCTATCCCATTGCTGATAGTTTACTATGTCGATTTTGGAGTTACACACGTTTTGATTCCAAGCAGTTTACAAGGCTATTTCGGTGGTGCAACTACAATTGAGTTAGGATGGTTATACTATGCTTATATGGGCGCAGTGGCAATCTTTTGCCCAAATTCCATTAACATCCTTGCTGGTGTTAATGGATTGGAGACTGGTCAGAGTGTTGTACTTACAGTAATCCTTTTAATTAACGATGCCTGTTATTTGATTGGAGGATCTAAACAAGCATTTGAATCGCATTTATTCTCTGCTTCATTACTTATTCCATTCCTTGGTGTCTCATTGCCATTGTTCAAATATAACTGGTGGCCAGCACGTGTCTTTGTAGGTGACACTTATTGTTATTTCGCCGGTATGGTCTTTGCAGTTGTTGGTATTCAAGGTCATTTCTCAAAGACTTTGATGCTCTTCTTCATTCCACAGATTTTCAATTTCTGTTATTCTGTCCCACAATTATTCAACTTAGTGCCATGTCCAAGACATAGACTACCGAGATTCAATCCAGAAGATGGCTTAATGTATCCATCACACGCTAAGTTTGAAAAGCCTTTAAAACCACAGATGGAATCCATCATGTACATCTTGGCAAAGTTCAAGCTGCTATCAATTGTCGTTGGGAAAGACGATAAGGGAAATGAAAGAATCTTGGAATCAAGCAACTGGACCTTGATCAACTTAACTCTCGTCTGGTTTGGTCCAATGAGAGAAGATAAGCTGTGTACCACTCTTTTGGTAATGCAATTCATCATTGGCATTTTAGCCATTATTGGGAGACACACAATTGGACCATGGCTATTCGGTTATGACAACTTGTGGACAGTCCAGTGAGCATCTACTACACAAAAGATGAGTTTTAAAATTGAAATGCCGGGGTATAGATTACTGCATAATATACAAAGTTTATAGAGGCAATTACTGCTTCTTTTCGTCAATGTTCTTCCAGAATTCACATCTCTGTGCCCAGAGATCATCAGACCAACTGGTGACTTCTTCTGTCTTGATTGCCTTTCTAGCATCCCAGAACTGCTCAAATCTCTTAGAGCCTTGGAATCTCTTTTCATACTCAAAGCATTGAACCAAAAGCTCAAATTTATCAATGTCCTTGACGTATCTTGCTTCTCTTGTTCTGATCTCTTCGTAATCTAACCAGCACTCTAAGATCTCCTCACCACGCTCAACGTCATATTTCTGTACAATCTGAGATAAAAATTTGATAGTCTCGTATTCTCTTCTGTGCTTCTCATCTTTGCCGATAACATCGAATGGAGTAATGTCACCAACGAGAGACTCTGCAATGTCGTGAACAATAGCAATCTTAACACAACGGTTTGTGTCAATTGTTCTGTCCTTAATCAGCATTGCGGTGACGGCCATTCTATACATGTGGTCTGCAATAGACTCACAGTCCTGGACATCGTGATCTAACCATCCTGTTCTCTTCTGTGTCTTCAAGAGAGAAACGATCTGGAGGAAAGAAATCACATAGTTGGATGGCGATTTACTAAGCTCGTTGTTGAGAACTTCTTTGATGTGCTCTGGAATGGCAGACTCGACGGTCCACACGTTTCCGGTTGTCATTTTCTGTGTATAATTTCTAGCGATGAGTCTTCTCTTCAGTAACGGAGATGAGTTGGATCTGAGCGAAGTAGTGGGAAGGGCAAATTTTCTTGTGACTTTCAATATATTCATAACCTTACCGATGAACGGTACTTCTTAGCAATTATATATAAAACAGGAAAGATAAAATGAGTTTACGACCGCTATCTCTGTGTTTTCATAGACCGTAGGGGAAGAAATTTTTGGCTGTGTTTTGATTTCGCCGAAATGGTGCATCTGCTAGGGCCACTACCAAAATAGAAATTTCAGTGACAGAATGAGAGAAGACATAAAAGGGTTTTGTGCTGAGGACTTCGAGATCCATGGAAATGTGTCAATTTAGCTTCTTAGGACGTGTAGCTCTTTAGGATTTTTGGGTAGTGGTTCTTGAGTTTCTCCCCCCAGTAGTTAGTAATAGTGCTATATAATCTTTCTGCAAATCTATAGGTATCTACAGTTAAATATTTCATGAAAACAACATATGGATTGTACAAATTATGAAGTTCCCCTGCTGAGGACCATCGTTCTTTTTCTTCATTCTTAAATTGTGAACAAATTAAAGAATTTAAGCAACCAACTCAACAACACCACCAGCAGCTCTGATCTTCTCCTCAGCCAACTTGGAAACAAATCTGGCCTTGACGATGACTGGAACCTGTGGAAGACGACCCTTACCGAGGACCTTACCGTAACCGGCAGCCAAGGTGTCGATGACTGGAGCAGCGGAAGCGGAGGAAGAGGCCAAGTACTGTTCTCTCTTGTCCTCAGCGACCAAAGTCCAAAGCTTGTCCAAGTTCAAAGTTGGTCTCCAGAAGTGCAACTGCTGCTTGTGGAAGTATCTCTGACCGACCTTACCGAAGTAACCTGGATGGTACTTATCCAAGTTAGTTCTGTGGTGGTGCTGACCACCGGCCATACCTCTACCACCCGGGTGCTTTCTGTGCTTACCGACACGACCCTTACCGGCTATATTAATAGTTAGTATTCTGTGTTTTTTTCCTGAAAGAGTAAAACTGAATGAAATGAGTGAACGTGTTCCAGAGATGTACTGTTAACTCCTTTATGATAGCTTTATTGTACTGTAGAAAACTTTTTGACATTGAGTTTCAGTGGCTTGATGGTGTTAAGTATCCCAAGGGTATAGAAACTATAATAAACTTATTGAAAGTAGCATATTGGTATTCAGATATTGTTCCACGTGTGTTGATCTTCTATTATAGCTTTTTTCCTTTCAGTGTACTATTGTGTGTGTTTCCTCTTGAAGATCTCTTTACTCAATGTTGAAATTGTTTGTACTTCTCTGGATGTTCATGGTGCTCATTTATTCAATGGATGCTCTTCTGTTGTTTATGAACTTACCGGAAACGTGACCTCTGTGCTTTCTGGTCTTGGTGAATCTGGTAGGCATCTTTGGATTTCTACTTTGTTGGTATCAAGAGTCCCTCCTCTAAGTGTGAGAGTTTGCAGAGTTGAAGTTTTTGGTTTTTTTCACTGAGCCTGCGCGCCCACCAACGGCCCATACTGCCCGCCAAACGCACTCTGCCATACAAACTGAGAGCCATTCGCGAGGGCACGTCTCACACTGATGCGGCGCATACCGCAATTCGCGCCTATTTTAGTGCTGGGGCTCGTGAATTCTGTTGCGCAAACCACAATCTGGAAATTTCATGGGACTGCTTAAAATTTAGGTGTGCGGGTGTAATATAGTAACCCTATTGCAAGTCACGTGCGCTATGTAGGGCTACTTTCTTAATGGAGTGTCAAAAAGTGACACATAAATTCCAGCTACAAAGACTTTTATATACACAATTCGTGCTTTTTATTGATGGGGTATAATTTCAAATAATTCTTACACAGTACTCAGTGTCAGTGATAACTTTAATCAACCCTTAGGGCCCATACTTCTTCGTAGGTCTTCTTGCCCTTAGTCTCTGGTAAGCCAGTTTTGACAAAGACCACAAAGGATGCACATATTGCTGCAAAGCACAAGTAAACATAACCACCAATGAGGCTATCGGCAATTGGGAATAAGTATCCAATTAAGAAGGTGGTTATCCAGTTCACACAGGTACCGTAGCTCTGAGCAGCTCCTCTAGCCTCGGATTGGGTAACTTCAGGTATCAATAAGAATGGGATTGGACCAAGACCCATTGCAAATGATGCAACATACGTAAAAGTAGCTAATACTGTTGCTACAGGTATTGACTGAAGAATACCAATGGCCATCAACACGGATGATATTCCCATCACCGTTACAGAACCCAATAGGCAAGGTTTACGACCATGACTATCAACTAAAGGTGCGGCAAGGAAGGTTATCAAAGCATTTCCAAAAGAGATACCACAATTGATCAAAACGGCCCAATTTGGTAGAATCTTTCTAATTGTTCCGACACCGTAGAAAACAATTGAGTTAATACCACATAACTGCTGACCGGCAAGGACTGCAGTGACAACGATAAACGATTTACGGTATAATGGATCCGAGACGTAATTGCTTAGTGAAACCACTGGCTTTGCGGCTTCTTCAATAGACCCAGATTCAAGAAGTGATTCCTGAGTTTCTGAACCATAACTTCTAATCTCTTGATCAACAAGAGAGAAGTCTCCTCTCAATTTGAAAATGACTTCTCTGGCCTGAACTAAATCACCGTTGACTGCAAGCCATTTTGGAGACTCTTCAATAAAGAAGTAAACAAATAATGAGTTCAGAGCACCGAGCAAGGCACCGACCAACAGCAGGTATCTCCATTGTATTGAATTGGCCCAGCTAACTGCTAATACCTGTGTGGTTAATATACCGATATTTATAGCGACTTGGTTCATAGACCCCAGGAAGCCTTTAAGACCATGTGGGGACATCTCATTAATGATCAACGGAGTCACCACAATGGCACAACCAGCACCAAAACCAGAGAAGAATCTACCTATAGCTAAAATGGTAGACGTATTCGCAAATGTCTCAATCAATGAACCAAAGACGAAGATGGCACCATTGAATAAAAGTGTTGTCTTACGACCATACTTATCTGCCAAATGACCCGCATAATAGGAGCTAACAAGTCCTCCAATTGAGAATATAGCAGTCACCAGACCTAATCCTTGGTCATCCATAGGTATACATTGCGAGGCACCGATCTTACCAAAAAAGGTCTCGCCATACTCAATTCCAGGGACTGGAATGTCACCTTGACATGACAGTACTGATGAAGGACCGTTAAGCTCGGACATGTGATAACCATACTGAAGCGAGCCGAAGCAGGCAACGGCAACGCTGGCGATAAGTTTACGTGTCCACTGTCTATCCTCCATTTCTCAAGTGGCTCGGTGGGAAATTGAGTTTGTTGTTGAAGAAATGGGTTCTTTATTTATGCGTTTGTTTGTTTAGGACAGGGGTTGTTACTCCGCACTTTTCTGAAAAAGGGCGTACATTCACACAGCTCCTCGGGGCGTCTCTCCACAGTGGAACAGCAGAGCCAAAAGCAGAGCTTGGAAGGGAAAAGAAATTATTATGGGCGAAGAAGACAAGGTTAATGGTGAGAGGTTTCACTTAATTCCGGCTGCACGTCTATTATTGGCTGGTGGTGTTGCGGGGCTTTATGGTTTCTTTCAAGGGGCACATTCATCATACGGTGAAGCCGGGACACGGTTTCTAGTTGAGAACTCACACAGACTGCCAAAGACTAAAGGAGGGTGGTATTGGTACCACAAGAGGAAAAACTGGGTGTGCCTCAAGGCTGCTGTTGACAATGGTGCAAGGAGATCTATGAAGTTTGGCCTGGCTGCGGTGTCGTTCTTTGGTGTCGAAGCTGCACTAGACCAAGCCAGAGGACGAATTGATCTGCTGAACACATTGGCATCATCTGTTCTCTGTGGATATGCATACTCTAAATGGTATGGACTCCCTGTGGTTCCCAGAAGACAGCTGTTGAAGAACGGATTTGTATTTGGTGCCCTCTTTGGCCTCGTTCAAGATGGTCTGATCGCCATGAGAGGAGGCCATGTTTGGTATCTTCCTTTTACATCACAGTCTAAAACACCAAAAGCCAGCGGAGCTCCACTGGCAGCTTAAATTATATTTTCTATTTATTCTTATTTATATTTATAGCTTTGTATATATACGCAGCATAAAATGCATCAATTACTCATCATTCTCTTCCTCCTCCTCTTCATCACTGTCGTCTAGATCAAATAATGGATATTTCAATACAACGGCAACACCGGTGATCTGATCAAGCTGCTGGCCAGACTCATGCAGCGATGAGAAGACAAACACTTGACCTCCATTGGCTCTTACGGAGTCACCCATCTCTGCGTACTTCTTTCTAACTAACACATCATCTGCCCTGAAAAGTGTATCTGTAAGTAACAACATCTTCACTGCACCCATATCTACCGCTTTCTCACACTCTTTAGAACCGTACCATGCCTTACCGTCGTCGCTGTTCAATGATTTAAAGAATTCCTCGAGAGCCATGACGTCCTTGGCATATTTGGTATCAGCCAATTGTTTCTGTACAACATCCGTTTTTAACACTTCATCTAAACCTTGGATGAATCCTGTTGAGGAATGAGTAACAAGGAACTTGGACTTGTTAGCAAATAGAACCTTATCATCGTTCTTAGTTGCCAATTCGAATAACTTTTCATAGAGACCTTGAGCGTAGAAACCTGGAGATGCTAAAATCACAGCTTTCAGCTTGTTCAAGTCCAAGTTACGAGTTATCGTTGAGCTGACTGTGGTATAGAACTTATCCAAAGCTTTGTCGTGTGCACTGGAGTCGCCTCTGCGTTTCTTGGGCACTGACTTTTCAACCTTTTCTTTCAAAACAGTCATGTTC
Source organism: Petasospora americana (assembly GCA_003708795.3). Lineage (NCBI taxonomy): Eukaryota > Fungi > Ascomycota > Saccharomycetes > Phaffomycetales > Wickerhamomycetaceae > Petasospora > Petasospora americana. The sequence goes on from PPOA03000001.1 coordinate 692,401, forward strand.
TCTGTGATAAGACAGATGTGCGCAACACCTTCTTGTAGCACCACTGCAGCAACTTCTGCTTTGGCATCAACATCACAGGCTTTATGAATAAGCTCCTTTGATCTCTCATCCCATTCTTCCTTGTATAAGGTGAAAGGGCTATTATAGGTCACCTCAGCCGAGTGCCATGAATTCAATGGCACATCGTCCATTGGCTCTGTAGTACGACCTCTAAGACGCATAGATTCATCTGTTGGCTCAAACTCGATCTCTTCGAGGACCAACTTCAAGGTTAGAACAACCTTCTCGGACTTGCCTCCAGCCTTTGAGGCATTATTTCCCTTCTTAATGTTTCTTGAGGTTGTGATCTTGACAACGTCGCCCTTCTGGAGGATATTGTATAAAGTGAACAGGTCTTCTTTGTCCTCTGGACGGAGAGAGACTCTTCCTTCTCCGCCAACTTCGATTGAATGTGAAAGGAGCTTCATTTTCCGATAACGTGTTCCTAGATAGTTCAAGTTTTCGATTAGAGAGAGGTCTATGATTGAACATGACGCATCGCTTTTTAATGTGTGCGCGCGCAAACGCTCTCGGTACTACAAACTGAATTTCTAATCGTAAGCATTTATTACCACATTAACGGACACAGGCATTAGCAAGGGATGTGACCTTGAAGGCCTCGCCTCTCTCGTTGGTCAACTTAGCGTCTGGCTTACCCTCGAGCTTGTAGACAACTTGGAAGTCGTCCAAGGTGGTGAAACCTGGCTGAACAGCCTCCCAGATCTTCTTCTTTGGGTTGAGGAGCTTCTCTGGAACTGTGTTGTAGCCCTCAAAGAAGACCTTCTCACCAGCCTTGGAGCCAGCTGGTGGGTTGACGAACTCAACAGAGCCGTGCTCTTCATCAGAACCACAGAGAACCATTGCGGTGGACTTAACACCACGCATGTTCACTGGCTTCAAGTTCGCCACAACGACAACGTAACGCTCCTGCATGGCCTCCAATGGGAAGTAGTTGACAAGACCTGAACAGACGGTACGTGGACCTTCCTCGTCACCACAGTCGATGGTGGAGACGTATAAGGAGTCAGCATCTGGGTGCTTGATGGCCTTTTGAATGAAACCAACACGCAAGTCAATCATACCTGGGTTTGGTGGAACAACAGCAGCAGCCTTGGCAGCATCCTCGGCAGCCTTCTTGGCCTTCTTCTCCTTCTTGGCCTTCTGGGCCTCCTCACGGAGCTTCTTTAATGTCTCTTCGTCTGGCTTACCCTTTGGCTTATCGTCCTTAGCCTTCTTATCGTCCTTAGCGGCAGCTGGAGCCTTGGCAGCTGGAGCAGCATCTTTAGCGGCATCCTTCTTTGGCTTTTCCTTGATCTCTCTTGGGAGTTCAACAGAGTAGTCGATAACGAGCTTCTCATCTGCTGAGACCTCGACAACGGTGTTTTGAACAAGATCAGCCCATCTGAGAACGTGACGGGAAGTAGCGTACTCCTTGGTGGTAATCTTCTTCAACTCTGGCAAAGCACGGGAGAAGACGACGGCATCCACTGAAGATGGAGAGTTACCGAGCAAATATGTGGAAGACTTCAATGCCTCGTTGAACTGGGCAATGGACTCTGGGATACGCTTAGACAAAGTGAGCCATTGAGACTCAAGGGCCTGCTGTTCTGGAGAGAGACCAGAAGCAGCTGGGGCCTCGGCAGCCTCACTGAGAGAAAGCTTCTTGAATTGAGAGGAAATATCAGACATTATTTTCTGTGAGATCAAGAATACTCAATTTCTTCATATATAAGACTCACTTTGTCTACGATTAAGCCAAACTGACGAAATTTTCCCGGTCTCAATTGACACGTAAAATGTTGGCAGGCCATGCTTACGTCAGCCTTTTGTGGCTCTGAGTGCTATGGTGGTTACTAGGAGCATAAGCAATACGCTCAGCGTACTTCTAACAGTAGCTTCCCTGGGCCTCCGTCCAATCATTGGTCGTTGTTTAGATAAGTCAGCACAGATAGGAATCTGGAAATATACGAACAGGGTCTCGAACCCCATACCCCGGATCGGTGTTGTCGTGCGAGAGGCTGTCGCTCTTCGGGAATTTAGACACTAAGAACAAATGCTTCTAGGAAGGGTATTTCTTTCTTTGAAATTGGGATAATGGGAAACCATTGAGCCTGAGTCTTATCCGACCATTACCGATAAAGCAACTTGACTCATTTTCCTTGAATCTGATCAACTAATATCTTCTCCCCGCTCTTGTAGTCTAGCATTACCGCATTGGGAAGCAACATTTGCGAGTCTCGGACCGCCAAAAATCTGGAGAAGCATCGGAGTCTAAAGCAGGGACTACAGTAGCATTAAACAATCTGCTTCTCCGCTCCATCACACCACCGACTTGTGGGTTTATTATCTTGGAAAAGGTCCCTCAAAGCGTGACCTCTTCCTCTAACCCAGCAAGCGTGACCTTCGTTGCTTTGGGTGTCAGATACTAGGGCTGATCTAGATATATATAACCAACACAGTTCCGTCATGTCAGCAAGATCATTACAGGAAGATAAGAAGAGGAAAGTCGGGAGTAGGAAAAAGACTAGCAGAGCATGTAATCACTGCCACAAGGCTCACATGACCTGTGATGAAACCAGACCGTGCAAGCGTTGTTATCAAAGAGGTCTCGAGTCGACTTGTGTCGATGCTCCTCGCAAACAGAAGAAGTACTTGATGGATGTACCTGATGAGCTTGCGAGAGCAACAGGATTCGACCTCTCTCGAACCTCTACTAGCCCCCCTGCAATGATTGGGTCTAGTGCTGGTCAAACATCATCAACAACGCCGGTTGGATTCGGTTCATCATCATTCGCTGGACAAGTTAAACTACCTCCTTTGCCCTCTTTGATAGATCAAGTGAAACAGGAATCGCCTCGAATATCACAGCCGTCCCTCCAATCACAACATCCAATGATTAACGACTTATATCCCCCACAGCTGTCATTCAACAGATCTTCAAGCTCGCCACATACACAGCAACAACACTATGTACGGTCTTTAGGTCCTAAGACTCAAGGGTCTAAACAAAACCGTTCTAAGTTTATGTCTCATGCAGCGGATTCAGAATATTCGATCCTCTCGGATATCATAAAGCAGGACGATCTCAGTTTAGGTTTACATCGACATTCCCACTCTTATGAATCACAGTCTCCTCAATTTGATAATGGCATCTATGTAAGTCGCAAGGATTCATCAGGACCATCTGCTGGGTCTACGCCGACACCGCAATCAATGCAACATGATTTGTACTCAAGTTATGGAAAGGGAGATAAGGCCATCAACCAATACATGCTTGGATTCGTTCAAGATAAACTAATCACATTACCAGAAGCTTTAAAGTCCATTGAAGGAAACAAGCAATTTGACAATGCCATAAACGAAACGAACGCTGTTTTATCATTCTCAATTGCAATTAGTGAAACAGCTGAGAACGGTGGTACAGCTACATCAACAGGCTCGCTCTCACAATGGGGTTTACTTTATAAAGAAAGTGAAGACATCTATGCGAAAGTGAGGAAGCCTTTCTCCTATACGCCAGGGTTCCACTCATTGATTCAATATCTCAAGCAACGATTTGCCCGTTCAGAACTGATACAAATGGCCAAAGCCATGGCTAGCTACCGTCCAAGTTTTATTGCTTGCACAAACACATTGAAAGAAGATGACTTGATCTTTATGGAACAGTGCTTCCAACGTACACTGTTAGAGTATGATAAGTTCATTGCACTCTCGGGAACACCGACAATTGTATGGAGACGTACTGGGCAAATTGCGTACGTTTCTGAAGAGTTCTGTATATTAACTGGATGGTCTAAAGAACAGTTGTTGAATAAGATCACTTTTATTGTCGAGTTGATGGATGATGCTTCTGTTTTGGAATATTTCAATTTATTCTCTACCATCGCATACGGTGATTTCAGAGGTGCCACAATGGCTGGATGTACTTTAATGACACCCGAGAACGCAAGAATTAAGACTACTTGTATGTGGACTCTGAAAAGAGATGTTTTCGGTATTCCAATGATGATCATTGGTAACTTTTTACCGATACTGTGATCTGCCTGTCATTGCTTTCTATATATAAGTGGGATAGTAATATTACAGAGTTAAAAATAAGAAATTGTATACATAAAAAAAGTAGAAAACCTTGGAATCAACCTGAGAAATACGAAAAACAAAGCAAAAGATAGAATGAAAGGTACTGGAAGTGTGGGGGTATTTTGAGAGACAAAAATTTACTGGGCTAAGATTGACTTGACAAACTCAAAGTAGTCAACGTTACCATCCTTTGTAACGTTAACACCCTTGAGCAACTCATCGACCTCTGAGTCAGATAACTTCTCACCGATAGAAGTGAGAATGTATCTAAGCTCACCGACACCGACGTAACCGGTACCTTCCTTGTCGAAGACTTGGAAACCCTTGATGTAGTCTTCTGGCTCACCCAATGGCTTGAAACCATCTGGTCTGTTGATGATCTTGACATATGTGTCGAAGTCCAAGTCACCAGAGATCTGTGACTGCAAGTCTTCGATCTCAGCAAGTGTAGGGTTCTGACCAACGGCACGGAGGAGGTCACCGATAGCGTCTGGAGAGACCTTACCGGTGCCTTTCTTGTCGAAGAGAGAGAAAGCGTCCTTGTATGTTTTAGTGTTGGAAGACTTTAAGTGGCTTGTTAGTATTTCTGAGCTTGGTGAACTGCGAGAAGAAGGCGATGGTGTCCCATCGCCATTCCAGTCTCTGTGTGATGATCTGAGTCTGGCCGCAAAAGAATCTTCCCTGTGATTTTCTCTACGCCCATCTCACTCCCACGGTGTATATATCACTGAAACTCACCATTTGCGTGTGTTATTTTGATTTTCTGATTCAAGTAAAGTAAAAGCTTCTTACGTTTCATAAATCTCCAATGTTTTCGTTGTTCCGTTTCGCGGGTTTGTTTACTTTTCGAGCTCAAACACGCAGTTTTCGCGTAATTGAAGTAAAAAAAATGGTTATGTGGCACTGCTCTCGACGCTCTATCAAATTTAAGTCTCATCTCATCTCTCTTTCTTCTCTTTGAGTTTTTGCTATTTCGTATAATTCCACTTGAAGATGAGCGTAAATGCCAAGCGTATCGCACATACAAAGACGGAGCTACCCCCATGTGCGTTGAGATACCACCCTTCAGACGCTTCCCTGTTGTTTCTCGGTACTTATAAACTCGAGGATGATAGATCAAGGCGTGGTTCAGTTGATATCTACAAGATCTCCAAAGACGGTTCAATGTCGTTAATAAAGAGTTATCCAACTGAGAGTGCTATTCTCGATTTAAAATTCTCGCCTTTTGATGACTCCTTGATATACACAGCCCATTCAACAGGAGACCTTAGTGCGTGGAGATATCAAGATGGCTCCCTGTCACTGTTGCATCATCAAGTATTATTCGAAGATGTCCTGGTTACTTCTATTATAACATCTCAGGTTCTTGATAAAAGGCTTTTGGTTACCACTACTGATGGTTATTGTGCATTGGTCGACCTCACACCAAATGGATTCTCTGAACCTCGGTTTTTCGGATCACCTCATGATCTACAATGTTGGACTGGGGCTTTTGGTAATTATGCTGAACTATCACATGTTGTGTTTACAGGAGGTGATGACGGTTGTTTACAAGCGCATGACTCTAGAGCTCCGGATGATATGGCCGTTTTCCAAGCGAAGCGAATCCATGAAGCAGGTGTTGTCGCTATTCAAACGGCGCAGCCCGGTGATCACCATGGAAGAGGTGATTGGTTCACGGACAAGCCATACACGTTTTGGACAGGCTCATATGATGATTGTATTAGAAGTTTAGATCTCAGATGCATACCAGGCTCAGGCTTGATTCCAGGATTGATTCCAAAATTACAGACAAAAGATAATCTAGGAGGAGGAGTTTGGAGATTCCAACCAAGTGTCAAAACGGGAGATAACAGATTATTAACTTGTTGTATGTACGACGGTGCTAGAATCATTGGTGCCAAAAGCGATAGCGAACCAGTTGTGGAAAGATATTTCAAAGAAGATCATCAAAGTATGGTCTATGGGTGTGATTGGAGTCCCGAGGGTGATCAGGTTGCTACATGTAGTTTCTATGACTGTGTTGTACAGGTTTGGTCTCCTGATGAAATTTAATATTTATTTAAACAAGACTTTTGTTCAATTTCATTCTTTATCGGCATTTCTCTCAACGAACTCTTTTAACTTCTGCCAATCGACTTCACCTTCTGGATTTTCAGCCAATTTATAGTCAACAAAATAGTCCACTGGGAGTGTTTTTCTCACCGCAACAACTGTAGGGATGTTCTTGACTCCAAATCTTGGTATTAAATCCCTGGTCTCTAGGTAATCAGCTTCGATATCAACCATATTAATCTTCTTGTCAGTCTCATACGCAACAATTCTCTGTAATGCACCAGTGACCTTATTACAATAAGGATCGCCTCTGACCGTAAAGTTCAACAAAACAGGTCTTTTTATTAGTAAATACGAGTCCAATTCATCTGCATCTCTCACAGGCAAGAAGATTCTATTGCCTTGCTTTGTTGTCTCTGGAGGGTCCAGCATCTTCGCCGGCGACCACCAAAAATTACGTGAGCCGACAATTGCCGTTGCGACAATGAGGCCAGAGCCTACGAGGATTTGCGGTCTTGTTAATGTCACCATATTCATTATCTTTCAGGTAATTGCCTTGCTTGCTTGAGAGTATTTTGTTGGTACAATTTTTGGATGTGTCAAAAATCTCATCTTCGATTGCTCGACCGAGGGGGAGCGGAGGATCTACTACGTAAAATTAGAGATATGATGAATAGCTAAAAAGAATGAGTGAAAACGGCATAAAATTTCTGGTAAATTCGGTTTGCATCATTGCAATAATTCGGATCTCAAATTGCCATTCTCTCAGTTACTTACTGAACTTATCGTTATACTTACAATTACCCTCGCTATTAGTCCTCGGTTAGTAAGCAATGTCCAGCTTAGTAAAACTGTGCATATCAAAGCCGGAGAGGAATGACAAACTTCAAAATCTTTCACTTCTCTAGAGCTTTTAAGACTTCTATTAAAGCTCTCTTTGATATAAAAGGGGACAAAGAAAGAGAAAAAAGAAGGATTTGTTTGTTCCGTCTCCAAAAGAAGAGAAAGAACGGGCCTTTTATAATATCGGAAACGCCACAGTAGGACTCCAAAATCAGGAAACATTCGCGCGCCTTTGTTCTCCGGTTCGAAGAAAGCATCCAATCCAACGCTTTTTCCAACGTTTGTGAATAAAACGGTCGATATCAAAGTTAATAAAACCTACAAGAATTCATTTCCGTGTCGAACTGCTTGGTCTCAGCATATAATCATTACCTTCTATTAAATATTTTGGCTCAGTTCTTCATTTTTGATTTTGAACTCACATTGTTAGATACAAAATGACTCAACGAAACGAACTTGTTCACCCACAACCGACCCATAGTGATAAATCACTATTTGAGGATCTTACTATTGTCTCTCCAGTAGTATCACCATCGTCTTCTATTCCTTCTACGCCTATGGGAGTCCCGGTTGTTGAGACGGAATCATTAAAGATCAAGAGACAGCAGCTACCAAATGATGAACTTCCAATTGTTCAATGTATGGCTCGTGCTAGAATCCCAACCACACAAGGACAAGAGATCTTCTTACATCTATACTCCAACAACATTGACAATAAAGAGCACTTGGCTATTGTCTTTGGTGAAAGTATCAGATCCAAGACTTTATTTAAGAGAAGAGAAGGAGAGACACAAAGCGATCGAATGACTAGAGGTGCTTATATTGGGAGATTACGACCAGGTAGAACCATAGCTGATAAGGATGATATTAGTGGTGAAGAGATTCAATTTGATGATGAAGGTAATGTTAAAAGAAGTGCTGAAGATGACGCAACATTAGTGAGGATTCACTCTGAATGTTACACTGGTGAGACTGCGTGGAGTGCTCGTTGTGATTGTGGAGAGCAGTTTGATGAGGCTGGAAGATTGATGGGTAAAGAAGGTAAAGGCTGTATTGTATATTTAAGACAAGAAGGACGTGGTATTGGACTTGGTGAAAAATTAAAAGCTTACAACTTACAAGATCTCGGAGCTGATACCGTCCAAGCTAATTTACTGTTAAGACATCCGGCCGATGCCCGTTCATTTTCATTAGCAACTGCCATTTTGATCGACTTGGGTTTGTCCGATATCAAGCTATTAACAAACAACCCAGATAAAATCGTTGCTGTTGAAGGTAAGGATCGCTTAGTTAAAGTTATAGAACGTGTTCCAATGGTCCCACTAGCATGGAAAAACGGTGGTGATGAAGGTATTAAATCTAAAGAAGTTGATGGCTACTTGAGAACAAAGATTGAAAGAATGGGCCATCTACTCTCAAAACCAATCAATATATAAATTTTATGTACCTATAAAAGATTAATAACTCGAATTTAAGTTTAGAACCACAAGCAGACGTTTCCAGTGGAGAGGGTAATATGCCCATTCCGACAGCCTAAACTGGCTTATCACTGCATACAACTGCGCATACTAATCAAACTAAAATCGCCCATTGTTTTAGAAATTTATGAGTGTAAGTCTTTTGGTTTATTCATAACTAACGAAATAAAAAGAAATTTAATGGGAAAAAATAGAAAGATTGCAATTTGCTGGTGTGATATTTTTTGATTGTGTTGCTGCCCCCCCCCCCCGATCTTTGCCCCGTCAACACCCCGTAAGAACCCGTACACCAAAACAAACAGCGCCCCTCACTGCCCTCCCGAAAACCCACACCTCAAAAAAGATTGGCCGCGCAATTAATCCTTCTTGTAAATCAAATTGATTGAATTTTAATATCACTTTGTTTTGCTACTTAAAGCTTTTGTTATTTCCGTTCAATTGGCTTTTTGTTCCTCCATTGGCATTGACTCAACTTTTATTCCTCTTCTGCACTAGGGAAAATTTTGACATAACATCGCTTCAAGACAAATAAAAAGACAAAGACATAGACAAAGAGACAATGTCAGACTTTTATTCGTTAGCTCCAAGTGATGCAAGTGGCCAGCCATGGCCATTTAAGCAATTGGAAGGTAAAGTTGTTCTTATTGTGAACGTTGCTTCAAAGTGTGGTTTCACTCCGCAATACACAGAGCTGGAAGAGCTATACAAAAAATATGTCGATCAGGGACTCGTTATTATAGGTTTCCCATGTAATAACTTTGGTCGTCAGGAACCGGGAACGGACGAAGAAATCCAATCTTTCTGTAAACAGAATTATGGTGTTACATTCCCAATTTTGAAGAAAATTGATGTTAATGGTTCAAATTCAGACCCTGTTTATCAGTTAATCAAAGACGCAAAGCCTGGTTTATTAGGCTTCAAAGCAATCAAGTGGAATTTCGAAAAATTCCTGGTTGATAAAAACGGTAATGTCATTGAAAGATATTCTTCTTTGACAAAGCCAATTGCACTTGAATCTAAGATTGAAGAACTCCTTGAACAGTGAGTTCATATATATAGGTGATTTTTTCTCTGGTTTGGGTCTTTTTCTCCTTCTTTCCACTTTCTTTCTTCACTTTCTTCTCCTGCCGTCTATTGGCGTGGCCTTTTTTTACTTAGCCTTTTTTCATTTTCTTTGATTATACAAGAAGCAAAACAAAAAAAAAGATTGATTCTTTGGTTTTCTTTTGTTTATTATATAATCCATTTAATTATGTGTTTACTCTTCCAATACAAACAAATATATCCACCCTCTTTTTCCACTGTTTTTTGCTATAGAAATCAATGGATCTACAACTCTTAGATTCTATATATCCTATCAAAAGTATATCCTGGACAAGGACGATCGCATTTAGTTCTCGTGGTTCAAATAATCCAATCTTAATTGTCCCTGTGTCTCTAGTTGATACTGAATATGCTCTTTCATTTGGCAGCTATAGCTTAGTTGATGATCGATTTTTAGTATGTACAAGTCAAAAAGTCTGAAATGATATTAAGAGAGAACTGATGGATGCAAAAGCAGAGGTGTCCACTAAACCTATGAGTGGTGGGGGTACTATAGAAGATGTTCCTGGAAAGCACAAGGATAGCAGATGTGAATGCTGGAAGTAGAAAGATTGTCTAGAAATACATGTGGAATGACTCAAATAAGCGCAGATTGAGGTTACCTAAAAAAAGGAAACTGTACAATATCTGTTATGTATTGGGTTTTCAATCTTCTAAAGTGCCTTTCTTCCATCCATCTCCAGTTAGGTGAAACATACTTTATTTTTTAATCAACAACGAAAAATATCTCCATTTGTTTATTCATCGTTGTTGATGCTTGTCAAAGGCTAACTGGAAAAGACAATCGTATCCACAATTTTGGGTTTGCATCACAGTGCATATAGCCTTCTGGAGGGTCAGATTCACCGTAGTACCGCATCGTTTTAACAAACAGCACCAAGCATTTATATTTAGCCTAAAGTGTCTTTGAAATGTACACTTCTCTCGGTGCTTTCATCTTCAAATAGTAGACAGCACTAAGTTATCAACAAAAATTCCATATCTTCTTTTACCTACTTCTTGTCGCTTGCTCAATCATAAGTTAGTTCCCATTTGTATCGCTAATGTTTCTATGTAGTATAGTTCTAGGTTCGCACAAAGCAGATGTAGTTATATTTCTTTTACTGTTATTATTGTAAGTATAAGGGTCAAAAAATAACTGAAAGTTATTGAACTTGGCTTAGCTTATAATTTGTTTTGACCTTAAATCCGCAAATCCCTGTAAATAGGCAGGTTTATATATATACGCACAGCCAACCACTGCTGTTGAAGCATGCTAACTGTAAACTACCACAATTTGTTGGGGAAAAAACAAAAGACAATGAGAAAGACTGCATAAGGAACCTGGTGGATGGATGGAAGACTAAAACATGACAAACAATGTTTAATCAGAACTATTTAGGTTGGTCCAACTTTGATCATAGATTTGTTTTAATAGTTCTTTTGTGCCATTAGTCATTAGTCTATTTCATCTCTGTCAATGATATATACGAAGTATATTGCTATTATTATTTAGCAGTAGGTCTATTTTAATCACTCTGTTGTATCATGCCCGCTAATGCCGCTATAACTTTGTTTTTCGATTGTGTGTGCAAGTGAGTTTTCTGTACTTGAAGGTTTTTCCTTCTCGAAATTTTTTCGGAAATCTGTGTGATATTGACAAGAAAGAAGCGTTCTCGAACCTGGCATTGCGTCTTTATAGAATCGAATTGTCCCCTTATGGATCGGAAAACCGGGAAATCACAGATCTGCATTGTCCAAAGTGCATTACCTAACCAAGAAAGTGAGAAAAGAAATGTGAATGCACTCTAGCTCAATACAGTATTGTTGCAAAGGACTTTCAGTGGTCGAGTCTCTCTGCAGTATGCACGTTGAAAGAGATGAGAAGTGGTGGTTGACCTTTTTTTATAAGCGCAATCGAAAAATATTTTGCATTTAGGTCCGCCCCTCTTTCGTCGTATCTGTGATCTCGTACCTTTTTTTTAATTGGCCCTTAAAAATCTACTTTTTTGTACCTAAGTCGGTAGACACTTTCACAGCCTCCAGTGACTCTACTAAATGAATTCTATACCTGTTATACTATTTTTGCTCTGATATTCAACCACTTACCTAGAAATGTACTGTACTGCTTCCGAGCTGCTGAAAAAGGCTCGCATTAGCGGACGTCGAGCAGTCAGCGAAGTTAGTCTGGGACCTTGCATCTTGCATCATCATACTTCTTTCGCTCTTCCCTTCTTTATTTCAGGTATGTGTTTTACCAGCTTGAAAATCTAGGTTGTTGTTGCTTTGGGGTTTGTCTCAGATGATTAAAAATCTACCTAGAAGTGATCCACAGTGGGTCGCATTTAGGAGTAAGTCTCGGATAATGCGCCACATATATAGTAGGTTTTGCGCTAACAATCACTGCCGGGTAGTTTGCAACAGTATATTCTCATAATTTTAAATTACCCAGCGTAATTAAATGAAGCTCACCAACAAATAGAGCATTTTATACCTATTCAAGGAAAACAAATACTGAAAGTCCCTCCCCCCATTAAGATGTATGTAAATAATGTCTGTAGCACGTGACTTGCTTTTGTTAGGATCTTTAAAATTATAATACTTTAACAATACAAATTATATACGGAATTTTTTCAGATAATTCTACTATAGAGTAAAAGAATTACCTTGTGGTATTATCAAAATATTAAAATTATAAAATTTTATAAAATAAAGCTGAAGTGCTAATAATCTGAAAACAAAGATTGGTAATAGGACTTCAGTTTAAAATTCTGAAGTGTGAAAAATTAATTGATTAATATTTAATATGATTCAATTGTTACATATTTATTAAACGGATAACACAGTGACAAAGTAAGGAGCTGGTTTAATAACTTTTCAGTATTTAAACTATTATTTCATGAACTGAACCTCATAACTAACTATTTATGAACAAAAATTGGAAAACACCTAGACACCATTAGATACACCCAAACACCACATGTTTAAATATTATATTCTACTATAGTTGCTAAAGATTATCGACTATTATTGGGACTAATTATCTGTCATAGTACACTAAGGAGTAATAAAAAATGTTACAATCATGAATTGAAAGATTTAAAGAAACTGCAAGGATTCCAACATCAGAAGCTGCTTTTGACATTGTAGATCAACGTCACTATAGTAGGAATTCAACTGTTGCTCTCGAAAACCTTCCAACAAGGGTACTGAATCCATTCTCTGTTGTTCACTGGAATCAAACACATCCAAGAATTCTTCAAATTCTACACCGTCACATTCAGCTAAGCGAATTGACTCCTTCTCCTCATTTTTGTTTTGCTTGTACCGTAAGATAGATTTCGGCTCATTTTCCTTATCTTGTCCTGATGATACATTGAATTTATGTTTGCCCATTGTTGAATCCGAAACCTGGGAAATAGAAGAGTCCCTAGATAAGCTAAACCTTGTTTTTGTGGTTTCACCATTCCTGTAGTTCTTTCTGTCGATTTGAAGCTTTCTAGAAGTATGTGTTGTGTTTGGTCCACTTCTTAGCTTATAAATGCTCGACCCCTTGTTGTAAAAAAGAACACGAGAGAAAGTATCAAACCTAATTGATGGCTTTACATCAATATTAGTGAAATCTTGAGTTTCCATAGTAGTTGGGGTATCTTCTGACTGATGCATCTCAAAGAATCCAGGATCGGTGATGCTCCGGGGAGTATTCTCATCTCCCTGGGTTTCGCTCTGGTGGTCATCTTCGGGATTATAAAAGTCCTGAATGCATTCACCAATAGAAATAGCATCTGTTAACTCTCCTATGAAAGTCAGTCTTCTTATGGTTGGTATTGTTATTGGTATTGGACTATAATCGGAGTCTGTACTCTGTGTTTCAATGGCATGGGTTGAAGATTGCTCTCTCTCGAAACCTAATACCATGCTCTTCATTTTCTCCAAATATGAGAAAGCTCTCTGAAGAGAACTTTCATTTTGAGCTGCTTCTTCACCGAATGAGGTACACGGCGAAGGTGATGATTGACTCAAAAGGAAAGAAGGATGGTGTATGGTTTGGGCATCTCCTTCAACTTGGATATCAATAAACAACTTCTTAACCGACTCTGGAATCTCTTGAGATGAGCTTGAATTCAGTTGTTGCAATATAAGATCTTGTGAATCTCCATTCAACTCATCTTGATCATAAGAAGACAGAGCCTCTGTTGAGCTGGAAGGGAAAGATGATTGAGTGAACTGATTGGCATTCGAGGAGAACAACTGTGAGGTTCTTGGAAAGGCTTGCAAGCTCTTCTTCAACAATTCGAGCTTCTCAAAGTTGAAGTTATTCAACGGGGAATACTGAAGTGCCTCCACTATATTCCGTGCTTCAGATATAATGCAACCATTGCTTCCATCTGATTCGTTTTCATTTGGCGAATTAAGTAAAATGGGGGAAAAATGAAGCAGTGTCTCAGTTGAAGGTAATGAAACATCAGATTTGTTCAAGTATTGTGGGTTATAGGTCTCAGTATAAGGAGACACATAAGCTCTTCTACTTTTGAATAATTTAAGGTTATGATATCTGTGATGATGACGGTTATGCCATGAATCTCTAAAGTGTTTTGACTTTGATCTCTTTGTTGCTAAACGTTCAATTAATACACCTCGTAGATTCCTTAGAGTTGTGCCTTTAGACTTCGATCTATGACATGATGACTTTCTTTTTGAAGTGCTTTCTTGATAATTGGAGATTAAGGACACTTCTGAAGAGCACAACGAGTCATTAAAATCTCCGACTTTTGACTTACTTTGGGTAAGATCGTATGTGTGTGATGGGAACAAAACTTTTCGAAACCACTCACCAACTGTTTGCTTCTCGGGATAATCATCTCTTGATCGTAACCAAAAGGAATTGCTTGACTTTCCGGAAATACTTGTATTTTGTCCAAAGTCTGAAACTGGATCGAGAACAAAGTAAGACATTACGCAAAATGAGACGGAATGTTGTAGGCAGGGGGTATAATTAGCGACTTTTCTATATATTAGCTATCTTGTAGCAAATCAAACTAAAAATGATTGAAGTTTGATAATGAGGGATTTTCTTTAGCTTTAGATAAGAATTCCAACGTCTAGAATTATAGTCTTTGCTTTCCCTTTTAGGTTCGCAATTGGAGATTGCGCACACCCTCCCTGAGTTCCTCAGTATCGTTATTATGAGTATTATATAAGTGACACAAGATCGGAAGCGTACATCCGGAACATCACGGGTCACGTGATACTCAGAATTACATGGAACCATCAGCTCCATACTAACTGACCTCTTATGATAAAGTGGAGTTAATTTCAAATATATAGGATATTTAGAAGCTTGAAATCAAATAATTTTAAATACCTCAACTGTACATAATCCTGACGATAAGTCTCATAAAGCAGTGGAATGATCCTGAAGTAAAGAGATGCAGAACGTGCTATCTTATACACATTGACCGTTTTTTTGACAGTAGAATAGAGTTTCTCCGGTTTTCAAATTAAGGGGTGTGAATGTAGTCAGAGTAATGGATGTATGGGTGAGTAACTTTAATATAATTACGAAGTGTATCAGTATATGAGTTGATAAAGCTCTATCTATAGGTATATACTAGAGAACCAGATTTTTAATACCAGTTTATTATTGATACAATAGTACTAATACTAATAAAGAGAAAAAGAGAATCAAGAAGTCTTTAGGATAAAAGACTTGATATAACTCATCAAAGTTGTTTTAACCGAGGGAATGTGCACCCCGCAACTTACATATTCCGGTAAGTGAAGGTGGGGGGGGGGTGAGGGCCCTGGGCGGGAAAGATTCAGCCGCGCAATAGGGTAGACGTATGGAAGGAGAGAAGAAGCCTTCTATATCGTGAGACAGCAGGTTCACTATATTTTTCTCTCTTCCTACAAACTACGGAGATAAGGGTTTTTTCATGAGCTATTCCCTGTATACAGTTTCATGTCAACTTAGATTCTAGACTAGAGCGTCCCCTTCTAGGACATATAACCAGAACTGAGCAATCTGTGTGTGGAAAAAGAAAATACCGACTATCGTATTTGTTTCAGTTTAAAATTTGGGGCCTAGTCCCAAGGGGGATGTTACTGATAGCATATTTGTAGCTGCCAAATGTGAAAATGGATCTCTTTAAGGCTGTTGAGTGGACTAAAGGGTCAACAATAATAGGGGACTCTCGCTTCGGTTTTTGGTCCAACAGCATGCGGGTGTAAAGCTCGGACGCGGGACTCGCATGAGAGACTGTCTCAAGCAGATTGCCGCCTGGAAGAGAACCGATTCGATTCGCTATGCATTTTTTGACTCTTCCAGAAACCTTCGGTGCATGGCTCTCTTCATTACCACAGGGACAATAGACAAAATAGAGGGTTGATTTCTTAGACAGAAAACTCTAATAGCATACATTATTATATATACATTTATATATATGCTACGCTACCAGAAAAAGTCGTAAGCTTCATCTTACTGAAGCCGTAGAGATACCTGTCATAAGTGCTTTATGATGTATTTGGGAAATTAATGTACTTTCAAGTTACTTGTAGATCAATCCTATGTATGATATAGACTTGATTAACTCCATGGGAAGCCAGTTTCTAGAATCTATCATTAATTCTCGAACCACATTAACGCAGGCAAACTAAATTTCATATACGTTATCCGATAAACTAGTTCTTTATTAGAGCCAGCACTAAAATGTTATTTCCACATGTCAAATAACAGTAGCAAGATTCTGTCATTAATCCGGTTCATGTGTGTTTATGCGCAGCACTAGCGCCTAGAGACCCCTACAGCTTGAAACCATCACCGTTTTCGGGACTGGACGTCGGATGCGATGAGGTTGATCCAAAGAAGAATAGAAGCTGCAAAAACACAGTAATAGTTTAGAAGCATTAAACTCTTGGACTCCCCAAATATTAGCTCAAATTTTTCTTTACATAGCGTCTATTTTTTCTTTTTCATTGCATTGGTCGTTATACCTCACTCGATTAGCATTACTTTTTTCACTAGGAACAATAGAAGATTTTTACAGTCATGGCTACAATCTGTTTATACTGAATATAATTCATAACGTGTGATTAAGTAAAATGTTATTGGTCTGTCGGCATTAAAATTTGCTGGGGCTTGTTTAGTAAACTTCGCGCAGATTACCGGTGTTCAGGGAAATTATACGAACTCTGCTTGATTTTGGAAAGAATTGTCTTTCCTGTATGTTCGAGACAACCCACATCTAGTTCCGGGTCAACAGCGAATCTATGAGTTTCACAATATCCGAAATTTCGGTTATGAGAGTTTCAAGCAAAGAACAAGATAATAATATAGAGGATCTACTAGGCTGATGGGAGACCTACAACTCTGTAGAACTAAGAAATGGTACCAATATGTTCAGGTTGAGGAGAGAATCCTCGGAAGTTCAACAGGCAAGAAAAGAAATATAAGAAACACATACAGTTTTTAAGAAAAAATAACAGAGAAAGATCTTTGAGCAGTTACAACGACCGTTAGTGCAGCAAGTTACTAGATGATAAGTAATTTGCGGAAGTATCACTAATAGTCCCGGAGCCGGGGTCCCTCAGACAATTTTAGACACAGTATTATACGAAACACTGATAGTCTATAGGTTTATAGGACTATAAACATACAGTCTTGTCTTAATTGGAAAAGAAAATATTTTCCATATAGAAGGTTCAAATAATACAGATACCGACATATCTAAACATGATCTTCTTTTAAATTAGATTCGCAATTTCTATTGTTTCATCATTACACGCGAAAGTGGCACAATAGCATACATGATCAGTGACAGCGGTGAAATTTGGTTTCGGACATCCTTTGTATGTGCCGCCGCGCGCGGTTAGGTTGGACTTTCAGCTACCTTAGACCCCCTAAATAGTAACAATTTACAAAGAAACCCTAGACCCCTTTGTTTCCTAGTCTCTATAGAGTCCTGCCCAGCCAGAAATCAGCAGGCTCATGCGCGCTTCCTTCATCTCCCAAGATTTCATTCACGACATGCGCTCAAAGGTCCTAAGAGGTGCGTGCAGGCACAGGACTCTTCGACAAAGGCACTTAGAGTTTACGAACAGAGTGTTTTCAGTCCCGTTTTCTTTTTTTTAGGTTCTAAATTTTTGCTAGAACAAACTGTGAGATAATCTACTGATTAAACCTTATTTTTTCTGATTGTAAATGAGACCGATTTTTGCTCTACTCATACCATTCACCGAATACCACATAGGAAAGATAACTATATGTTTCGACGCACTTTTAAATTTTAAACAATGCAAACAATTCGAATTATGTAAGCCTACGAACCCAACAAAAAAAAAGCCTAGCGTCTAGTGCATTGTAGCTAACACGCGGCTGAATTTTCGTTTCTTTCCACTGGCATGGTCCATGGTCCAATAAAGAAGAGTCTATGCAGAAGACAACTACTCTTCCATCATCCTCGCAATTTAGACAGAAATGTTGTCAATGCTACGCCCTAGATATGGGATATTGCAAGTGGAAATGTACTTCCCTTCATATTATAAATCGTTTCAACTCCATATCATACTGTTGATCAATCTACCATCATTTCAATCTATTAAAAGCGTACCCACAAAAGAGTTGGTTCTTCGCTTAATAAGAATTGACGCTGGAGTAAATTACTGAGTTGCAAAGACGTTTTGTAGTATTATGGTAGGTGATAACCCAAATTGATACCTGAAGTTAAACACTTGATGATTTCCCTATTTTATTACGAGGGACAGGGGACGTATAAAAGTTCACTGGCATCTAAGAGTTTAGTCCCCTTTATTGTAAAAAAATGTTTCAAGACTCTGTAAAACATGCCTCTGTAAATAAACGAAGTGCGGGGAGACCAGTTTTATACAATAGGGTACCAAAGAGTATAAGGAATCTTATATAGCGACTGCAAGATAAAGCTGATTACTGGTTCCGTAAGCTAGGTAATTCTTTAAGTTTGCTTATACGCAAGAAGTATATCGCGATTTCCAATTGTTCTAACCACAAGCATTGTGTGGGTGGTCCAGGATTAGCCAGCCCATTTTCCGTGTAAATATTCCTATTATTGGAGGGGGGGGGGTTAGAATGACATTTTTGCACTTTCTGATTTATCCAATCCCATTACAATTTACAAATTGGAAGTTCTTCTCTACACATTTCATTAAGACTCAGTAGTCAAAGTCTGGGCCCCTTGATTTAACAATGGCTCAACTATGAGTTCCATACAGGGAAGGGTGCAACGTAGATGTGCAATACAAATGACAGTCAAAATAATAAAGAGCATTTAATATTCCTCTAGAATATTGGAACCAGGTACAATCTACTAGAAAGCAAGTTTGAGCATTACTGATATATTTTCTATATCCGTTTTCTCTTCTCCTCCTCATTCTCCTTTGTAAGTGAAACTGTTGTGCCACTTTTCCGAATTGGCTTCTTGAAGTTTTCTCCTGCAAGACAAGCCACACGTTTAAACTGGGCCGATTTTTACAAGCTCAAACATCAATATGCAAATATCAATACACCTCAAGCATAGAAGTTTTCAAATGTCCTCCTTAACGAGATCCGCCGAGGTATTATAGAGGACAAAACAGCTCGCCTGTCGGACTTCCACGCGTAGAGCTGCATACTAAGTAGAAAGAACAGTTGTTGTTCAATGGCCCCAATAACTGCCTTCCGATCCAAAAGAGTTATTAATTAGAGCTGAGAGTGCAAAATAGTCGCATTTATGACTTCTGGCGGATCAGAGATACAACAATCGACATTCCATGGAAACTTGTCAATTAGATAGAAACAACTTTGAAAAAACTTTTGGAAATGTTCTTAAATGAAAGAGAATCATAAAAGAAAGTCGGAGTGTATTATATGGGAAGAAATATACTGAAATATAGAAGCCCAAATAGAAGCTTTCTTATTAGAGCTTTAATATTATAATGATATATATGGATAACTGAACTCTCGATATCCCGTTATGTTAATGCCCGACTGCCCATTACTATGCACAAGCAACAGGAACAGAGGTAATAATTACTGATCTCCTGTTCTTTAGGCAGCTCTAGGCAGCTCTAAGCAACTCTAGGTGCAGCCCGGGCGCATGGAAGCGACTCCAGTATGGAAAAGGACTCCCCAAAACAGTGCAGCGCACATAGAAGCGACTAATTGTAAGCAGCAGGGGGGGGGGCACTGCGCGAAGGTGCTAGGTATAGGGTGCTGGGTATAGGTGCTGGTTAAGATTACAATTTAGCCTAGAGTAAAATTTTAAAAATTGTACAACGGTAGTACTTTTCTACAGGGGATCCTCTATGAGTTAGACTTAGATTTTTAGAGTCAAATCATATCGAATACTTCCCCAAATTTGAGTCTTTCGCTATAGTTTTTATCTTTTATTAACCGTGGCAGTCTTTTGACTGCTATCACTTTGTTTTGGTTAAGGGGAGGGAGGATAACAATGCGTGTGCGTTTCGAGTCTCCCCCCTGCGGGATGATTTGCCATTTGAGTCTCGTTAGAATGCTGAGGGGCCCCAGGTGCTAGGACTTATTACTGTAGAGAATACATAAACTTAATGCAATGTACGGAGCTGCAGCTTCATATCAAATATGCAGCTGGTGTTTGAGAGACGGACCAAATATATGGTCCGGCAAGCTTGGGCTCTCGCAGCTAAGAAAAAAGAGACGAAGTTCGGCAGAGTTGGGTTGGCCTTGCGCTTATTTATGGGACTAGAGACTGTCAATTGCCCAATTAGGAAAGTCCCAATGTCCGCCGTGTCTTTTTCGCTGATGAAAAGAACAAGAATAGCTTTTATTAGCACTAATAACGAGGGTCCAGAAATTAAATGCTATTATCAGTGTGTCGGCCTCAGCCGGTAGAGGTTGCATCCCTTGTCCCTATTGAGAAGACCACTACTTGGAGATGAAAAATAACCCTTCTTACAGAACAGATGAGTATGTTATTATGCTAAAGCATGAATAGAGTGGAGACTATTGATGCGTTCAGTGGCGTCCGAGAGGGGCGAGTTGCACGTTCCGGGGACGCTTCCACGAAGCTTCCAGAAGTTCCAGAAGTTCCAGAAGACTAGGGATTTTAATGCTGAACATGCCAGTAGACTACAGTTTACATAAGCATAGTTAAATTGGTTTACTGCAAGAAGTTAGTAAATAAAGTCTACCCTCCCAACTTTTTTGAGGAGAGTTTTCAAAATTTAGGTAGGTCCTGTGGGCCGAGTTTTAAGCCCTCAAAACGGTAAATAGCTCTCTGTACTGGAAAAAGCCGCTAATATGGTTAAAAAAAATACTAAGAGATCCTAGTTCCAGAATAATTTCCTAGACCCTAAAGGTAATATCAGGTTTATCTTGGCAAAGTCTTATACATTTGGCTTTATCAGATTACATTGTTCCGCCATTCCGTTCCGCCACGAGGAAAAAACATCCTTAAAACCCGCCACATACAACCTGTACAAAATTATATGTTAGTGCCCTTAACTCTGTTGTAATGGGGTCAAACCGTCAATCACGGTAACTTTATGCTAGCAAAACCTATTTTTTATATGCAAATCTCTGTCCACTATATGCTAACTTAGCTTATCCTGGAACAAACGTTTTGTAAAATAACAATCAAGAACCGTTAGATTATCATCTGGACAGCACAGACAGATGTTAAGATTTCAAACTTCCGAGAACTACAGTAAAAGCTAAACGATATTCAATGATTTACATAGTTTATTTATTCATGATGAGGTTCACTGTTATTGTATGTGAGTGTGTTCGCTCGTGTGCGCGAAAAACCCAAGATCTGAGTTTGAACAAGAAAGCACTTTGTTGAGACCTTGACTATGTGCACTCTTTTGGCCAAAGCATAATATGAGTTGAAAAAGGCTTATTAACAGTGTATCCGTAAGACTGTATATAAACTTGATGACGCAAAGCGGAAGTTATCTTTAACGTTGCATCAGATGCTTTGATGATATGATTGTTTAGAAGTTGTAAAAGCTCGTGTTTTCAGACAATCCTGCATGGATCGCGTTTGCCGTTGTGCGGTGCTTGCTATTAATACCAAAGAACAGCGGCGAGTTGAGGGCCCGACCAAAATATATGATTTCTTTAGAATTTAATTTCCATCTTTAAATATCATTACCAGATATGTCGTCAGTTATCAAACAGTGAAGTATGTTGCAAACCAAAGAAGAGTTCGTTTTAATTAGAATACACCCAGCTGAACATCTTCTCATTACCGAGGGAAAGTTCCACGGAAAGTCATAGGTAGCATTTTTTCCGCCAGTTAGCTTCTGTCCCACAGACAATGGAATGAAAAGGGAAGTAATACTGTGTAATTGGATAAGTTCTTCTGAGAAAAACACTCGTGTCTATAACAAAAGCTTATATCTTCTCATAGGTGTCAGTGAGCTTCTTCTCTCTCGACTTCCAGCTCTTCGTATCTCGTTATTTGTCAAAGAGCAGATAACTGTCTTGGAAGTGGCTTTTCTTGGATGGACACATAAATCAGATATTTGAGTTAGATCAGAAGTAAGTTAGTTGGTTGGTACTCACGTAACTAAACTGTCGTTATATATAACTTCATTCTCAAAAGAATACCTCTCTCCCGAGATCCTCTCTCTTGACTGCCAATTGACTGCCAATGCAGATTATCTTTATTATTCAGAGTCCTTCAGAGTGATAGCAGTAGAGATTAATTTCTACAACAAAATGAGTGCCTATGACAAGAAGAGCTAACTGGTGATAAGCAAATGATGAAGTTGGAGAATGATTAAAAAAATATAAAGTTTTCCAGTGACTGAATTCTGTCACGGGAACTTTCCCTTTCTTAATTCCTTTTTATTTGTTAGAACCAGACTTTTTAGAAGAAGAGTGGAGTGATAACTTTTTCAGAATCAAATATATGAACAGTGGATTATTAATATCCCCTATCCCCTTTATTTTAATTAACTTATAAATTATCCCAACCTGCTAGAAATAAAACGGCAGTTTTTCCCCCTGCCTTGTTACTCTGGTACGATAACCAGCAGTGAGATTTTCTAGAATACATGGTAGACTAGATGTATTATCAAATATCTAGTAATTGATAATTGATAATTAGTATGAAACATGTGTATTCACTCTATAACATTTTTGAGAAATACGAATCCAGTATAAAATTGAGGTCTTCAAAAAAATTTAGTCCCACAGCTTTTCCAGTCCCAAAAGTACATATATGCTTGGTGCTGTATGAAGATGCAGGCCCCTAGTGGACTGCGTCGTCAACTGGTATACCATTATTGGGTCCAAGCGCTCTGCCGCGCTGACCAAACTTTATGCGGGTAGCGTCCCTGCTACCGAAGGCTCTATTCTTACATGCGCCAAAGAAAGGACAGACATAGTGGCCTTATGGGTCTGTATTTTGCCATCAACTCGACCGCGGACCTTTATAAGTAATCGTTCTTTTCTCCCTGGATCTGGAATCCGATAGACACAGGATGACCTCCTTGTTTTCAACCGTGTTTACACTACAATTTTAATCTTTTGATAATCGGGACACTGAACAAGGGCTCTCAAGATCAAGCATCACTATACAAGAGCATTCATATCCATCTTATACAAACCCTGCACTAAGTGACACACTAAAAGACACCTCACTGCTGCAACTTTAAAACAAAGAATAATCTGACCCAAATTATTTCTGAAACTTGGTGTTCTTTTCTCTTTCTGTTATCTATTATACGCACTGATTATTTGAGAAAAAAATAATCATCAAGCGTCTCAGACATAAACAGAAGATAAACATCAGTCTCTAAGAGCTATTTGGGAATACATTACTGTTTGTTAGTGAAGCAGTCACTCAACGAGATCGTAAATAACAGGCTATTTGCACAAAGTTTTCTGTTAGTATCAGAATTATCTTGGTAAGTAGATAACTTCAACAACCTTTTTAGCAGTACTAACCCAAATATCAATAGTTGTTCATTATCCTCTTCTGATTATTTCAGCCTTTACTACCAGAGTGTGGAAGGGAAGGAAACTTGCATCGACAGCATTTATCAATATTGCCACTGTTTAGACAGCCGTACTGTTGACTAAAAAGCTCATAATAAAAAACAGGATAAAACATAACAACAGCTTGCGGGGCACCAAACAACATCAATCCACCACCCGGGAGTAACTAAGAAGTAAACTTGTTCAAAGGGGCCAATTGGATCACAACACAGCATATACTTGGAGGTCTTTATTTTTTGTTCCAGTCTTCCCGTTAAAGTAGCCACAGAGCAGGGGAGCTTCACAATAGTCTAAAGACTAAACAACACAGAGAATTCTTTTCTATGCCACATAGCACACAGACAACAAACATACTGACCACTTCCATTATGAATCCTAAGGACCACATGATGAATGGACCAGGGGATTTTCCACTCCGAAAATACGCAGCTGATCAACTGCCAGTTCAGCAAGACACAGATCTACAGCATATGCTTCAGCCAACACAATACAGTTCAATGTCATCATCAACGGAGAGTTTCCAGCGACCATCAGGCTTATCACAATCTTCAAAATCAAGCACAACGTCAACAGAAGATGGTCAGTATGTGAGACTTGCAAGACGTAGAGCAACAAAGAGTATCAAAGAGAGAGCCAGTCGGCGTAAATCAAACTTCTCAAGGCCACAAGGAAGACCATTATCCAAAGAGACAACAGTTCGTTTAACTTTGGTACCGACAATGGGAATACTTTACTCGATCTTGGTATCAGATACAATGAGAAAACAACTAAAAGTGGTCAAATACTCAACTGAAGCAAGCTCAGTTGCAAAGACGAATGAAGAAATGTCCACCAAAAATGTTATATCAGGATTCTCATCAATGCTTAATGTGCAATCTGCTCGTTTTAATGATAACCCAAGTGCCCGTCAACAGCCAAATGATTCAACAGTATCACAGTTTAGAACGATAGACGAAGCTGTATATTCACTTTTTGGATTGACAGAGTACTCCCTTATAAGAGTAACAAGAGCTGCTGCAACAGAGGTTGGTGGATCCGTGTTATTAAAGATTGAGACTGCAATGCCAGGATATTTATTCTTGAATGATGACGAAGGAGACGACTTCACAGAAGTTGAAATGAACAAAGAATTGTACCAAGAGTCAATTGGAAACCTTGGAGATCGTCCAACAACAACGTTTCTTAAGAAGAGAGTTGCAAGACCAAGATACAAGTCAGACATGAGAATTTATTTGATTCCTAGATCAACCAATTGTGCGATTTACTGTGAAAAGAGAATCTTCAAGAGAGATTTGATGAGAGGTTTCTTAGATTTCAACAAAGGTGATAGAAGCTTGATTGTTGGCTTTGACTATGCTGATGCGTTGAGAGACTTACAGAATGAAGGCCATGGTAATCTGCTTGCAAAGTTTTCAGTACCATCAGTTGATGAGGTTGAAGAGATCCAGAGAAACATCCAAGACACAATGAGTGCCGACCCTGGAATGCTAAACACTGGTATGTTTGGGTACCAAGGTGGCAATCATGCTTTAGGTCAGCGTGGGAATACTCCAGTCTATGGAGGGCTCATGAGAACCCCAGGACAGATACAACAGCAAGGTGCAACTGGTTATGACCAAGGGATGGGGTACTTATCACAAGTGCCACAGAACTACCAAGTTCCAATGTCTCAGCACCAGCAAGTATCATTTGGCTATCCAAATGCTGTGACCTATGGTGTCCCAGGACAACAGCAGCCACAGCCACAGCAGCCACAAGCACAAGCACAGAGTGGTGTTGTTTACATGCCTGAGTCCCAATCGAGCCTGTCAATTCCATCAAATATGAGCCCACAGCAGAACCCAGCAGAGCAAGTTTACTTTAGTGGCTCAGTCTCCCAAGTCTCTCAGGGTCCAAACTTACAGCAAAGGGCACCATCACAGGCATTTTCATACCTACCGTACGCCAACGATTCGACAAGGCCTGGCCCAGCAGTGCATTTACAGCAAGCACCTCAGCACGCTCCAAGCTCTTCATTATCTCAGCAGTCGCACCCACAAGCACAACAGCAATGGGACCCATATCAACAGCAAATTCCACAGGGACAACAACAACATCAATTTTATCAGCATCTTGATGGGTACACAATGCACGTTGTACCACCCCATGGGTATAACAACGGCATTTGATAGCTGAATATACTTTTTATCTTAAATAAGTGATAAAATCGTAGCTGGACTGTTTCACCCGAGACCGAGAGATCTCGGTGGGAGATCTTGGACTGGAGATCCTGGAAAGAAGCTAACTTTTTATATGTTAAGCAAGTGAAGGAGCCCCTCAACTTTATATGAAACATCTGTGCTTAATTTTGCTTTAATAATAACGCACCACACACAGATCCTTGGATCGTGTGGTCTGTTTGCTTGTGGGTTCTCTTCGAAGCCTGGATAAAAATTTGAGGCATTTCCCACTTACCTCATAACTTTCCATGAACGTTTGCTTCCAATGGGAGCTTTCTGTTATTCCTTTGGGTAATGGAAAGGCTGGGATTAGCAGGAAGAAGTTATATTTATAAACTTTGCTGTTTGAAAAAAGTCGCCCGTTAACTTTTATTGCGAAAACTACCTGAAAACTTTAATTCCAAGTGTATAACTTTTATAGGAATGAGATAAAACAAAGTCAAAGAGAATTACTAGAGAAATAAAAGGAAGAATGAAATAGAAGTTGAGTAAAGCCGTATCGGGAGAAGTTTCCATTTCAATTGGGAAGAGAAAACCCAAGGGAACGGACAAAACTTGAGCCAAAGAAAGAAAACAAATAGAAAGGAATAGAAAACAAATAGAAAGGGATAGGAAGGAACAGAGAGGAATAAAGACAGACAATGCTTCATTGCACGTTTCTTCAGTTTGAATGAATTCATAGAACTCACTGTAAATGCCTTGGTGTGCGGAAAGACCGACCTATAAACAAGTCGGGATTAAAGCTTTTGTGGCACATTTTAAAAATGGCACCAAAATGACAATGAAGGAAAGCACTGATGTGGAAATGCTAGCATGAACATTTTGTCTTCAATCTCTCCTTCTCAGTCGTTTTGGTATGCTCTATTCGTTAAGTTCCTTCTCACAGTCAAGCACAACAAGTGGGTCAGAGAGTGAAGTTGATACCCAAGCAGCTGGTAAAGCTGAGACTTGTAAAGCTGAAGCTAAAGGAAAACCTTTGGATAGTTTTACTTCGCCTAAGAGACGAGCTGATGATGAGTTCATGATGACGACAATACGCTCATTAAGGAATTGGGAAAAGCCTCGGTTTGATATCCAGTTTGACCCGTTTAATCAACACCGTTCAAGAACGGCAGATTCAATGAGATCAAGCAAAAGAGTAACCTGGGCAAATCAGCATGAAATTGATCCAAGATCAGACCAGGTACCACTAAGATCAATGTATTTCTCAAACAGCTCTTCAATTGACTTACAAAGACCACCATCAAGTCTGTACAGTCAAACACCAGAGATCACCATTGAGGAAGAACCTTTGAATCAAAGGCAAACACCAGAGACTTTATCAAGCTTATTCTCAAATGATGAAGAAACGGTGAATACATCACCAATTGAAGATCAAATTGAAGACCAAAAGATTGATAATTTATCAAATAAATTTGATAATTTATCACTTGATACCAAGGGCAAGTTCTCATTAAGACCACAAAATGATACCAAAGATCAACATCTTTCATTGCAGGACTCCTTTGATGGATCGTTTGAGGATATCCTTGATAGAAATCCACCAGAACTACCGAGTAGTCCACGGGACATAAACACCGACATCAAACAACGATTTGGCAAACTGATTGAGCTACTTGGTGAAGTAAGTGAGATGCCTGATTATAATCAACTTGGAACTTCAATTAATGAAATGGTGGAATCCTTGAAGAAATTTACGTTAAAATCATCAAGTTGTGAAGATCAAAAGTTTAATGAGCAAAGCTTGAAATTAAACGAAGTTAAAGTCTCTCAATCAATCGAGACGATGGCCAATGAGAGTATCGAATTAAAGAATTCAGCAACTTGTTCAAAAGAAGATGAATTTAATGAGTTCTCTAAGCAAATAGCAAATTTAATTGGTACCAACTTTGATGATGAGTCTCAGGGTCTGAAATTTTCCCAAATTTTGAATTACATTGTAAAACAACAGGAAAAGTTAAAAGAATTGAATTCTTTCAAACTGGCAAATGATAAACTTCATAAAAGCTATGAATTAGTTGAATCTCAACTAATTGCCAAAAGCAGAGACTTGACCACGGCAAAGCAGCTGAATGATCGACACAGAGAAATGCTAGAATTCTTAGAGGCTGAGCACAGAAATTTGCAGAGAGACTTGGACTTTTTAGTTGTTGCCAATCAGCGACAAGCTGAGGAATTAGTCTCAAAGTCTCAAAACTTGCAGGAGCTGAAGGACCAAAACATTAACTTTATTAATTCCGAGACTAAAGTCGAACAGCTACAATTAGATATAAAGACTAAAAGTGAACTAATTGAAACTTTGAATGAAGACAAAGCTTGTTTAAATAATGAAATTAAGGAATTGAAATATAAATTACAATTTGAGAAAAATTTACTAATTGGAAATTTCAATAAGGAATTGCAAGATCATCAGGGATTAAATAAGAGACTGATCTATTTAAAAGATGAAGAGATTAAACTCTTGCAATTACAAAACTTAGATATTAATGACATTAATAAAGAACTAACTAAACAGTTGAAATTCCAGAAAGACGAATTAAATGAAGTTTGGTTGAAAAATAACCACTTGATGAAAACGATCAATCAAATCAATGAACAGAATTTCGAACTCAAAACAAACGTTTTAAAATTTGGAAATCAAAGAGATGAAATGAAAAATTTGATCCATTCCTTTGAAATTAACTGTATTGTTTATCTTGATGGTATAATTCAAAAAGACTCGCTTGAAAGTATCAAACAAGTCCTAACCAAATTTGATGAAAATTCTCACTCTAGTAAAGACTTAATAATACTTGAAGATTCAATGAACTTTTTCAATGAAGCAATATTGCTCTTGACAAGAGAATATAAAACATTATTGAAGAATTTCTCAAATGATTTATTGATTTCAAGGAAATCAAAATTTTTTTTAAAGAAAACCATTGAAAACTCGGATTTAAAGGATTTAAGATACTCAAGACCCATTACATCAAAAAGATACGATAGATATTAAAATTTATATATAGCTTTATAAATCTCTTTCAAAGAAACTTTGGATCATACCAATCTCCGATTCTTGATATTCTTTTAATTGCATTTTACCATCAATAACTGAGGTGTTTGCTTGAATAAACTGCTTTCTTGGAAGACGAGATGACATGACAGTGTCTCTAAATTTGGCAAATTGTGGTTCAACAGTTGATCTATCAACAAAGTAGTTTGTACCATTTTCAACATCAGCTGATGCCTTATAAATGTGTAAGTGTCTCAAGTAGTCCTTCATTGCCTCATGACCAACGGTTTCAATTGAGTCTTTATCAACCTTGACATAAAGATCACTGAAATCTTCTTTCTGGTGAACCAATTCCACAATACCAGCATTTACTAAAGTCTTCATTATAGAAAATCTTGCTTGCATGTGTGGTTGACCCCATTTTCCAGAGATTGGGTCCCAGAATTCTAATGCTAAAAGACCTGCTCTTGCCATTTGGAGGAATCCAGCATAAATAATAGCCTCTTGATCTTTCAGGTCGGTGAATCCAAAGATTGACAAGAGCTCCTTATTTGTAATCAAATACATAGCAATAACTTCAGCTCTACACTCTTCGTATGCACCAGCTAAGGAACCGAATTTGGAACCCCAAGTTTCACCCTTTTTATAATAAGTCTTGATTGGATTACCGTCAAGACCAATTGGTGGTGACTGATGGTTATAATTGAAAGAACCGTCGCTCAATTCACTTAAAAGCTTACCAGAACCATGTCCGAGCAACTCATGAATACCAACTTGAACCTCAAATGAATCATTACGATACTTATTGAAAACCTCAAGATCGTCATCGCAGACAAATGAAATAGGCTCATTACCGGACTTGGCATTAAGGATGTTTCCCAAGGAAACATTCTTAAACCCAATGTTCAATCTGATATCATCGTAATTTGGGATATTGATACCAGCAGGGATACCACTTCCAGCAAATGTTAAGACTTCTAATGAAGTGAAATCTGGAGGTTGGAACTGATCTTTCTCAAATTCTTTATCCCATGGCAACAACTTAATGAAATCACCTGCTTTGTTAACGAGCTCCTGGAACTTCTTTGTACGGTCCTTGTTTTGAATAGAGACCAAAGCTTCCCATTCACCAATAACACCACCTGGTTCTCTGTAGGTTTCAATAAATCCAATGTTTGTTTCAATAACAGGGGAAAGATCCTTGACCCAGTATTTCTGAGACTCTTTGTGAGCCTCAAGGGAACCAGTTTTAAAAGATTCAATGTAAGAATCAATCATTTTAACTTGGGTCTCATTAGCAGCGTAGTCTTTAGCCTTCTCCAAAGAGTTACAAATTTGTTCCATTTCTCTAGAGTGATCACCAAATTTGATCTTGATGGTATAACCATCAGACTCAATTGATGGAGGATATGTCAATTCATTTGATTTATCAGAAGAGGCAACGATGATGATAAACTCATGATCACTTTCTTTCTCAATTCTAACATTCTCAAAGTAAATCTTGTGAGCACCGAGAATCTTCTTAATGGCATCCATGTCTTTCTTGGAGATATCACCAAAGTAGTAACCTGAGACGTGGCCTTCGCTGGGGAATCCAAGCAATGAAGATTTCTCATCAATTGAGTATAAAAGTTCCTTGATCGACTCAAACTTATCAACTGAAGCACCGGATTTACGAACAATCTGTTCAAACTGCTCAGAAGAGATTCTTGGAATGAACTTCTTATCACCAAATGATTTATAGTTACCCAAGTTACTTAAGAACTGAGATGAGTACTCCAAATAGCCCTTTTTAATGTCATCATCAATTTCCAACTTGGAATAATCACCACCAAGACATTTGTGAATCTCCAAGATAAGATCGAAAATGGTCTCTGACTCAGGAGAAACTTGTCTCAGGACAATACGAGATCCCCAATGACCAGCTTTTGAGAAGAAATGAGCATAAAATTGTTCCTTTTCAGTTAATTGATCAAAAAACGTTTTGGCAGTTAATGAAACAACCGGAGCTTTCTGATCGGCAAAGAATTGGACGGATTCAGTTGACATTGTGAGATTTCTACGGAATTGACGAGCTACTAAACCACTGAACTGTCGTAAAACCGTACGGTGCATTCACTTTTGATAATTCCTTTTGAAAATTGCCCCTGCTAAGAGGAAAGGTTGGAAAGTCGGCAAACTCCAGCTGCCAATCTGTGCGCGGGCGGTCGCCCCCGTCTCCAACCCCCGCCTCGAAAGTCCGACAGTCCGATCCATCACGTGCCCAGATAGACACGTGACCTCACGTGACCAGGGCTGTTCTTTTCGCGAAAATTTCTTTTTCTCCTTTAGATAAAATTAAAGGGGAGCATGTGGGTGTGTCTACGAGACCTGGCACTTTGCTGTAAGAACACACAACCAACGTTTTATAAATAATGGTTTCTCTTAAGACCATCTTTGTTTCTGCTCTTTACGGCTCTGCCGTGATGGGTCTCTCCCTTTTCACCAACGAGGAGCAGGCCGTCACCAAGAACTTCCCGGGTGCTGATAAGCCAGTGCCAGGTGATTCTCCAGTTGTTATCTGTGATGCTACTGAACCGCAGCTTTTGACAATTAATTTGGTCGACTTAGCACCAAACCCTCCTGAGCGTGGTACAAACCTCACTGTTTCTGCCGTTGGCCACTTATCCAAGACAATTGAAGAAGGTGCGTACGTTGACGTTGAGGTTAGATATGGCTATATCAAGCTTATTACCCAGACTTATGACCTGTGTGAACAAGTTGGAGAAGTTGAGCTGGAATGTCCTTTGGAGAAAGGTGAATACAAACTATCCAAAACAGTGGAAATCCCAAATGAGGTCCCACCAGGTAAATACACCGTTTACGCTAGAGCATACACAAAAGATGATGAGTTCATCACTTGTATCACAGCAACAGTTGTCTTTTCAGTTGATGCGTGGAAGATTCTGGACTTTAGTGGTTGAACAGGCATAGAAGTTGCATCCCATCTCTTTTCTTCTCTTATTTTTGTTTTATCATTTGTTGCTACGCATATTTGTCATGCTATTAACTCTTTTTTATTTATTCATATAATACTCATCAGGTAGGTGCGTGTTTGTGCGGGAGTTTTATAATTTTTTTGTTAATGAATAATGTTGTCATGTTGAAAAGCTATGTGTAGAAAAGTACAGTCATTAAAGTCGTCCCAATGGGGGGTTTTCAGTGGATTATATTTAATCACGAGAAGATAGCAATGCAGTAGTCACTTCACTGTCTGGGTTATCAATAGATCCGTTTTCATTCAACTCCAACTCAACTTCATAGTTTTGTGTACTGTTATAAACCGGTTTATAAGTGTCATTATTTTCCAGGTTATACTTAACGATATGGTATCTTTTTGTAATTTTCTTCAACTGCCATTTTATTGGAATCAACGGAATGTAGCCGTATCTCTCTTGGAATAACTTGACTTTGAGCATACTTATAACAAATATCCAATAGAGGTTATAAGAGATGATTGAACCGTAAGTTGCAGTGTTATTCCAACCAACTAATGCGTTCAACAACATCCAGCCACCGTCATTGATACCACTGCAACAGTTGACATGCCATATAACGTTGTTAACGTCATATGAGCCTGGGCCATTGCCAATTTCAGTCATATCTTGACCATGGCACTTTTGAACGTATGACTCAAGCTCAAAGAACCAAACACCTCTGGACATCAAGCCAGCAGATACGATATAAAGGAAGCAGGTAGAGCCAATCAAGAACATCTGAAGCCTCATTTTGTTACCACCTTTGTACAATACAATTCCGATAAGAGAACCAAGCACAAACGCAGATATGATGGATAACGGTAGTGATGAAACTGGCTCAGAGGCAGAAACACCAGTGATGACAAAGATAGCCTCGAGTCCTTCTCTTAGTAAAGTCACCAAGGGTAAAACCATCAAGGAGTATTTCTCAAGGTACTTTTTAATCAGTGTTTTTAAGCCCTTCTTCTGAGTTTTCACTCTATCAATTCCTAACTCATCGTCAATAATGCGGTCTTCTGTCAAGTTTAGCGTTCCATGGTTTGTTTCAAACTGCTTGGTCATTTCCTTCGACAGCTTAGCCTGCCATTTCTTCTGCATCTGGCTTATTCTTAGTAGGGACATACCCATTAAAGATATAATCAGAGACGATAGTATGGAGAAAAGAGCCTCCCAGTTACGCTCGTACCGTGTCCAGTAGTTCTCACCAATCAGGTAGAACATGGCAACAAAGACAGCGCCAATGAGTAGGCAGATACCCAACCCTATGATTGCACCAAGCCAGATCTGGATCTGGAGCGATCTGTAGATTTTCTTGTTGATCTTTATGACACTTGAATTAGCCGCCGTGTCAAACTGTTCATCTGTTGTGAAATTCTGTTTGAGGAAAGAGAGCAAGATAGAAATCACAATCGCAGACTCAAAGGTTTCTCTAAGCAACACGAAGAACACTTTGAAGCTGAAAATCGACTCCTTCATCTTAGCCGCCGTGGTGTAACTTGCGCCGTGAAGGGAGAAAGCAGAGTTAGGAAAAAGTGGAGTGCTGCACCCTTTTATAATTTTTGATTTTCTGATCTCTCGCATACAAAACGAAAACACACGGGGGAAGGGTGGGCGTACATTTTTTATATAAATTTATGAAATTACTCAACTTTGACGAACTGCTTGCCCTTGTAAGCGTTCTCGACAACGTAGGTAAACAGCTCTTTAAGCTGGTCGTCGGTGAACTCGTCCTTCCAGATGTGCTGGTTAACTTCAAGCTCTTCAAGCTGGCCGTTTTGGTACAGCTTAACAAGCTCGTTTGTAGTGTCAATCTTGGACTGTGGATCTTCTTTTGTATTGGCAGTGACCCAGTAGCCTTTGCAGGTCAAGTTCTTGAAGATAAACAGCGAAGTTGGCAGCTGGACAGGCTGCTTAGACATACCACCGTAGGTGAACATGGTTGAGTTTGGTGCCAGCTTTCTAGCAATGTTAGTGGAGGAAGCACCGCCTACGGAGTTGAGTGCCACTTTGATGTTACCACCGGTGATTTTCTTAATCTCTGATGCCATTGAGCGATCACCGTTTTGAGATTCACTGATAACCAAGGCTGCACCTTGCTTCTCCAATTTTGCCTTGACTTCGTCAAAGTTAGCACGGTCTCTAATAACACTCAAGACGTTAATTCCCTTTGCCTTACCAATCTGTGCCACCATTTGAGAGACACCAGAGGTACCGGCGTTCTGGATCAACCACTCGCCTTCCTTTAAGCCGTAGTTTGACACCAACTGATAAGCAGTTGCAGGGTTGACGGAGATGGTAGCACCGGCGACCAAGGAGAGATCGCTTGGTAACTTAACCAATTGATTCTCAGTTGCAACGTTATGCGAAGTCCAAGTACCGAAATTTGAGTGCAGTGGAATAACGTGATCACCAATCTTCAAATCCTTTACAGATGGTCCAACTTTAATGATCTTGAAGAGACCCTCGTTACCAGCAATTGCAGAAGGCTCTTCAGTGTTATATTTCATGGTCTTCTCAGGCTTAGAAGGGTAAACACCTTCTAGCTGATTAATATCAGATGGATTGATTGGGAACCCCATAGACTTTAAAACAATCTCGTCATTTGATGGTTCTGGAATCTCAAAGGTGTGTACCTGGATAACATCCTTTGGGTTACCGTGCTGTGAATAGACAATTGCCCTCGCAGTGGTGATGCTTCTAGACATTGGTCTTAGAGACTGGATCAATGATGGCTTAAACATAATTTCTTGAATTATTTCTCCCCTTCTGGAAATCTCTAAGCAATACAAAAAGGAGGGGATGAAACTTATTTTTTTCATCATCTCCCGAGGGCAACTGTCGCAGTCCGGGGAAAACGGTTACTTTCATTACAATTTCTTTATTATTTTGGTTTTGTTACTTAGCAGGTAGTAATCAGCTATCGCTGTATGGTAATTGGTCAGTAAGAAGAGTTAGCTTTATTTGTATTCTTAAAGTATGTAAATATAGGGAAAAATCGGTCCGTGTCACGTGACCTGCGGGTTCTAATCACACTTCGCAGCTTACACAAAAAGACGGCATTTTTAACTGAGGATGCTAAGCTAAGACGGAAATTTGGAGATCTCAAACTAAGATGACCAGTGAGGTACTTCTAGTTATAAATAGTAATAAAATAAGAAGTTTAGGGGGAAACATTGCGGGGGGGGGGGGCCTGATGAGGCGGAGAGCCGGAATTTACCCAGTGCGGCAGGAAAATAAATACGACTTCCGAGGGGAGTGTCTAATCTGCCGGGGAACCCCAAAATCAAAACAAAAACAAAAAAACACACACCAAAGGAAGTTTCACCGGGGGACTTTCCGTTTACAAATTTTAGTTTCAAGACACACAGCAAAAACAAAGCACCGGTGCTTTTGTCGTTGACTCTTCATTTCATTCAGTGGACAAGGAGAAAATAGCACAAGGAGAACGGGACTTTATCACACTTGCATTTTTCATTACTTCACAGTGCTGTTGTTTATACCCCGGACATATATATAAAAGAACGAGATGGCCATAACAGCAACGATGAACAAGTCACCTCCGCTGCCTCTGCGGACGGTGAGTGCATCTTCAAGCAACGAGGCAATTGATATAACGAAAAGCCGGAAGCTGTTAAGACGAATTTCAGAATCAACGCTTACGCCAAGAAAGAGAGCACTAGCAAGGAAGGTCAGTAAGTCATCGTCAAATGAAAGTATAGCACCAATTGGCTCGAGTGTCTCGTCGCCTTCAGTATCGTCTCAAAAATCAATAGAAGAGCTGGAGTCTATCGCCATCGAAGAAAGAACAACGCTTTTTGAATTTGCAAAAGCTGAAATATTCACGTTCGATGACAACGGCAACGCAAACAACACCGACTCAACGTCACAGGGAAGATTACTAGGCCATGGCAAATTTGAAGTTTTCCAGCTACATCAACAAAAAGTTACTTACTTACAGTGTGGTTCAGTTGTACACCCAATACTACCACGCTTAAAGATCCTTAAGATTTCCAAGAATCAGTTCATACTGCCATTATCAAACCCGGAGAGATATTGGAGAATTGTAATAGAATCGAATGATGACGACATCCTGAGTCGACTGGAGAACGCTTTTACAAAAGTCTGCCATTTTAGGAACTTATTCATCCAAGAAAAGCCAATAATGAACAGTATGAGTTCTATGATGAAGAAGTCAGACTCAATTTCATCTATAACGACAGCAGTCGCTTGCTTCAACCTCGAATCCGATACAAGCACTTTTGTCGAGGAACAGCAAGATCTCGTGCAATCAAATGAGTTGCAAAGATCGATATCAAAAACGTCAACACTGGATTTGGCACTAGAAAGCTTCTTTGAAGAACCCGAGGTAACTGAGTATTATACTCCTGACCCCTCGGTTATCATGTCCCATTACGACGAATCACGGGACACTTTGCTGCCGTCGCCGTCGCTGCTTATTCATTCATCGTTGAATGTACCGAAAAGAGGATCGCAAGCGAGATCATCAAGATCGGCTTCGTTGTACCAATCGGAGTCGTCGTGGATGGATCCAACAGATGATAAAGTGACAACGTCTACACCAGCAACACAAAGATATGTTCGTTTGAATTTGGACCCCACGCCCAAAACAGCAAATAGAGCAGTCAGTGTTCCATTTAGATCAAGTGCTATCGTTGAGCCTATCCTGGGTAAGTCAAGGGATAAGTCAAAATACCGGTACTCATCATTGGATGTGTATCAAATGGTTAAAGATTCTACTGAAAGCCAGGGTGATGCATCATTTGGGGATTTCTTGAAATCTTTCTTTTGATAGTTTTATGAAAAGAGAACAAAAAAGTGATATGATTAATAATGAACAGTTCAATGTATTTATAAATATTTTAAGTAGCTACGGAAGAAGATAATAAAAAGACAAACAAGGACAAAAAATTATGCCTTATAAAACTATATGACTGTACAAAAAAGAGATATTCACAAGAATTGTTCATACAACTGATGAAATTTTAAGATATCAATGTGTAAGGAATAAAAAAATAAAAAGAAATGGTTCAATTGTGTTTTTTGATATCATGTCATTTCACAAATTTTTTTGGAGACCTTTTGATGATGTATATATGAGAGGAAGAGTAGGGGGTCATGAGAGCATGGTATGTAAGATTTTTTCAATTCAAATTGACAATTAGATCTGTGGAGCACCTGGGACTGGGTTACCGTTAGCGTCAACCAATCCTTGCTGCATCAAAGCCAATTGTTCGGAACCAGCAGTCTCGAAAGTCAAACCCATACCGACCTTAGAAGCGTATTTGGATTGATCAATTTCACCACAGAACAAAACAGAGACTGTTGGCAAGATTCTTCTCTCCAAGAAAGCAGCAACTCTACCATTGGAGTCAACCTGACCTCTGAAGACGGATTGACGGAACTCGTACTTGGCACCAATTGTGGTGGTACCTTCAAGAACGGCCTGAATAGAAGGTGGCTGACCCATCATGGCATCACCTGGAACTTGCACGAGCTGAGTAGCTAACTGAGTCTCAATACCAGCCTCAACATTCTCGGCAACCTTTCTCCAGTAAGAGGCAACGAGTGTACCCTGAGCTTGGAGCTGAGCAGAAGCAATCCAGTTACCAGCGTTGTAACGGGCCATGTAAGAAACAGCAGCATCACCTGGCATAGTTGGCTGAGCAGAGTAAACAGTCTCCAAACCAACAGAGAGCTTTGGAGTAATAGCTTGCAAAATGGAACCAACAGCGACACCTGTGAAGTTACCATCATCAAGAACGGATGGGTTCAAAGCCTTCAAGTTAATAGAGAAATCGGAAGCTTGGTAATCTTGCTCCAACTGCAACATAGTTGGTTGACCCTTAGCAATCTGAAGTGTGGCCTTAGAGATGTTGTGCTTATCCCAACCGTAGTTAACTCTACCAGAGAGGGAGAAATCGTTGTCAATGTTACCTTGGGCAAAGAATGTATCTGTGGCGTACAATGCGGAGAAGGCATATGGTGGGATTGATTGAGAACCAATGGAGAAAGTGTGAGATGTTTGGAAAGCTGGGTTAATGGCAAAGGCCTTGTTCAAATCAGCTCTGAGACCAGTGAAAAAGTACTGGTTGAGGAAGACATCTCTGGAGACCTCCTTGTTCAAGTTCTCAGAGGTACCTGGGTTGGTCAAGTTCAAAGAGCGACGATGCTCAGAGATGTTCTCATAGGTGTTGTTGAGGTAAGAGAAGATTGGGTTAGAAGACCAGAAACCAGATGGCTTTGGCTTTTCCGATGTGATACCTGGAATAGCAGCAACCTTGGAAAGGTCACCCAATGGCAAAGGAGTAGGCTGAGACATTGTTTTGTGTATAAAAAAAGAAATCCAACTTCTAATTCTCTTTAACTCACTGTTTCTCTATATCGACGTTTTTTTCAGCTGGACGATCGACGGGGAGGGGGAAAAGCGCGGGCGGCGACACACCTTTTCAGAGGTGTCTGGGTGTTTCGGTAGGGGCAAACTTACAATAATATATGCTTCCTTCTTCACTTAATTCCAAGCGTTTTATATATAAAAGACTTCTATATAGCTAGTCCATCTGTATCACCTGATCTTCTCCAAAGTTAGGAATGCTTTCAATACCGGAGATGTCTATCGCAGCGTCACCGTCTGGTATTTGGGTTCCGTTGAACTCGGACTCATCAACCATTTCAACGTCTTCATTAGTGCCTTCATTCAGTTGTTCTTCTGTTGGTGGTGTTACCTGTGTGATATCAGTGTCTTGATCCATTTGAATATCTTCCACTGCATCTGGTAAGGACTCCTCAGTGGTGGTTGCAATGTGTGGAAGGGTCTGTGTCTTCGGAGTTCCATCTGATGGTGATAATGTTATCCTCTGCGAGACGAGTTCTTTGAACTTTCGTAGTGATTTTTCTTTAATCTCGATATTTCTTTTGAGTTTTTCGACTCTTTTTGATCTTTCTTCTGGCGTTTCAGCTAGCCCATGAATGCTCCGAAGTATATCCCTTGCCTTAGCGACTCTAACCTTTATAGGACCGGCCTGCGTTCAGGTATTAGTATGGCGAGAAACAGCTAATATAAACAATATTGAAAAACTTACAGCATTCTCCACGTCTTGTGCTTTCAATGACCCTGTTGATGCGGCATTCACAATATCCATAACTAAGGGGATAAGCTCAGTGCTTTTCAGCTCCTCGATGGCAGTCTCTGTTTCTTTCCAGTTCCGGTCTTTTTCTTGAAGGATAGCCTCTGGAGTTGGACGAACGGGTGTTTCCAATGGTGTACGTTTCGGTAGATTACTCATATTCTGACTGTTGTACTCTTTTAATTCTTGGTGTCGTTATTGTTTGGCTCGGTTCTAATGCGGAGCTTTAAATGTGTTTGTTGATTTTTCAGATGTGAGCGCGCCTAAAACGGTGCTCGGGGCCCCGAGCTCTTCAATTCCGACATCGACCCTTTGGTACTACGCTTTTACTACAACATTTCTTTTCCGTATAGCACAGTTTTATTTTGTCTAGTAAATATGTAAATTCAGAACTTACCACGGAGCAAGTTCTTAGTCATGTCGAGACCGGTGAGGTAGGCTGTCTTACCGAAGAGGTAGAAGTCCATGTTAGAGGTGAGAGTGTCGAGGAAACCGAATGGGAGCATAGCTGGGATCCAACCTTGAGCCAATTCCAATGCAAATCCACCAGAGGTCATTCCGTACTGTTTAGCTTGACCCTTTGGTAAGTGGTGTGTATCACCTGGGAGGTAAACTTCTGGGGTCAAGGCTCCTGGGTAAGCAGCAGTCTGCTCACCAGTGAGGATAGTGAAGTAGTCATCAGCGAAGTGAACACCTGTGTGGCCCTCGGTACCGACTGCTGTACCAAAGAAAATGAGGTACTCGGAGATGGAAGCATGGAGGATGAACATAGTACCCATTGCACCACCAGCGGTGTTGTAAACCCAATCGTCAAAGTTGAGATCGTTGATGATCTCACCGTACTCGGCCTTCAAACTGACAGCCAAGTCTTCTAACAAAGCAGTGGTGTTACCATCGGTGTGACGAGCAATTGCTTCATTAGACAATCTGTTCAATACGACTGGATCAAAAAGGTAGTTCTTTGGTAACCAGGTATAAAAGAGTTTGTCGAAAACGACGTAGAGGAAAATAGGGAGGGATAACCAGAAGAGTCTCATTTTTTCGATTATTCCTTTATAGAAAATGGACTTGTATGAAAGGGAAAGATGCAAAAACACTCGGATCATATAATTTTCCACTTAAACGAGCTTTTCCAAATGGTAAACGAGGTGTATATAGAAACGACAACACCCGATCATCTCCATTCTCTCCATATTTCGCGAAGATGCTCGGTATCTTGGAACATTGCACTTCCTAGTAATATTTCATATTGGTTATATCCTTTTAGATTGGTATAATTTTCGCTGTTAGGTGGTTGAGATGTCCTCAATAGCGTTGTTACAGGTATCTGAGATCGCAAATGGGGACTCATCTACAAAGAATGATGACATCCTTGCATTGCTACTGGCACAGGATACCAATGACTTAGAAACTGTCATATTTTATGTTACTGCAGTGACAAAGCAGCAGACAATCCCCGTGAAGACGATTCTCAGTAATTACATTGACCAGATCTTTAATTCAAATACAATCCCAACC
This sequence comes from Petasospora americana, assembly GCA_003708795.3. Lineage (NCBI taxonomy): Eukaryota > Fungi > Ascomycota > Saccharomycetes > Phaffomycetales > Wickerhamomycetaceae > Petasospora > Petasospora americana. The sequence continues at coordinate 732,869 of PPOA03000001.1, forward strand.
ACTCAAAAACAGTTGTTGTATGAGACTTTAGTCAATCAATTCACACCACCAACTGCTACTGTCTCTCTGGCATTAACCAAGACAGCACTGAACCTTGCCACATTATATGAAGATGCCAATAGCTATAACAAGGCAATTGATGTCTTAAGGATCTTGAACACAGATGTGATAGTCCAGGACTTCCAAGATTCTGTTGAGTTGAACACTTTTAGAGTACAATTGAATATTCGTATAGCTAAAGATTGTTTAAGCTGTAAAGATTATGAATCTGCAGAGAATCATTTGACAAGGATTGCACCTTTACTATCTACATTAACGGATACTTCACTAGCACACGATGTACAGAAGCTTATGGTTAAAAGTATGATCCGAGTCTTGAAATGGTTAGAGGCTTCAACAAGGCTTTTACAACTTGATAATCCATCATTTGATGATGCTACTGTTCTATATGGTATATTGGCACCCTATTCACAGTTTAAGAATAACTTGTTTAATAAGATAGTGAAGTCAGACCATATCTTGGTATCAATTGCCGAGACACCGATTTCAATTGTCTTTGGTAAGATGCAGCATTCACGATTGATCTATTCAAATGAAGTCAATGATCTATTACAATACACTTCCAACTCATCTATCGACATTGGTGTTTCCACTGAGACGTTACAGTCATCATTAGCCAAGTCAGTTGTTGAAAACAACTTGATATCTGCTTCTAAGATCTTTGAGAATATAACATTCGAAACGTTTGCAGGTTTTTTACAATTGGATATTGAGCTAACAGAGGATATTGTTGCTGAGATGATTAGAAGCGGAAGACTGGACGCATCTATCGATGATATATCTAAAGTCATAACATTTGTTGAGACAGACGGTGTTCAGGATGCGTTGAATGAATGGGAAGATCATGTTGTTGGATCATGCACGATCTTGGATAAGATCGTTGATGACCTGACATTTCAAAGTCACCTCTAAAATTATTTATGTCAATGCTAATGATGAAAACAGTTAAGATGAATTATTCGTAAGATATTAAAATCACATATAAACAAAATACAAAAGAGAAGCGAAGTAAACAAAAAAGCATACAACTGGGGTATCATAAGATCACAAAAAAGCAAATGCAGTAGTAATAAAAAATCGGTGTAGTGAAGAAGTAGTCACTTACACAACATTAGACATGAAATTAGTTAGAGCTGATTAAGTTGGATAACTGCAACAAGGATTTAGCAGCACCGTAAGACCCTGGTGTTTTGGTTGGACTGGACATAAGCAAGTCACCGCCTTCGGATCTGTAAGATCTGATAGGGGTTGAGCTTGATTCCTTCAGATCATGGGATCTCAAGTTTTGAGAAGAAGTAGAAGAAGTAGATCTATCAGAAAGTGGTGGGGATGCAAGGCAGATCTTCTTTTGATTAATTTTGAAAGTTGGGTATTCTGAGATACGTGGAAGAGCGGCGCTCTTCTGTCTCTCTGCCTTGTCATTACAAGCTGCAAATGTTGGAGGTTCAACGTAAGAGTTTGATCTTTTGAAAGTCACTGTTTTCTTGGGTAAAATTGGGGTGTAACCTGAAGAGTGCAGTGGTGTTGACGCAGCCAGGAGACTGATATGGCGTGTCAGCGAAGGCGTCGTTGTGAGCTTCTTCTGCGATGGCTGTGGTTGAGAAGAGTCATCGTCCTCAGCAGAAAACTTCTCTTCGTGGTTCTTGATAATCTCAGCCAGTGGGATACCAACTTGATCAGTCTTCAGCTTATAGTAAGCCAGCTTGAGCCTGTACTTAAGCTTGCGCGCGTGCACAGCGCTCTTGGATGGTTTTGAGATAACGTTGTTTGCGTTAAGCGAGTTTGTCAGAGAAGGGAAAGAGGTGCGAGGAAGAACACTATTCAGTTTTGGCAAGGATGTCTTGACGATGTCTGTGTGTGATCTCTCTAAGGTATTAGTGGAAAGAACACCAAGTGGTGGACGTTCAATGCTGGTCATGTTGTGCTGTGTTTTGTTTTCGTATTAATGTTGTTAAGGAACGAGTGACTCCAAGAAAAAGAGAGCAGTTGGAACCACTGAGGCAGGGGGGAGGGAAGAAGGAGTGTGGGTGATGGTGGTGTTGATTAGGGACAGGGAGATAACCAGATATCCCGTGTAGTGGTGAAGATATACCGAACTAAGTTCTCTGTGTATGTTGTTGTTGTCTTAGTACTTCCCCCGAATCAAAGAGGATTCGGCCGTCCTTTTATTACTGCACTCGTCGTGCGTCTGTTTGTTTACCTTTTACCGAAAAGCGCGACGCGTATACATAAGCTCGTAACCGCGACAACAGAATTACGAAAAACCCAAACACCGCCGAGTAAACAAAAGATCGGATTCTTTAATAAGCGAAGACAAAAACGAAAGAAAAACAAACGCGAAACGCGCGGAGAAGGAAAAACACACTGAGACATTGACCAAACACGCGATGCGGTGCGCAGCTCGGTTGTGCGCTAAGGGGTGAGACTCCTTACACATTTCCAGGCCTTCACAGGACCACAGCCTAACCGAAACGTCAATACCAATATCAATTTATTTAGACATTCACTTTTTTTCTTGTATAGATCTATGTAGCGTCTCTTTAGCTCTTGCCAGCTGCGGCGCACACGCGCCTGGGGCGGCCGTTAAATCGTCCCCCTGGGACGTATATGTTTACTTTTCGCCATTAAGATCTCCCACCATTCCGTACTGACCGTTGCTAGGGGCGTGGGAGATCCCAGGGAGTGCAATACGTCACACCCAAAACAAATTAATAATATCTTTGCACCTTCCAGGATGGACCCCTTTGACATAGAAGGAGGGGTCATTCTCTCGCTAAACTGCTACATGGCTTGTTCTATATATCACCTTTAATTTCAATACACAATTTAGTTCAAATTTTGCACGTCATTTACAACTTTAATTCAACTTTCCGAAATCCATTTCGTCAACCCATTTGGTCAAGTTGGTAACAAGCTTCTCTTCTATCAAATCATCACGACCACTTGCAACTTTCAAAACCAATTCGTTCAACTCTGCAGAACCCAAAATATCGACATGTTCAGCGGTCTTAGCACCACCACGAATGTCAAATCTATCTGGTTGATGCTTCAATTCCACGATCTTAACAGTAGAGTTTCCTGGGTTGTAGTGCTTAGAAGTTTTCCACTTATGACACATTGAGTGAGTCAACAATGGGATTGTTCCATCACCATCTGTCATAAAGACGGATGATTTATCGGTTTGGAATTTAATGGTTACGTTCAACTTAGAAACTTCCTTGTTCTCTTCTTCCTCATACAAATAAGCACGCTCGGTAGGGTTACCAACACCATAGAAACAGAACACTTTCAAATCTGGAGCATTTGGTAATGGTGCCTCCAGAGGATTAGACCAGGTATTATGCTTATTATTATTAGCCATCAATTCCTCTGGTGTCTCGGCAACACCATATGAGTATTGTTCCTCAACTCTGTTACGGAACCAACTTGGGGAGTTATCCAACATGAAATCAATACTTTCACCCACGGTCAAATTTTTAGATGAATATTCACCAATGGTCTTATCGAAAATGATAAAGTTAGCCAATGAAGTACCTTGAGATGCAATATTTTCAGTATCATCAAACGCACCAGTGGCTGGATCACCCCAAATGAGTCTGTTACCCTTTGGTAACATACTAGCAATACCACCAAATGATCTCAACATATCCAAACGTTCTCTTCTAGAAAAGAATTTCTCTAAACCATAAACAGCCAATGCATTTAATTGAACAGTATCTTTCATTTCACCAGACAGTAAAGCTGGAAGAGCCTTTGGTGCACCAAGCATACTTCCAGAGATATCAACGTAAGCTGCAATGTGATCATTAACCCAATTTGGTCCACCGTTACCATAGTGTTGACCTTCGGCTTCGACCCATTTTAAGAAATAGTAGGAAATTTGTGAACCCATTGAATGACCAGTGAGAACTACTTTTTCACCAAACATTGCCTTCTGCATTTCAATCTGTGATTTCAAAGAACTAAAATAACCATCACGACGTTCTAAATCTAAATATGCCAATCTCCAATCATAAGAGGCAGTGACCATTTTGTTTGGTTCATAACCAATGGCAGATAAGTTCTCAATGATCTTACTCCAAATCCAATAACCAGCCATGAAGAAGTCTGCAGCTTCGAATCCTTGGGCAGCCCTAATTGTAATACCTGGTGGATCAAGTCCAGTTTCGGTGTCTAACATAACATGTTTTAACCAACATGCCTTGTCTAAGAACATAGTTCTAAGCATATACATTGAACCCCACAATCTTTTTCTAAAGTGTGATTGAGATGGACATTCGGCAGTTCCCTCAGTACCCCAGGACTCAAGACCAGTGGAAATAACACCTGGAATGAGAACCATTGGATGCTTTGATGCAAGATTGTGTTCACCCTTCATTGCCTTACCAACGGCAAAACTTTCTGTGAAATCTGGTCCTTTTGGGGCTTGGGACTCAAAGTCGGATAAGACACCTTGGATGCTCTCTGGGAACATATCCTTCCAATCGACGATATAATCTTGAATTGTGTCAAAATTGAGCAATCTGTCAAAGTCGGAGTTAATTTGTTGTTTGGTACCGAAATAGATTGCTAATAGAACACCAATAATGGCACCGCACACAAAGACGATTTTTCTGGATTCTTTCAAGCTCCGTGACTTTCTCTTAGAACCTCTTTTATGTGATGAGTGGGTTGTAGTTGGATAGAGCTCATTATCAGACTCGATGGACTGGGCAGCTTCCTTAATGTTATGCAAGTTATCCTCAATGACATCTAAACTCTCATTGATTGTCTCTTGCACGTCATCATTGGACGTTAAGTTGGCCCCTCTATGACGATTCTTTACAGTCATCTTCACCAATTCAGCCAATGACCAAGATCAATGTAGAATTGAAGTGAAGGAGTATAAAATTTGTTTAACATCCGAATCCCAATTTCACGCGGTTTTAGGTGACGCGAACCTACCAAGCTAAACTACGTACGGGTTCCCGGAAAAAAAGAAGCTCGGAACATAAAGAGTTCCCGGAATCACCGAGGCAACTGACTTCCTGTAATTTTTTAAAAATGGTTGATTCTTTAGCTTGTCGGTACAACTTTACTTTCACTTTGAGTGAGTCGTGACTACCATTTGAAAAATATCTAAACCAATTTAGTCTTCCGCAAGAAAGTGAGGGTTATGTAGCCCTGTTGGTTTTTTTTTAGTTTGACACTTCGCGCTCAATAACTTTGTACGCAAGTAATCGGTTCCACCATTTAAAAGCAATCAAAAATAAAGAAATAAAACCATTTTATTAGTAAGAACTGGGGTTATATATTTCCTTGACGGTGTTTGAATTTGTGTTTTAACTCTTCAATTACCATAATTTCCTCATCAGAAACCCTCATAATAGCACATTCTTACCTTACCACCATCTTATCAGGCTTATCGGTGTTGCCCCTCAATTATTTTGAACCATGATTAGATCAACTTTCAATTCTTGGAGAGAGTATTTGACTCCTGCGTATCATACTTCTACATTCTCCTCCACAGGAGAAATCACACCGGAGGAGTTTGTTGAAGCTGGTGACTATTTGGTGTATAAGTTCCCAACGTGGCAGTGGTCTCCTTCCCCAGCTTCTAAGAAGAGAGACTTCCTTCCTGATGATAAACAGTTTTTGGTAACAAGACGTGTTCCTTCCTATGTTAGAGCATCTCAGTATTTGGGTGTTGATGAAGATCTTGAAGAGACCGTGGATGATGAAGGTTGGACAACAACGTCCAAACCCCAGTACGCCACCAAGAAGACTCCACCGAGCTCTAAACCATTGGACATCGAAGATATTGACGATTTGGTTGATGCTACTGCTGAGGACTATGATGATGAAGATGAAGATGAAGCACCAAATGATGTCAATAAGAGATTTTACGATCTCTATATCCACTATTCTACAGCTTACAGAGTTCCTCGAATGTACCTTATTGGATATGATGCTGATGGTTCACCTTTATCACCCCAAGAGATGTTTGAAGACATTTCTGCAGACTACAGAGACAAGACAGTGACTATTGAGAAAGCACCATTTTTGAATGATACTACTTCGGTGTCAATTCATCCATGCAGACACGCTGCTGTTATGAAAGTGTTAATCAATAGGGCAATTGCTGCTGCCAAATCAAAGAAATCCAAATCTAAAGAATCTGAAACTGAGATGATTCAAGGTATTAAGAAATTAGGACTTGCTGACAACTTAGATACTGCTGATGATGAAGAGGAATGGGAACATTTGGATGAAACCGAGGCCAAGACGGCAGAGCAAGAAGTTGTTAGAGTCGATCAATACCTCATTATCTTTTTGAAGTTTATCACAAGTGTTACACCGGGTATTGAGCATGATTATACAATGGATGCATTTTGATGTTTGATTTGCGTTTTTGTATTTTTATTTGTTCAGTTTCATCTAGACCCAGCGAGGTCTGCTCTCTAGTACGATGTAGCTACAGAGTTAGCAGGTATGTGATTACATATTAGCGAGTTTGAACTGTTTAGAAATTAATACTATAAAGTCAAAGGCTTGATATTCATACTTGTAAGCTGTAAGTCGTACTATACTTGAATTGTATGATCAAATAAGATCGTTAGGATAGCAGCTAATTAACGCCAATTCGCTTTGCTTCAAACTATGGCTATGAACCTACACACTGATAACCTCGGAAATGTACCGTGCTGCTCAGTGCTTTTCACATGTTTAATCTTCATAGACAAACATATGGGTTGCTCTAGCAGTTAGTACTGTCCTTGCAGATAGTCAGACAATTTTTCAATAACAGCCTTACAATATCAAGTCGCGTATATTCATTTATTTTTCTGGTTTGATACCAACGCGATATGCAACAGTGTGGGGCCATATCCAACAGCAAAAGTGAAAATGCGTAAATCAGATGTTCATTTACCCCATAATTTTTTTACAGATTACAGGCAATAGCATCAGAAAATGCTATACGTCTCTAAATAATCAATTCTCTATACAGTTCACATTTTAATATTGAAATTTGAGATCAGTTTGCAGCAATGTTGAGGATCAGCTGAGACTAGCCAAAATATAAGCTCACATCAGAGCAAGATATCATATCGCAAAATCAATCATCACAATGAAGTATTCAGCAACATATGACGCAATTTGAAATATCCCCTATTTTCGGTCTTTTTCAGTTGCTTCTACTATGATTAATCGATTGATTTGAAATACAAAAGTGATAAACTTTATGAAATACAAGCTCCTGCTACGACCGAGTATCACCGCGCTGACAGCGTTAATTCCGAGTTGCGAGCCGCGCGAAGTTTTAAATTTTTTTTCTCACCCACGGCCCGCAGTGTTTTTGTTGTCCGATGAATGTCCGAAGAAATAGAACCGAGGGGGGGGGGCGCTCTAGCTTCTTCCCGCGGAGCCTTATAATTGCTCGGCCAGAGAGGGAGGTATTTTCCACCCCTATTGCTCACTCTCTAGAGAGATATCATGGATCATATGTATGGCATGTATATATATTGTATAGAAATAAAACAGAGGGATGAACAAAATTTGAAACAGATTCATTCTTGCCAATATTTCTGATTAATAAGTAGAAAGTGAAAAATTTAGTGGGTGACACATTGATCTGTCATGGCACAACGGGTTCGGAACTAAGAGTTGAAATGACGGAAGTCTCGGAGGACAACTACTGGCCATGCATCTGAGTCAGCCGTCTGTGTCTCTGCCGGTTTGCGATGAATTTCTCAACCGCTTTCCCACCACTAAAACATATAAAGAAACGGCATGTCCCACTTCATGGGTATACATTAGATATGATCGGTAACCAAACTGTACCTGCTTACTTCACCTTTAAGTTTTTGATTTACTAATCAGAAGCCGCAACACGAACGCTGAAATTTCAAACAAGGGGTTACTCATCACACACTTTGTTACCTATCTGCACAACTATACGCGGGCCACTAACGATTAGTAACCATATATATTAATCATCAACTTTATATATAAAGAGGGACGCAGCACTACAGATTATCAATATAGTCTTCCAGTATCAACTAAATAGACCAACGACAATGACTTCTATGGCTGATACTTACATTCTTGCCTCCAAGGCTCGTGCTAAACTTACAAAGGAAGCCCAGCGCCAGGATCATGACTTGAGAATTTTGGTATCTCATGCTAATATGCTTGACAACCTTATGGACAAGATCCAAGCACACAGGGAATCAATTCTTAATGGTTCCTACATTGCACAAAAGGTTCAATTTTCTTTACCTGCAGTGACGAATGTCTCTGTTATTGATGATGATGATGATGAAGATGAGGATGAGTACGATTCTGATTCCGATGATGATGATGTCAGTCTTTATTACAAGGTCTCTCAGATTAACTATGAAGACGATGACGAGTTCGAAGACGAATATGAATCTCTTAGTGATCTGAGTGAAGATGAAGATGAGAATGATTCTCTTTACACATATGGAATTCAGAAAGCTACAACCAAGAAATTCAGACAAATGCCAACCATTGATGAAATGACTGAATTCGAACTTGAAGAGCTTTCATCAGAGATGTCCAGTGAGGAAGAAACAGATATCACAGAATTAAAGAGAACACCATCATTAGTTTACTCCACAACTGAAGATGATGAAACAGACTCTGAAGAAGAAGAAGAACATCTGGAACAAACACACCACCACACACCAACACATTCAGAGTACACACCAAGTCTCAAAGATAGTGAAACATTACAACCTACACCTATAAACAATGGAAATCTTCTTTTGGAGAACTTAGAGACTGAAACCTTCTCACAACCTGTTCTCTGCTCATGATCATTTTCATTTTCATATTCATTTTTGAATTTGATTTTTACGACTGTTACGACTTTTTACGCTTATCTATTTTTTATTATTTGATATTGTCATATCATTTCTTGTCCGACTGGATTCCTTTGAATTTGAAACCATTGTACATATATAGACCAGGCTTGAACATGATATGATTGTATTTGATATGTTTATTTTTTGGCTTTTTTTTTTTTTTTTGGACCAATAGTTTTATATTTTATTTTCAATACATCTTAACGAGTATAATAAGATAACTTGTAGATTTGAATGTAGAATCTACAGAGCCTGATAGAGCATAGTTTGCCATCTTCTATTGAAAAACCGCTCCTCGGCCGATCAGATCGGTCTTTGTCGGTCGAACCGGAGCGGCAAAAAATTTTCCCCCTTTGTGACACAAAAAGCCGAGAATATGCACGGCCATTTCGGCTCTACGAAAACAATAGCTGAACATTTTTAACCGAAAATTGTGCCTTTACATAATAGAATTAGAGGGACAAAATATTGTAATGGATATTTATGAGCTGATGATGTTTATTAGTGTTAATAAAGTTATGCCTATGGTAAAGCAGTAGTTTAGTTTGCCGTGCTATAAATTTCACTTTATGTATCTAAACGTTAGAATCATCGAAGGTGCATACAAACTACATACATGCACTTGCGGGAAATTTTGATGCCGATTCATCAACTACAGCATTTAGCAGCGTCATACAATGGCTGGATGGCTCCCATACTAAGGTTTTTTTTTTAATTCAACTATTGACCTACAAACTTTAAGTAGAGAGATACAATAAAAAAGTCAATTGATGTTCAAGATCTAAATAGACGCCTTAAACATAGAGCAATAGGCTCGATTTCTATAAATTTTGCGTAAAATTTCTTAATCAGTTCCATACTCATCAACACTTCTAATATATTCATATAAGAAAGCCACGAGGTATAACTGATTATTGACGGTAGTATGCTCATTGACACTATGTGTACCACCTTCAAGGATTCCATGCATAGTACTCAATTTAAATCTGTAGATATTCTCAGTCAATGGCCAATAATGATGTGTATCAGTGTTACCAGTGTTCAAACTTCCACTAACAATAGCAGGATTAGTCATATTTGGATAGATGTAATCCTCAATGATATGTTTGATCGAACCTGCAAATACTTCCCAAACATCATCTGTCATGGAACTACTTTTGGCAGGTTCCAAAGAACTTAAAATGGTGACGTTGAAATAACCATTGATAGTCTCTGGGACCAATTCATCATCTCCATAAAAGGCACCAAGAGAATATTCTTTGGCAATCACTGTTACATCACCCAAGATTTTATCAACGGTCGCTTGAACAGATGATTCCACAGAAATACGATGATTAATATGGAAATGAACGTATTCCGGTAATGCATTATCTTTAACACCTCCTTGAATAACGTCAACCGCTTGAGAAGTACGAACAAGATACTTGTAACCTTTGAAAGCGTCCAAATATTCCAGCACTTTAGCATTGGCTACTTTATCCCATGCAGCAGCAAAAATATTCTTCTTAAGGGTCTTATCATACTCATCAGAGTATTTAGCAACACATTGTAAGAAGTTCAACGTTGGGTTCTCTGGTCCCATCAAAGCTGGGAATGGATGATCCTCAATATAAGAGACCAGTCTTGAGATAAGTCCAATGTTTGTATGTTGCGGTGGTACTGAGGAATGACCACCTGGTGTTTTCAAAGAGATGTCAAAAGTCATAGAACCCTTTTCACCTACTGAAGGTTGGGCGAAGACAGTATCACCAATAGTGGCAATTGCAGTACCACCTTCATCGAGAAGAGCATAGAAGGAAGAAGGACCATATTTCTCCTGAAGGAAAACAGACATTGATGCGGCACCTTGTGGACCACCGACCTCTTCATCAAATCCGAAAGCCATAACAACCCCTCTTTGTGGTTTGAAACCTTCGGCCAATAACTTTTCAACGGCCTGCATTGTAGCTATCAACATAGACTTGTCATCGGAAGCACCACGACCCCAAATGTTTGTACCATCAAAGTAACCTTCGAAAGGTTCATATAACCAATCATCTCTGGTACTTGATTCGACAGGCACCACATCTTGATGAGCTGTCAAAAGCAATGGCTTTAATGATGGATCTGAACCTTCCCAGGTGTATACGAGACCATATGTGTTAACCTTATCTAGTAGCAACTTAGAATGGACCAATGGGAATTCCTTCGCTAAGTAGGCATGGAAATTAGGGAACTCGGACCATGCTTCAGGATCTTCTTCAGGTTTTGGCATGTTGTCTTTGACAACAGTTGGAATCTTAACTGCTCCAGCCAATTTCTCAACCGTCTCGGTTCGATAATCCTCATTGTATATAATATAATCAACAGAGGAATTGTCGTTATAAAACGAAGAAGGACGGATAGTCTGACCAATTGGGCACATATTAGACATTTCAGAGAATTCATTGTCGCTATTATAGAACAGTTGTCCAGTTGGTAAGTATCCAGAGAAGTAAGCGAGTGTGACGAGTGTTGAAAGAAGAAGACCAGACTTCTTCAACCAAGGAACTCTGGACCCTCTTTCTGTATTACATGGCTTCTCCGTCAATGGGAGTTGCAGTGACATGACGAGAGATGATTTCTATCTTTAGGGAAACTAGAAAGATTATTTCTAAGTGAAAGAAAGATTCAAGTCTCGATAAAATTCATTGAGATTATGTCCCCATCCCGATAAGCTCCGTCCAAATCCGGAAGTATCACCGAGCGCATAGCAGTACTAATGTTATACTTTGTATTTATAGTTATTTGGGTTTCCAAGCTATCACACTTGATCAGTAAATGCAATTAAAGGGATACCAGAAAAATGACCAAATCGATTATCAAAGTGATATTGAATATTTTTCATTGCTTTAATGGCCGAATTTATTAAGTCAAGGGGTCAGTTCCTGTTTGAGAATATCTTACGGTCCTTCCCAGAGCAGATTTTTTACTGTTTGAATTTGGAAACCCCACAATTCACAAATGTAAGAATACAGACCTCTATAGCCTTCATTCCTGCAGCTGAATACTTAACAAAAGGATCAACTAAAGTGTCAATGGGTTAAGTCCATACATTTCCAAAATAGGAAATAATCGCGGAATGGACCCGCGAAAGTGTTTTTCTAGAGATCCTCACACAGTGGCGTTCAAAACAACGCGGAGGCCACACAGAGTAACTGGTGGAGCTTTGCCACCAATTAACATCGATTGAAAGCAAAAAACACAATAAAGATGGCAGCTACAGTGAATTCTGGCTACCAGTCTGAAGGACAGCAAGTTCCAATTGAGCACAGATTCAACCCATACTCTGACAGTGGTGGTACAATCCTCGGAATTGCAGGAGAGGACTTTGCAGTGTTGGCTGGTGACACGAGACACACTGTTGGTTACTCCATTAACTCCCGTTATGAACCAAAGGTGTTTGATGCCGGTGACAACATTGTGATATCTGCAAATGGTTTCTCTGCTGATGGAGAGGCCTTGATATCGAGATTCAAGAACCAGTTGAAATGGTATCATTTTGACCACCAGAAGAAGATGACATTAAGCTCAGCTGCTAGATTTATACAACATTTACTTTACGGAAAGAGAATGTTCCCATACTACGTCCACACGATCATTGCGGGCCTAGATGAAGAAGGAAAGGGTTCAGTTTACTCATTTGACCCTGTTGGATCCTATGAAAGAGAACAGTGCCGAGCAGGTGGTGCCGCAGCTTCTTTGATCATGCCTTTCTTGGATAACCAAGTCAACTTCAAAAACCAATATGAGCCAGATTCACAAGGTACTGTAAAGAAGCCATTAAAATACCTTACATTAGAAGAGGTTATTCAACTTGTGAGGGACGCCTTCTCGTCAGCTACAGAGAGACATATCCATGTTGGTGATGGTCTTGAAATTTTGATTGTCACCAAGGACGGTGTTAGAACAGAATACTTTGACCTCAAGAAGGATTGATCTATATATGTCCTACTCTAATAAATCCTACTGTCACAAATTTTAAAAAAAACATTGTTAATATTTCATAAAGTCATGATGGTTGTAGTCCACGCTTGATATCCTCCAATTGGCGTATGAGGCCACGCTCGCCATCTTTCTCCTTAAGGTCTGCGATCCACTGTGTAACCTTTGCGTTCAGTGTAGCTTTGTACTCTTCTTCAAGTCCATTATCAATGTTATCTTGAAGATTTAGAAGACTCGATAGACTCGTAACAGTTTTTTCCTTTGATTCGTCAGGCGTGTCTTTCACTTTTTTGAAATCGATTTTATCTTGAACTGCAATTTTCTTCATTAACTCACGTAAGGTTTCAAGCCCCTGCGATTGAATCTGTTCGCTGTCTTCACCGTTATCACTCTGCTCGTCATTCTTCTTCAAAAAGTCTAAAACGTCCTTCTTCTTATCTTTCTTCTCATCAATGAGTTTCGACAAGTTCAATTCATCCAGGTCACTCAGGAAATCGTTTAGTTTGATGAGCTCATAGTAATTGTTATAAATAATGTTCTTGATCGAGGAATTGATCAGATTGATGCTCATGCTGAGTCTGTTAGTTTGAACCAGAACATCCTTGAACTCGGCATGCTCAAGATCGATCTCCACAATGGGCCTATTCTCAGAGATCTCCTTTTCCAGATCATCATCGTCATCTTCGTCTCTTGCCTTCTCAACTGTCGTGGGGTTGTCTCCATTGTCTTGGAGTTTCTGCTCCTGCTGCTTCAGCTTGTAGTACTCTTTCAGTGCATTTCGTCTTTTCTCACTCTGCTGACTGCGGATCCTTAGAGGCTTTTTGTGCGTGATGATTTGCTCACCCGTGGAAGAAGGCGTTGGTGATTGTGCTAGTGGCGATGACGGGTAGCTCATCTCAATAAAGTGTGTTTCAGAGTACCAAAATTCTATGTACCGAGGATGGTGTGGATTGTTTGTTGATGTTTTTTTGCCCATGCGCTCGCGCATTTGACACCTAACAAGGCTTTTCACCTTCAATATCATCAACTCGTCTTCAAAGACGAAGAAGGACGCCAGTCAAAAGAAAGACAGAGCCAGAGGATATCAAGATATTTTGATGGCACAGAGCAGGAGCCCCGACCCATTCCTGGAGCAGCCTGCGGTAGGCCTCCACAGGAAGCCATCGGCATCCATCACCGACCACTACTCGATGCTTCGGAGCAACTCGAGCCACGAGCTGTCACCGTTTGCCGAGACAGACCAGGGCCTTTACCCCGTTCAATCAGCAGACAACATCTCTACCTTGGCAGGGTCGCAGTCGCCAAAGCTTGTACCGGTGAAGAAAGCATTTTCCATTGTCTCTAAGCTCCCATCGCCTTCGACTTCTCCCATTCAAGAGGGCATAAGGAACCTCCTTCGAAAGACAAACTTGGGGATATTTCAGGACCACTCTACACCGGTCACTGATGGCCCGCTTACAAAGTCCTTCGATGATTTGTCGATTTCTCCAAATCTCGACCTGTTGAATAATGGCGATGATCTCTGTGTTGATTCCCTGATGATCTCCAACCAAGACAACGCAGTCCTTGATCCTGATGAAGAGGTGGTTGTACAGAGCCCCACCATATCTGAGGCTTTAGTGGAGGGTGTACCTCTGCTGAAAATTACCAGAAAGAAGAAAGTCCAGAGGACGTTTAAGATCGATTTGGATAAGGCCCTAATTATCTGGAACAACAAGTCCACTTCTAAGATGTCTCTTGACCGAATCCAGCAGATCAGAGTAGGCAAAGATGCTAGAAACTACAGAGAGGAGTTTGGTGTGTCCAAGGAATTGGAGGACCGATGGTCAACTATCCTGTACAACGACTTGTTTTCAAACAAGTTGAAGGCATTGCACGTTATTGCTGCTACAAAACAAGACTTTGATCTGTTTGTTGGAACAGTCATTAGGTTAGTTGCACAGAGAAGAGCATTGATGAAATATTTATCAGTTCCCGGTGAGAATTTTGCTCAAATACACTGGAAGAACTACGTTGCCAAAGAGCACGGATCTGCTAAGGAGCTCCTTTCATTTGATGACGTTTTGAAACTCACAAAGAGGCTCCATATTAACTGTGATGAGCAATACCTTTTCAGAATATTCGAGTCCAGTGCGTCCGGGAATAAAGTTGCTTTGAACTTCAACGATTTCCAAAAGTTTGTGAAAGCTTTGAAAGTGAGATCGGAGCTCACAGAAGCGTTCTCATCGCTAACTGGTGGGTCTGAGTCCATGTCCTTAGAGCAGTTCACCGAGTTTATACTACACGTACAGAAGCAGAATGAGTCTGATAAGACCGTGAAGAACTTGTTCAACAAGTTCTCACATAACGGGATCCTGGATATTGAAGGGTTTTCAAACTATCTTACATCTGCTTATGCATCAGCTACCAAATCCACACACGAGGATCTTACACATCCGCTTAACGAGTACTTCATATCCTCTTCACACAACACATACCTTCTTGGCCGTCAATATGGTGGTAGCTCCCCGTCTATTGAAGGCTATACAAAGGCATTACAGCGAGGCTGCCGTTCCATTGAAATTGATATTTGGGATGGTGACTCTGGCCCAGTTGTTTCACACGGAAAGATCACATCTGCAATTTCTGTAAGAGACGTTTTGGAGACCATCAGAAAGTACGCTTTCATTGTGACTCCTTTACCCTTGTTTGTGTCTCTGGATGTTAACTGTAAGGCAGAATATCAGCTTATTGTCAGAGACCTGATCTTGGATGTCTTTGGGGATATGGTGGTAACCAAGCCGTTACGACCAAACGCACTTAACCTCCCATCCCCACTCGAACTGAAACACAAAGTGTTGATAAAGGTTAAGAAGAGTGCACAGGAGCCATCTGGTCAGTTTATCACAACTTCTACCAGCTCTTCCGTGACATCTAGTTCCACTGCTGCCGATGACAGTACGGATGATGAGACGCGACGCAAACCCAAATATACCAAGAGGGATAAGAAGAGTTTAAGGATTATACCACAACTAAGTGAACTTGGTGTATATGCCTCTGGAACCAAGATGACAAACTTTTCACTCCCAGAGTCAAAATCAGTGAATCACATATTCTCATTTAGCGACATGGTGTTTTCCTCAATGATAAAGGACACTGAAAAAGACTACTTGATTCAAAAGCACAACAGAAGATACCTCATGAGGGTTTACCCAGCTGGTTACCGTTATAAGTCCTCAAACTTTCTACCAAACATCCCTTGGTTCTACGGCACACAAATGGTTGCTACAAACTGGCAAACCTATGACTTGGGTCAGCAACTCAACGAAGCAATGTTCCATGTTGGTTCAAAGAATGGTTATGTACTCAAGCCACCAGAATTAAGAGATCAAAAACCTTATGTTAAGTTCAAAGATCTACCTACAGAGCCAGTATCAAATATCAGATTCTGTATTGATATCATTTCTGGCCAACTTCTCCCACGTCCAAAGGAACTAAAACCAGATGACACGCTTAGCCCTTATGTTACATTTGAGCTTATTGAACCAAAGTTGATCGGTCAACTCAAAATAACTGATCTTCAAACCAATCAAAAATTCTTCTCCACCACTGGCTGCTACTCTACTAAGCCAATACCAATGAATGGCTTCAATCCACTTTGGGACTATAGGATAGAAGGAATTATCAAGGACATGAAAAGCTTGAATTTTATCCGTTTTGTCTTGAAGACTGGTGACCAGCCATTTGCCTTGAATTGCTGTAAGCTTGAGAACTTAAACCAAGGTTACCGTCATCTCCCACTTTATGACCTACAAGGAGAGGAATACATTTTCTCCACACTTTTCGTAAAAATCAATTACGAAAAGGTACAATATTCCCATTAACGAGTTTAACGATCACGTATCATGATATACTATATATATATTCCTTTAGTTCTACCACCTGTCTATACCCTTGAATACGATGCTTTCACACGAATTCTCAAGCCTACAAAGTTTCCCGTAGTCTGATTATTTTATGCATGAAGTTAGAGTTTATTATATATCATATCATTAGAAGGCATCAACCATGCTTGCTTCTGTCTCTGGGATATTTGGCTCTCTTGCAACACCAGCCATGAGTTCTCTTCTAATCTCCACACCAACTTCCTTGTGGCCTCTCTGACGTACTGTCTCAAGTAAGAAATCTCTTTGATCTTCTGTAATATCGTTCTTGTATCTTTGAGCAAATGCAAGGAAGGCCTTATGCCACACAACTGGAAGCTGTGGGGCTTCCTTCTTGGCTCTTTTTTCATCAGCTTCGTCAATCATTCCATTGTCATCCTTGATGATTCTAAATTTCATGAAGTAGAAGACCAAGTTGTCAATTGTCTGGTATGGAAGAGCATACTTCTTCTCAATGAGGATTCTAATGAAGACTGTAGCAGCTGGGGAGTACTCAAGATTGAGGAGGTAGTTCAATGCTGCAGATGAGTGCATTGCTGGAATGGAGATCTTTGAAAGAACAGAACCTGCGATTGTAGCTTCTCTAACGGTACAACTGTCATTGATCAATGGGAAGAGGAAACCTTGGAAGAAAGCAGCTGGCTTATAAAGTGCTTTCTTGAGTGATCTATAAATATGGTAGTTCAAAGAGTGATCTTCTGACTCTTCAATATCTCTTCTAAATCTCTCTAAAAGGACCTCGTCAACGAATTTCTGAGCCTCCTTTGCTGGCAAGTTAGAAACAAAGAGTTTTGTACCTTCGTAAACAGCGTGTGGTGTCCAGGCTTGTGGGTTTGTAACATATAACACATCTTGCCAGTTGTTTAATGTAGGGATAACTTTGAAAAGTTTCGGAAGCTTACCGTGGGTCCATGTTGACAAGATGGTTCCAATCTTTGTGTATGCAGCGATAACTTTTGGTGGTAATAAAACAGCGTTTTTAGGCTTCTCGATTCCTTGTTCCTTTGCAAGGATCTCCTCTTCTTTCTCTCTGATAGAGGCCATGATCTTATCGGCCAGGTTGTAACTTCCGTCTGCTGTGAACTCGGAAGCCCCGCGTGTCTGTTGAAGATACTGCTCAAATAAGGCTGCGTCTTCTTCATCGATCTCCTCTTCGTCAAACTCATACTCTTCGTCAGAGCCGAAATCAGAGATGTTTCCATAGTTCTCTTCGTCTTCTTCGTCTTCGTCTTCTTCTTCTTCTTCAACAAATCTGGAACCGAAGGCAAAGTTGCCCTGGGCCTTCAGCTCTTGTTGCTGCTCTCTCTCAATTTCCTCCTGCTGCTCCTTAGCTAACTGAAGAATCTTTCTAGAAGTAGAGGAGTCAATGAACTCTTCCTGTTCATCCTCATCTCTAACTGTTTTCTTCTTACCACGGGCCTTTGTTCTAAGGTTACCGCCCTGGGTGGTCAGATCCTTGTAAAGGGAGTCGTGACGTTGTTTCAAAGGATTGGATGAGGCCTTTCCCATTGTGAAAATGTATTAAATGCTAATATTAATGTTTCTTCATATATGAAGAGGGCATCGCTTACATAGAAAATTTTTTGGTGTGTCAAGAAGCCAATTCCGGGTGGTTACGAGCCCCTCATATTTTCACCCCCGGAATTCGCAAAGCCGAAGATTCGGTGAACTTTATCTCATCGCGACTTTTGTGATTTCCAGAGCGGTACCGGTGACTCAGCATAGGAAAGTTCAAAAATCTTTCATTTCATTTATTTTAGCTTCTTGAGATTGAGAAGTGAATCAACTAAGTTAAAATGCCTGAAGTTGTTCACATTATTGACGTGGAAAGTGGAAATCTCCGTTCTTTGCAGAACGCCATTGAGTTCTTGGGATATGAGTCCTGCCTCATCAGAGATGCATCAGATCCAGCCTTGAAGACAGCTACTAAGCTTTTCCTTCCTGGTGTTGGAAGTTACGGCCAGTTCGTTAAGCAATTATTCGAGAGAGGCTTTGAGAAGCCAGTCAGAGAGTACATTGCCTCCGGAAAGCCTATCATGGGTATTTGCATCGGTCTTCAAACATTCTTTAATGACAGTGAAGAGTCTCCAGGTGTCTCTGGTTTCAGAATGATTGATATGGGCTTGAAGAAGTTCAGCACTCAGAACAAGTCAGTACCAGCTATTGGTTGGAACACTGTAACTACAGACATATCTGACGATCAGACTTTGTATGGCTTGGACCCTAATAACCGTTATTACTTTGTTCACTCCTACGCTGCCATCGTCAACGATGAACAGGTGGAGAAGTTCAAGAAAGAAGGCTGGGAGCTTGCTTTGACTACATACGGCGACGAAAAGTACATTGCAGCCGTATCAAGGGACAATGTCTTTGCAACACAGTTCCACCCAGAGAAGTCTGGTCCTGCCGGTCTCCAGGTTATTGATGCTTTCCTTAAGCAGAATACTCACTCCCCAAAGCCAGCCCTCCGCGTTGCCAATGATGGCTCTAACAATGGTCTTTCACGTCGTATCATTGCCTGTCTCGATGTGAGAACTAACGACAACGGAGACTTGGTTGTCACAAAAGGTGACCAGTATGATGTTCGTGAGAAAGATACTCAAGGTGGTGATGTTAGAAACTTGGGTAAGCCAGTTGAGTTGGCACAAAAGTACTATGAGCAAGGTGCTGATGAAGTGACCTTCCTCAATATCACCTCTTTCAGAAACTCCCCTATAAAAGATGCGCCAATGCTTGATGTTTTGAAGCTCGCAGCTCGCACCATCTTCGTCCCATTGACAGTCGGTGGTGGTATCAAGGACGTTGTGGACCCGGATGGAACAAAGATTCCTGCTTTGGAGGTTGCTGGTCTTTATTTCAAGGCTGGTGCTGATAAGGTGTCCATTGGTACTGATGCCGTAGCTGCTGCTCAGAAATACTACGCTCTGGGAGGTAAAGGTGATGGTACTTCTCCAATCGAAACCATTTCTGCTGGGTATGGTGCACAAGCTGTTGTGATCTCAGTTGATCCAAAACGTGTATACGTCAACTCTCCAACGGATACAAAGAACAAGACACTCAAGACAAAGTTCCCAGGACCAAATGGTGAAGAATACGTCTGGTACGCCACAACTATCAAAGGTGGTCGTGAAACCACAGACTTGGGTGCTGCTGAATTAGCAAGTGCATGTGAAGCCCTTGGTGCAGGTGAGATATTGCTTAACTGTATTGACAAGGATGGTTCTAACTCAGGTTACGATTTGGAACTTGTACAACAAGTCAAGGATTCTGTTACTATTCCAGTTATTGCTTCAAGTGGTGCGGGTAAACCAGAGCATTTTGCTGAAGTATTCCAGAAGACAACAACCGATGCTGCTCTTGGTGCTGGTATGTTCCACAGAGATGAGTACACTGTTAAGCAGGTTAAGGAGTACTTGGTAAAAGAAGGATTCCAGACTAGACTTTAGATTTATATAGTTGTTAAAAAAATAGAGTTTAATTTATCATTTACATGAATTTAAGTCCAAATAAATATCATACACAATATCACATTATAAATCTCTAAAATACTTTTGGAAATTAATCTTCTTCTTCATCCTCCAACTTGTCCTCTCTCTTTTCAAACTCTTCTTCAGACAACTTGACACCACCAGAGATAGAGAACTGACCACCAGCACTAACCAGCAAGATGTTATGTTCTTGAGTAGCAGTGTTTTTGATTCTTGTTGGAGTCTCAACATCCTCACCAGCTGGTCCTAAACCAACTGCGTAAGTCTCACCGAAACCCCAAGAGTAAACAACACCATCCTCAGAGATGGCCAATGAGTGATGAGAACCAACTGCAATTGATCTAACTTTTGGAATTTTAGCCAACTTTGTTGGAACTGGAACGGATCTTGGCTTTCCATGAGCATCCTTAAAGGTTTCTTCTGGTAAGTTATCCTTGGATAAACCAATTTCGAACATATCATAACGACCAAAGGTGTAAACAGTACCATCTTCACTAAGGGCCAAGGTGTGGTGTTCACCTGCAGCAATAGAAACAATGTTCTTATCAGAAAGAGTCTCCACTTCTGTTGGAACAGGAACAATGGAACCATCTTCCAAATCAGAAGAGATACCACATTGACCAAACTGGTTCAAACCCCATGTCAAAACTTTACCTTCAGTGGTGATTGCGAAACAGTGGAATTCACCGGATGCAATGAACTTAATACCAGCCAAACCAAACTCACGTGGTTCTAAAGTTCTAAGTCTGTTTCTCTCTAAGATACGTCTACCCAACTGGAATTGCTGACCATTACCCCAAGCGTAGACGACACCTCTGACATCAAGACCAAGAATGTGATCCTTACCAGATGCTAACTGTGAAATGTCCTTGAACTCATCAACCTTGGCAGGTGTCTTTTGCATGACAATGTTATGCTTGTAACCGAGGATACCCTCGTTACATCTAAATGTACCCCAAGCCCAAACATCACCATTATCAAGTAAAACGGCGGACAAGTTATCGGTGGCGCATAATTGAACAACTTTATTGTCTTTTGGCAACCCTTCTACCTTGGCTGGTGTGGACTCTGCCTCGTTCAAATCACCATCTTCGTCATCACTATCAGCGTCATTCATATCTTTCAATACTTCCTTGGCATTGGATGTGTCTCTACCCAAAACGAAAGAGTCGTTGGAACCCCATGACCATACGTTTCCTTTAGAGTCAAGAGCCAATGTGTGCATACCACCAGCTGCGAAGTCCACAATCTCGAGGTCTTTCAAGAAAGGATTGAGACGAGGACGCTTAATCTCCTTTGTGCTGGCAGCTGGACCCAAACCAAGTTCACACATAGAACCTGTACCCCAAACGAAGACATCAAGCTTAGTGGTCTTTGCACTTGGGATCTCATTGATCTGTGGAAGGTGCTTGAAAGAATTGAGGGAACGACCAGTGTGTCTAACACGCTTTGCGGCACGTGCCTCTTCTGGGTCAGCAACTCTCTTTCTATCTAATTTCGCCATTTTTGAATGTGAGAGTGATTGATCTGTATTTCATGTCTCGAGGTCTCGAGATGTCTTTGTTTACTCGAAATTTTTAAGAGATCGGGATGGTCGCCGGAAAGGGTAAATTCCGGGACAGCTATTCCGGGGCACCAAGTTTACGCCTATTTTTCATTTTATAGATTATCGAAGATGTTTGGAGATTAAAGACTTCAGGGCTATAATTATTGAGATTAAAGTCATTATGGGTGGAAAAAACTTCTCATAACTAGTATCTAAGTTACAGTTTGTTGATTGACACATTGAGTGTGACATGTGCCTAATTTAGTTTGTCTTTGTAGATCTAGTTTGATTATATTATATACATGTCACACTTAAAAAAGATCTGTGCAGTACAGAATTACCTGTATTCTGTATACATTCTAGTGATTCGAGCTGATCTTTCTCTCGTATATAGGACGTTTAATCACCCTGCTAGCATATCGGTCTGATGTTGACCGTCAGTGTCCGGGTATGCTCGGTTTTCATTACGTAACCCAAAGTGCGGTAATCCACGGCGGAGCGGCTAAAGGAGGGCCTCCCCGGCGTGTTTGAAGATTTTTCACTATGGTGAAAAGTTGATTACATAAGCAAAACACCGGCAATCAGCGGCGAAGCGGTAAGACGAGGGCTTCGTCGGGGGTGTTTAGTGACTTTTCATGTCGTTAACATATTCCTTTTGACACAATCAGATTGCATTGTTATCCTGTGAGTCTATGGAGTCGTACTGCTTCTAATTTATATGTTTGTTATCTATGCTTATTAAAAATGAGTATATACACCACAGGATAGACATATGCTTAGGGCAACCTCGAATAAGAAACAGTCACACACGTACCCAGGTGAGCGTGCAAAATTTTTTCCACTCGAGTTGAACCGAGACCGAGAAGCTTGCGGGACTGGAAAGTTCTATTTTCGGCTGTGTATTTTACCCGCTTGGCGCGGATAATGGGACTGATGGGACTAGAACCTTAGTTATTTAACACCGTGAGTAAAACTTGTACCCACACGGCGAGGTCATTCGGATAAATGTACATTATATACGAGAGTTTGATCAAGTGTTGATATTTGGTATATATACCTCATAAATTCACGATTATTGTCCTTTTTTGCAAAAGTGAAATAGTTCAACGTATTTCCAGCTCTTATATTTTCAGTGATTGCCTCTGTGCTTAGTTCTATTCATGCTCGTCTCTCTGGACTAAGTTGTCGAGGTAACAGTTATAGTCTCTCCATCACGAGGCGCGGCTCCAAAACTAGGGACTACTTGAACATGTGACAAGAAGGAAGACTAGGGACTAGCACCATTGTGTGTGAGTCAACGAAACTTCTCGCAAAGTTTCTAATTAACTTTCTTCCCCATCTCAAATTCATTTAATACTGGAAAGTATCTAATTTATTAGTAAACCATATACTACAAACTCACAAACACAACACATACAATGAGTGTAAGTATCACTTCTCCCTGAGGTTATCTGAACAGTTGTCTACCCCGCCATTCCTATTGATATCGCTTTACTCAATCTCATCTCTTCGGTTTCGATGTTATTTCCTTCTTTTTTGCACCATATGTAGTCTTACAGCTACTGGATTTACACGGCGACTAATTGTGGCCTGAAGGAAAGAGCGATGAGTCTTAAAATGGGACTGAGTTTTCACAACATATATAAAACCAAAGACTGATGCTAACATTTATATAGGACATCGCAAGAAGTAATACAAAAACACCGGCTCCGGAGGAGATGGAGGACTTGAACATTGGAGGATACGAGCCACTGGTATCGCCAGCTCTTTTGCAGCACGAAGTCCCAGCTACAAGAGATTCCTTGAGAACTGCCATCCAAGGTAGAAAGGATGCTAACAAGGTCATCTCAATGGAAGACGACAGACTCCTTGTCGTTGTCGGTCCATGTTCTATCCATGACTTCGATGCTGCTATGGAGTACGCTGACAGACTTAAAAAGCTCAGTGATGAGCTTGAGGGTGAGCTTCTCATCGTTATGAGAGCATACTTGGAGAAACCAAGAACCACTGTTGGTTGGAAGGGTCTTATCAATGACCCTGAGCTTAACTCCACCTTCAACATCAACAAGGGACTTAGAGTCTCCAGAGAGTTGTTCGTCGCTTTAACAAACAAGGGTATTCCAATCGCATCTGAGATGTTGGATACAATTTCTCCTCAGTTCCTTGCTGATTTACTCTCCTTCGGTGCCATTGGTGCTAGAACCACAGAATCTCAATTGCACAGAGAGTTGGCTTCTGGTCTCTCTTTCCCAATTGGTTTCAAGAACGGTACTGATGGTTCCCTTGATGTGGCCTTGGATGCTGTTCAGGCTGCTTCCCATGCTCACCACTTCATGGGTATCACTAAGGATGGTATTGCCGCTATCACCACAACAAAGGGTAACAACAACTGTTTCGTCATTCTTAGAGGTGGTAAGAAGGGAACAAATTACGATGAACAGTCCATCGCTGATGCCAAGGAGAAGATGGGAGAAAAGGGTGTTCTTATGGTTGACTGTTCTCACGGTAACTCTAACAAGGACTACAGAAACCAGCCAATTGTCTCTAAGGAGGTTGCAAGACAGATTGCCAATGGTGAAGACCGTATCATTGGTCTTATGATCGAGTCTCATATCAACGAGGGTAAGCAATCCATTCCAAAAGAGGGTAAGCAAGGTTTGAAGTACGGTGTTTCCATCACTGACGGTTGTGTTGGTTGGGATACCACCGTTGACATGCTCAATGAACTTGCTGCTGCTGTTAAGAGCAGAAGAGCCCTTAAAGCCTAATGAATAAAAAAAGAAAAAGATGATACGTTCCCTATAAATAGTTTCATCATAGAAGTATTTATATTCAAAATAAAAGAACCTAAT
Source organism: Petasospora americana (assembly GCA_003708795.3). NCBI lineage: Eukaryota > Fungi > Ascomycota > Saccharomycetes > Phaffomycetales > Wickerhamomycetaceae > Petasospora > Petasospora americana. Next base: position 757,568 of record PPOA03000001.1, read on the forward strand.
TTTTTTTTAACTTTACATCTGTAGAATATTGAACTTTTTATAAATGCTATACATAGACATTAGGGTAATCAGCTTGACAAACTCGAGTTCCTCTTTCCCGACGGCACTGGGGTATCTAACTCAGTGTTGGGTCTCTTCAGTGGTGATCTTGGGTACACCATTCCCGTCCCATGGCTGTTCTCGTAAGATATTAAGTCTTTCCGTACTTGCTGTAGTTGTGGTACAAGTATTTGTACATGGCGAGGACCCGTTGTATCTGTTTGAGCACATGGCTTAGTATTGATCTGTTGTTTCTCAAATGATACTTTTTGTGATTGTTTCAAGTGATTATCATTGATTTGACTCACTAATAATTGGATATGCTTTTGATAAGTTTCATCATCGATGGTATCGGCGTTTGTGTTAATGAGATTTGGTGCATCACCTTCCACTTTATAATCCGGATCAATGGTATATAAATATGCCACTGGCGCTTCATCAAGGCCCGTGCTTTGTCCAAATACATTCAGCATCCGCTTATAAAACTTATCCAAGACGGTGAACCCTCCGTTTCGTCTAAGATGGACCCTATTTATGTCTTGGACGTTCAGTTCATGGTCTTGTGGAGCGTTACAACGGTCATTTTCACTCGCTTTCAAAGCTTCAACAGAGTTTTTCCGTTCCTTTGACAGGTCTGTCTGTAAATCAGCTGCACAGCGTTCGATGTTTAGCTCACGGGGCAGTACCCTGTACTTCACTCTCTGTAGGAATTCTCTCTCCAGTATATCCAATTCGTTAGGCTGGATACCACCAACTTTGGCATAATGTGTGTTTGTACAAAAGGAGTCGCAAAGTCCCTTACTTCCAACCGTTGTTACCGTCAGTAAGAAACGGTGGACCGTTAGTGAGTTGATGGTAAATGGACGGTAAACTGCTGTTAAGAGATCAATGTAATAAACAGCTGCTAATAATACAGCGTTCTCCAGTGACGAATAACGCGCAAGTCTTGATAAATAGTTATGAACACTTATACCAGGAGGTGTTCTGGAGTGGAATCTCGTAAGCTCTGCTGTCGAGAGCTCTATACTTTCATTTAAACCGTCGTTCATCGGTATTAGTGTATTGAGCATCCTTGTGATGAGTATGATTAGATCCTCTTTGGGACAAAGGATAAACTCCTCGGGGAGACCTTTTCGTTGTGTATGTCTTGTCTCTGTGGTATCTGACATTGTCTTTATTTTTCACTATGCTGTTTTGTATGTGTGTTCTCTAATCGTCTGAAGCTTTCTCCTTGTCTTTCTCTTTCACTTCACGTTGTTTGTATACTTAATTCAGGAGATTATAGATGAGATGGTATCGTTTCCATTGTACAAGTAAGGACAAGATGCAATTATGATGATTTGGAGCCGATAACGAAGTTGAAATTCTTTCGTTTGTTGCTGATGAAACTTCTCTCAGCTATCGCGTTGTGAATTGATCAAATGTGCGTTATTGAAGAAGGGCAATGCTCAAAAGCTATGACCGGGGCAAGGCTGGGCTAGAATGTATGGGAGATGGGCAATTTTCCACTGATTGGCTGAATAGATAACGGATCAAGCTGTCACTTTTATCGGGTCTTGCAATGAAAAAAAATTGTTTCTTACGTCACTCTTAGAAGGCCTCTATTTGTGTGAAGCCCACGTTTTCTTGATGTGCTTTGTTTTTCGTATGCGCACCGGCAACTCCTCCGACCTCCGACGGTGCTACAATGGGAGACTGAAATCAACGAACTTCGAATGCAATTTTTTTAAGCTTTAGCTTTATGAGTTTTCACATTTGGAAAGATAGGCTAAATTATTGTGTATAGACCTCTTTCGCCAAAAGACAATTGCTTTTTCTGTTTTATTATTAACTAACTATAGCCTATATAAGGAATATATAACTCAGCAATCAGTCATGATCAGTGTTATCTAAGCTGGGAGCCACAACTAATGAGTTATGACACGATACGTGTATATATTCTTATTTAAGTTTCTTACCGATAAACTGTGATATCAATTCGATTGATTTCTTTATTTCAGAACTTTCTCGCTTTAACATATTGTTATAGGTAGTTTGTGTGAATCAAACCGCTTTAGGTGGGTTTAGCTCGCCGAACAGATACGTACTTGATCTACAGCCGTCGGCGATACCATAAATCTATTTATGTCACTTAGTAATATCATATTTGATAAAAAAAATGATTAATCATTACTTGCAACTGCAATTAATCGAATTATATGAATATTTAAGAGTAGCAGCCTGTATCGCAAGTATGGTATGGCCAACATCGTCCATGCCACGTTGGAGCCACATACGATTTTTACTACACAACAAGATGACTTCGTGGCCAAGTTGGCTAAGGCGTGCGACTGTTAATCGCAAGATCGTGAGTTCGACCCTCACCGAGGTCGTTTGTTATTTTTTTTCATATTGAAAATATTTCATTTTTTTTTAACTATATTATATAATTACTGTTTGAGTTATACTCTACAGATATAAAGTTAAAGATGATTACATTCTATTTTTACTTTGAAAATACTTTTTATTTAGTAATTCCAGATTGCCTTGTACTGCATTGTTCTTGAACCCATTAAGTCCCAGTCTTTCGCTGTAACGAATAATTCTTCAATTAATTTCAATCTTGAAAAGACTGATCCACCTTTCCAAACCAATAGAGATGGGTCAATGTCTCTTGGTGCTGGTAAGATTTCCACTGGGAGTGTTGGGTTATTAACATTTGATAAGAAACTTTCAAGTTCTTGACCAATTAAGGTATAAAGCTTCTGTTGCAATGGCTGTAATTCTTCTTCTGATTGAATTTTGGACATTTCATTCTCTTTTTCAAAGTTAGAAACAATACGTTCAACATTTTTCAAAAACTCTGGTAAATTTTGATAAACTAAAATTTTTGGTCTCCAGATATTAATTCTATCAGTTAATATGAAATCTAATGATTCAATCTTTGAAGATCCTCCAATGATTAATAAATTTGAATAAAATTGTTTAATCTTTGAGAAATCATAGCGAGCAGCATTAGCAATTGATTCAATAATTACTTTTTCCAATGGTGCAACTGCTGGCACATCTGCAGATATACCGTCATCTTGAGAATCAGAATTTAACAAATCTTTTAATATATCAAAATCTCCCATGTTTGCATACAATTCTTCTTGTAGATGTTTTTGAGTTGTTGAAATTGGATTATCCATCTCACCAGTGAAAATATCAACAGAGATTGGAGTTGTAAATGGTTTCCTCTCTAGAATTTCTTTAGGTTTTGAAAAAACCTCCGGGAAGAACATAGCCATTGGTGCTAGTATAACTTCATCAAACACTTTAAATTCATATTTTTCACTCAATTTATTAGTATATCTTTTAATAAAGTTGAAAAGTTGTACTGTGATATTTTCATCTTTAAAAGTGATAAACTTTTCTTTCAAGTTTTCCATCATCATCCATTCATGTGGAATATTTTCATCCAATTCAATTGGAAACTGAGATTCTTTTAGTAGCTTATAGAAATATCTCGTTATGTCATCACCACCATAGTGAACAACTCCTCTTGAGTTTGGTAAGACCATACCATCATCGACACATGAGACTTTAGTGGTCTTTGAGCCGATGTCAATGACACAAGCAGATGATACACCAGCACCATAAGTAGCAGCCAAAGATTCCTGAATTATAGCAACACCTTGGAACTGTAACTGTAATAGCAATTCAATGAATCTCTCAACGTAGATCTTATCATAAAGATCTGGAATTATCAAAGTGATTCTATAATTTTTCAAGTTTTTAATATCAAAGTTTTTCTTCAAGACTTCAACTAAGAATAATTGAATTTCACCTAAATTCTCCTGAACTGAAGAATATTCAGACTCATTAAACTTACCATTTGAAATCAATGGGTACCTCAATGTATAGTCCTTTGAGTCTAATCTTAGAGCTTCGTCACCGACGAAGTAGGATAGCTTCTTTGGTGGTGATTCAGGCTTAATGAATTCCATTTTATGAACGTCATTGTGCTCAGGTATGACTTCAATTTTGGACTTCTTATTAAAATTAACAACAATTTCATTTGAATTTGGTATGATTCTTCTCTTGTAATACTTCATACGCTCTTTAAAATCTTTATACAGCAACTTCTTACCATTTTCATACTTTTCTTCCTCTACTTCTGTTTCGATTGGCTTGGATTCACCGGGAATGGCAACAACAAATGGAATTGTCTTTGGGTTCAAGTCAGTTCCTAACCCAATTCTTATATTCTTAGATCCCGGGTGGATGACAATCGTTCTCTTGGCAGCTCTATCTTCCTCGGTTTCCTCTTCGTAATTATCATTTTCATTTTCATTTTCCTGTTCATTTTCATTTTCCTGTTCGTTTTCTTCATCCTCGTCTTCGATTTCTTCGTCGTCGTCGATCGCCGGGGTTGAGCCATTTGGACCACGTGAATTTGATTTTGATAAGGTTGGCTTGACTTTTAGTTCTTTCCTTTCCCTGAGTATATAGCTCTGTTCATCTTTCTTCAAGTAATCAGTGAAGTAATTTTTCTGGTTAATCAAATTGACATTCTCAAAAACCGAGTATTTCAGGCGATTGTCACGTCTCTCAATACCTGACTTCTTGATCTTCAGTGCCATTGTCTCCGCAGCTTTTATTCGTCCCAGTCTTCTTCTCTCTAAAATCTCAGCGGAGACTTTTGTTCCGGTTTGCGAGTTCACCTTCTTGGGTTTGGCATTGGTCGTTGGGGAGGCCCTCGATGGCGTCTCTGTTACAGGAGGCGAAGGCTGTGGGGTCTCTGACATCTTCTCTGAGTCGCCTAATCTCCGTCCTTGCCCTTGCCTACGCACGCAAAGGGAGCATTTGTTTTCGAGAAGCTTTTTTTTGGTGAGTTTGATTTCCGCGAAGTGTTGATCTACGGGGGTGGGACACTCTATAAATATAAATCATTTCAATTCATTAAACACATTAACATTTCTATACTTTCTATAACTCTATAACTCATTTCTCTTTATCGTTAGCCTTGCTTTTATCGGCAGTGTCTTTTTCTTTACCATTATCATTTTTTTCAAAGATCTCATTGTAGCTCTTCACCAACGACTCCCATGACCTTATGAGCTTATCTGGCTGCAAGCCGTGTAGCTCGTTATTGACCTCTCCGATATCGAGTGACATGACAACGATTTGTTGTGTGATTTTTTTCTTCTGTGACTTTATATTTGATCTTTATAGGAAGAATGCCGGTTCAATGATCTTTTTTTTTGTAGCTAAAATTACAGGACCCGTAGACCCGTTCTTTTCGGTTGACACCACACAGGACATGGCGTGGTTCCCCCACCCCCCCTGAGCTGTGAATCAAATGTGTCTTTTTTGGTGGGGTATTGGTTTACAGGTAGAAACCGCTAAACTTGAATTAAAATGCGGTAAGTCAAATTAGTTTAACCATTCGTTGGTGAATTGACCAACTCTCGCTCTCAATTCTAGCCAACTAAGCTAGATAGCGTATAAAAGTAGCTCTATATACAAGTTGTCTGGCACGACGGACCGGCCGGGTAAATCAAACCACGCCATTGTTGCTATCTATAAGATACACCCACTTCACTAACGGCTTAACTCCTTGGATCTTTTCGGTCTTTAGATCAAACCTCTAGGCCCCTCTATAGATCCAGCTACCTGTCATATGATTAGTCGAATCAATAGACGGTGTTCCTACACGCAAGATATGTGCCCCCATACATTGTAGCTTTTTTTTCTTTTTTTTTGCCCTTCTGGCGCTGTTTTATGTGTGCCATCTCGTGATTCCCTGGGGCCCCTCTCTGCGATTCTGTGCGTGTGTCTCCTAGTGAGGCTGTGACAACGATTTTATGGGGGGGAACAATCTATGCCGTAAAAGTGCAACGTAGTACCACCAACTTTGTTCTAAAGTAAATAGCTATGTAAAACCAGCTCAATTGAGCATTAAAGTGTGGAAAACGGAACTCCTCGGCTGCTTCTAAACGGGACAACTCGGGAAGAAATTGCTTCAAAATTAGCCAAAAAGTTTTGTCGTAAAAATCTGGTGGTGGTTCAGAATAACCCGCGCCCCGGCATATATAAAAAGCCGGAAGGGGCCCACCCCTCTCGTCTCTGCCCAGCCGGCAAGCACTCCACTTCTTTATTGAAAGAAACACACAAAATATGTTGAACAGACAGGTTCTTAATCAAACGAGAAAATTCTCATCCTCCGTCATCAGACGCTCTTACGCTGATACAATTGAAAACCTCAAGATCACCAAGGACACCAAGGTGATCTACCAGGGTTTCACTGGTAAGCAGGCCACTTTCCACGCTTCACAGGCTATCGAGTACGGTACCCAGGTTGTCGGTGGTACCAACCCAAAGAAGGCCGGCACCATGCACTTGGACAGACCAGTCTTTGCATCTGTTAAGGAGGCCATCGCTGCCACTGGTGCCGATGCCACTGGTATCTTTGTCCCACCATCAATTGCTGCTAAGGCAATTGAGGAGGCAATTGAGGCTGAGATCTCACTTGCTGTTGCCATCACCGAGGGTATCCCACAGCACGATATGTTGAGAATCGCCAACATGCTCAAGACCCAGTCCAAGACAAGATTGGTTGGTCCAAACTGTCCTGGTATCATTGCTCCAGGCCAGTGTAAGATTGGTATCATGCCACAGTCTATCCACCAGAGAGGTAAGATCGGTATCGTCTCCCGTTCCGGTACTTTGACCTACGAAGCTGTTGATCAGACCACAAAGGCCGGCTTGGGTCAGTCCCTTGTCATTGGTATCGGTGGTGACCCATTCCCAGGTACAAACTTCATTGATGCTTTGACCCTTTTCATGAAAGACCCAGAAACCGAAGGTATCATCCTCATTGGTGAGATTGGTGGTTCCGCTGAGGAAGAGGCTGCTGAGTTCTTGAAACAACACAACTTGACAAGAGACGTTCCAAAGCCAGTTGTTTCCTTCATTGCCGGTGTTTCTTCCCCACCAGGTAGAAGAATGGGTCACGCTGGTGCCATCGTTGCCGGTGGTAAGGGTGGTGCCCAAGATAAGATCAGAGCCTTGGAGGCTGCTGGTGTTATTGTCCAGCCTTCCCCAGCCAGATTGGGTGAAGGTTTGTTGCAACAATTTGCTGCCATGAAGAAGTAAAACGATAAAGAAACCCCACGCAAATGAATTTACAGATATTCTTTTTTTAGTTTTTTTTTTTTTTTGAACTTCTTTTTACATGATAATTTTATCTTCCACCTTTATAAAGGAAGTTGATTAGAAATATTACAAATTTTATCGGTATTCTACTCTCGTAGGTGAAAAATTATTATACTGTACATAATTGATAAACGAAAAAAAATGCATTAAAAACCCCATAACCATATTAATATATTCAGTAACGTTCCTTCATTCTGGATGCAACAGTACGTAAGTTACCGTAAACTTTACCTGGAGGAGAACCAAGAATTAAAGAGACGACTGCTTCTCTGGCAATTCTGATGTGTGTGAATCCACCCAAGATGTGGATCTTCGAATCAGCAAGGACAATTCTCGTTCTTGTGGCATTTTCAATGGCGAACTTGGTCTTACCGTCCTTACCAGCGATACGACCAATGGCTCTTGACATATGGTCACCTTGTAAAGTCTTAACATCTTTAATTTCAAATGTCTCAATGTAAAGATCATCCAATCTGAGTAAAGCAATAGCATCATCGATATCGAAACCTAATGTGAAGGCCTTGATGAAGTCAGCACCTTTCTGCAAAGCACCAGGATCTGTTGTCTCCTTCCAAGTTCTCAACTCAACGGTCTTGGTCTTTAAGTTCATTCTAACCTGTAATTTCAATTGTTCAACTAATGATGGGTAAACTTTGGCCCATGAGTTCTTTAGTGGTGTCATTCTGTGTGGTGGAACTGCGACTTTTCTTGATTCAATCTTAACTCTTTCACCAGACTTGGCAGCAGATGCAAATCTTGGTTTACCATCAGCGTCCAATACTACTGATTTGGTCTCTGATTTCTTAGTCTTTTTCTCTTCTTCGACTAAGTCCTCACCTTGTCCCGTTGTGTCAAGGAGAACCTCGTCCTCATCCTCGTTTGCAATCGGAAGAGCCACCACTGGCTCGGCCTCTGGAGCTGGGGCAACTTTCTTAACAGCAGTTGGTGCAGCCATCTTCTTTAATTTATGCTTGTATCTTTAGGTCTTTATAGAAAAGCTCATCGCAAGAAATTTTTATTTTTATTTCCTGTAAAAAAGAAAAAAAAAGTGAAAATCCGCGAAACAGTTCTATTCGCGACCCAAACCCCCGAGGCACCCCCCGCCCCCCGATTCTCGGGTTTTGCGATTTCCTTGAAGAATCAAAGGTGAAAAAAAAAGTTTTTGTGCCAGCTTTTTTTAATCTATCATTAAAACAAAGGACTTTTTTAAAAAGAAGATCAAAGATAATGTCCTTGCTAGGGCTTTCGTTGCCTTCGCTGGTCCGGCCTTTATACAGGAGAAGCATCCGCACGGTGGTGCCGATGTCTCGGTACTATCGAGACATTTCTATAAGAAAGTACTCCACAATACAGAATAATGCACCAAAGCATATGGTCTTCAGAGATCTTAATTATATTGCTAAGAAATCTGAGTCTTCAAGGGCAACTGCAGTGTCTACATATAAGGCACCAACTGCTTTGGTCACAAAAGAAAGACTGCTATCACAGGCTACTGGGTTCTGGCAAAGATTGGCAATCCATTCAAAATGGGCTTTGATTAAAAGTTATAGACCTTTCACACTCGATGAAATTTCAGCGTTCTTCTCCTGGTTTATACTAAGCCATATACTGTGGGTCATTTTAGGAACTACGACTTTCTTCTCGTTATTATTCTTAGGTCTAAATTCCTTATTCACAAGAGAACTTGTGGGGAATGCTATGGGAAAGCTTTTGATGTGGTTAAACCCAAGTTTCAACGTCATGTTCGAAGATGCCGTTGTTCCAGACTGGAAAGACGGTAAGATCGAATTCAAGAAAGTTAAAATCCAAACAGTGGATGAACAAGGAACCATGAAGCTGGATCTTGCAGTTGAATCCATAAAGATGACATTATCATTCACCAAATGGAAAGATCTAAGAGGCATAGCTGACACTGTTGAAGTTCAAGGATTAACAGGTGTCATTGATAGAAGAAATATGAAAGATTCGATGGCACCAGAAGTTGATTGGTTTGAAAATAAGAATTATGTCTTGGAGAGTGTTAGTATCGTTGATTCAATGGTCCATATTTATCAGCCTGGTTCTGATGAACCTTTAAAAATGGCAATTTATAATTGTAAAATTCCAAAGGTTAGAGTTGGCTGGTTATTGCTTGACCTTATGAATGCAGTTGACATCTCTGGTTCTTTGAATGGTGCTTTATTTACCATTCATAAGAGACAGCATCAATTGGCATATGTCACTGATGTTGAGAATGATTTAAACCCATGGAAGAGCATCATGAGGTACAGACTGGATCCATTGGATATTGAATCCATTGGTTTGAACAGTTCATTATTCAACTGGATCATTGGTGGTAAAGTTGAAATATTAGCAGATATTATGCCACCGGCAGATGAAGAAGATGAAATGGATAGATCTTCAAAATATGTTGTGCTGGATTTCAAGTTCCAATTCCATGAATTAAAGGCTAAAGTCCCTTCGACACCACCAGTGCTATCAAACGGCCAAGAGATTTTATCATTAGATGAATTGAAACCAATTGTGTCCTATGTTAACGACCTAAGATCCTCTGATGTCGATGCTACTTTACCACCACTATGTTTCCGTATAGTTAAAAGAGTTGACGAGTTGGAAGACGTTACAACATTAAGAGAGAGTAAGCTTCCGGATTCAATTGCTACAGAGCTCTACATTGACTTGATTAAACACGTTCAAGAATATGAAACTGAACAGAGATATAACAGAATCGCAACTTGGTCAAAGACCATTGCTTCACAGTTACTAGTTGTTGGACTTGGTGCTATGGCATGATTTCCAACAACTGAAAAAGAAAAAAAGAAAGAATGATAAAGATAGAATTAAATTTCATCACACTTTGATCTGCATCAAAAGAGGAAATCCTAGAACCCCTCACCCCCTCCTGTACTTACGAGATGGGTCCTAGTCTTTATCATTACTTTTGGCTATTTATTTTAAAAAACTATGCAGAGAACTAACGAACGATAATGAATAATAACTATATAACTTTAAAAGTAGTTCTAGATCGTGGCGCAAAGCCTGTGGCGCAAAGCTTGTGGGGAGGTTTTCTGCGGTTCCCATTGTGTGTCCCACACACCTGCATAATTTTGTCTCACTTTAACCATGTGATGCAGACGCTCACCAGCCGATAATGGGATCATTCGCCTGCAATGTCTAGAAATTCCCGGAAATACGACCATGTTGCTTGAATTTTCGGGTTAAGTAGTAGCTACCTTAACGGTTGCCTCGATGCTTCATTGCTATTTTGCTGTCTCGTGGTATTTGAGGCGATGCCTATATAAAGCCATCCCCCCATGGGCTCTTCCCCTTAACCCTCGGGTATTGTCCTTTCCCATCCATCGTTCCTAACTAGAGAAGAAAGCTAGAACACATATTAACATTAACACAATGAGCAAAGTCGTACTTGTAACCGGTGGTGCAAGGGGTATTGGGAAATCAATCGCTCTTCAGTTGGCAAAGGACGGTTTCGATGTTGCCATTACTGATCTGCCAAACTCTGAAGAAGTTGGTCTCGCAGTAGTTGAAGACATCAAGAAGCTTGGTGTCAAGTCAACTTTCATCGCTGCTGATTCATCAAAGAAGGAGGACATTGTAAATGCAGTTGAGGAGACGTATAAGTCCCTTGGTGGGTTTGATATCATGATCAACAATGCCGGTGTCTGTATCGCTCGTCCACTTCTTGAGTCAACCACAGAAGACTTCCGTAAACTCTACGACATTAACGTGGCTGGTACCTTGTACGGTATTCAGGCAGCCTCAAAGAAGTTCATTGCACTCAAGCAGAAAGGTAAGATCATCAATGCGTGCTCTATTGCAGGCCAAAAGGGTTTCCCATTGCTTGCTCTTTACTCAGGAACCAAATTTGCTGTTAAAGGTATCACCCAAGCTGCTTCTATGGAGTTGGGTGAATACGGAATCTCCGTCAATGCCTACTGTCCTGGTATGACATTCACCGATATGTGGGATCACATCGAGGGGGACGCTCAGGCAAATGGTGCTGCTCCGGGTTCAATGACTCAAAGTCTCACCAGCCAAATCACAATGGGCAGAGGTGCTACCCCACAGGATATTGCAAACCTTGTTTCGTTCTTGGCATCTGAGAAGTCGAGCTACATCACCGGCCAGGCCTTGGTTGCTGATGGTGGTATGGTTTACCCTTGAATAAATCTGTTCTTTTTTGTTTAGGTTTATTACAAATATATGATATTGAGTTTCGTTTGATATAAATAGCACCATGGGATATTGCCTGGTAAAACAAATTCTAATTTGTAGATGCATTATTCTCCTTATTAGCAGCGGCGTCTTTCAACTGCTTTGGAGGTGGATATACCCTTGGTTTGCCGATTTGTCTGTTTGGCATTAGTTTTGGATTGTCGTATCTCACGGCCGTTGTCTTTGCCTGAACTTCAGATCTCTTGACAGGTGTGGACTTTGTTGGATCCAGTGTGCGTCTAATAGAAGGACTTATGAACTGCGGGTTGAAAACATGTGCACTTGTCACCGAGGGACTTTGCTTTTGCAGCTCTTCTGCAACACGTGCTTTATAGAACCCAACAGGCTCGTTTGGTGGGTCCATCTTAGATGGGGTATCAACTGAGCCTTTCACAGCTTTAACTTGTTCATTATTCTGTCCCTCGTACGTATCTTCTGTCCCTTGAGTCTTGAGTTTGGTATCTAGAAGAGCATTGACTTCATCGTTGAAATCCTCGGATTCTAAATTAAGATCGTCACTAAAGGTAAGGGAGTCATCAAAGTTATCCTCAATATCACGTCTCTTGCTAGATGGCGGCTGGGGCATGATCATAGTTCTCTTCTCGGGTACCGTCTGCTGCGGTACTTGTCTCTGTGGTGCAGGGTTTGCATGTGTCTTCAGATGAGATGCTGGTGCCGACGCGTGTTGAGCTGGTGGCGCATGGACATTGGCTGAGCTCGTAGCCATATTCACCGACGGTGTAATATTCAAAGTGGCAGGGCGACCCGGGCCGTCGGTATATCTCATTAAGTTGGACTCATCAAAGTCTGGAGGTGCACATTTTACACCGGAAATCTTACGCAGGTACTCTTTGTCGTAGAGGCAGTTCCCCATAGCATTACCAAAGCATCTTAGTGCTCTTTTCAATCCATCTGTCATGGCCTCTTTCTTCGCTTTCTCAAACGCCATAGACTTGGTGCGCGCGTTGTCCAGACTTCCGTAGCCGATGTCTTCGTGGTAAGATCCATCCTTGAGGGTCACACGAACGACGATCGAAAGCCCAACGCTATACTTGCCGTTACGGTCGTCCAAGTAGTCAACGTTTATGTTTTTAACTTCTGAGTACCAGCCATTGAAGCCAAAGACTTGGTTGGCGAGGTTGATGGCTTTCCATCCCTCGATATATGAAACCTGAACACCACCGGCGCCTGGTCGTGTCGAAACGTACTCGGGGCCAAGCTGCTTTTCTAGTTTCCCAGCAATGTCCTCCACCTCGTATGACTGGTACTGCTCGGTTTTCACCGTAGTGCTCTTAAAGGAGCTGTTGTTCAACTGATTCATGGTTGGTTTCAGCTCAGAAAACGCTTGTTATCGGGACTTATATTCTTTCGGTGTAGGGCGCTTGCAACAACCAACAGGGCGGTATGAATATGGATCAATGAAGTATAAGAATTTAGAACAATGAGGGAAGAAGAGAACAATCCGTGTTTCTATAAAGCAACAATGTTGGTTCGTGTGCGTGAAATCGATGGCGTCGCTTTGTTTACCTTTCGAGCCAAGCGCGAACACCGATCCCATCGATAAGTGTGTCCCGAGCCACTAAATCGCGAAAAGAGCTACATCAGTTCCGACTTTTTCAAGTATAAGTAAACGGAGGTTACTTTAAGCTGGGACTACAACAGCGTGTATTGGTGCAAGGATGGCGGAGAAGGCAGCTTTAGATGAGTTGCAATGGAAGAGTCCAGAGTGGATCCAAGCATTTGGGTTGAATACTGGAAATGTGCTTGAGTACTTTTCAGAGTCTCCGTTCTTTGACCGCAGAGCCAATAACCAAACTGTGAAGATGCAAATGCAGTTCCAAGCTGGTATCCAAATGGACTCTGCGATGATTGAAGCGGAGATGAAGAAACTAACAGGCTTGGAGTATGTGATTCTCTTGCGTCGTGAACCTGACTTCTGGATCGTTAGAAAACAAAACCGACTAGGACCAGATAGTGTGGAACCATTAGCTGACTACTTCATCATCGGAGCAAACGTTTACATGGCACCTACGGTGAAGGACATTGTTTCGTCGAGACTGTTGAGCTCTGCACTCTCTCTGAAGCATGCTGTTAACAAACTGCAATCACTGGCACAGTTCAGCCCTTCAGACGGACATACGTATAGGAATCAATCCACCTCTGACGTGGGAGCATCAAGATCCAGAACTATGGGTAATACGCCATACACACCAGCAACACCGACCGTTGTGGGGTCAAACTCTTTCAACAAAACAGATCAACTGTCTTTGGCCACAATTGATAACTTGTTCAACATATCTATGACTGGTGTCCCTGTCTATGTTGATGCCGATAAGGACGAAGAAGATGAGTTGATCATAACGCCTGTTCAGAAACCAACAGGAAGACCTACCAGGGATGAGGAAACGATAAATTCACTGAAAATGGGGAAACGGGTAATCAAATAAACTATTCCAAAAGTAATGTGACGATAATGACAATTAATTAACTTATAAATACAACTGTAATTTGCGGTAAGTGGTGTCCAGGTGAAGTTGCTGGAGTGCGTACGCGCTCGCTGGCACCACAGCGAAGAAATAGACAACTGTTCACTCAGCTCAGTAACGAGAAAGGAAGTAAAACCACCCTCAATTGACCAAACAACTTTAAATGATGAAGCTCTTTGGCTCTTTGATTGCAGTTATTGCGGCTCTTTTCTTCTTCATGTCCGGCACCACTGCTGCCGTGAATGACCCACCAGTTACTCACCAGGTGTATTTCGATATCTCTCAAGGTGATGAGTTCCTCGGTCGTGTCGTCATGGGTCTCTACGGTTCTGCTGTTCCAAAGACTGTTGAGAACTTCCGTCAATTGACCATCTCTAAGGACCCAGAGTTTGGTTACATCAACTCTATCTTCCACCGTATCATTCCAAACTTCATGCTCCAGGGAGGTGACTTCACCATGCGTAATGGTCGTGGTGGTAAGTCCATTTACGGTGAAAAGTTCAAAGATGAGAACTTCCTTGTCAAGCACAATAAGCCAGGTAGATTGTCCATGGCTAATGCAGGTAGAAACACCAACGGCTCCCAGTTCTTCATCACCACTGTTGTCACATCTTGGTTGGATGGTAAGCACGTTGTCTTCGGTGAGGTTCTTGAAGGTATGGATGTTGTTACGAAGATCGAGCATGTTAAGACCGCAAGAGGTGACAAGCCATTGGTTGATGTTATTATCACTGGTACTGGTGAGTTAGACCTCGAGGGTAACGTTATCACATCTGTTACTGTTGATGAGATCCTTGGTGAGAAAGCACCTGCTGAAGAGGCTATTCAGAAGGATGAGTTGTAATTGAAGCTATTTAGTGACTTTTATACATCCGATTACCTAGGAAATACAATAACCTAAGATCAAAAGAACTTTGTAGGAACTTAGCGATCCCAGACCGGGTTTAGAAGATGGTAAATGATTCTCTCCGGTCCTATTTGAGAATCTTGAGTAGGCTGTTATTCGACAAAAATCGACAGATTTATTTTTATTTTAGAAGATATGATTGATAACTTCAGGGATCAAACTCTGTGGATTCAATCATCTTCTAAAATCTTTAAATTTTAGGAACCAAAACCGGCAGTCTCAGATTGAATGTCTATCCATCTGCCATTATTATCGGGCAAATGATTCAACTGAGCGCGACTGTTCAATGAAAGAAAACAAGCGTCAACCTAAGACTATAATGGAAAACAAGAAACAAGCACAACAACACATAAAAAATCATAAAGCTGTGACTTCATTATAACCATGAGTGATAGAAACGGTTTTAACTCGTCAGAGGAGAACATCGTGCCACGTGACGTGCGTATATTGCACTTGATTCTTGCGTCTCAATCTATACAGAGCTACGAGGATCATGTCCCGTTGCAAATAATGGACTTTGCACATAGTAAGTAATGCGTGTCTTTTTCTTATTTGGGAAGATATGTACTAACAATAGAAAAGGATATACAGCAGGTGTGCTGAAAGATGCGGTGATATACAATGACCATGCCAAGTCTGGAACTGGTAGTGGTTCCATCCCAGGAAAGACAATCACCACAGAAGATATTAGATTGGCCATTGCAGCTAGAACAAACTACCAATTTAACCCTGTAACACCAAAGGAGCTGATGCTTGAGCTTGCTGCCGAGAGAAATAAGAAGTCACTCCCACCTGTTTTGCCAGGTTACGGTATCAGACTTCCCCCAGAAAAGTACTGTCTCACAGCTAAGGATTGGTCACTCAGTGATGAGGAGCTTGATGTAAGTTTACTCCCCGTTTACAGCCTTTAGGCTGTGTTTTTTCTGTCCATTTTGATACTAACAAATTTATAGGACGAGGATGAGAATATGAAGGATGCTAAGTGATCAACCTTAAATGAAAGTAATGAATTTGTAATCTTTAGAACTATATGTAGAAGAACGTCTTAATGGACCGAGAGAGATGTTACGTCTCACCTTTGTTACAGACGCCGGATCTGGGACCGTTGAACCCTTAAATAGCACCTCATTAAGGAACCCCAAGTCGATGTTGAGCCTCACCCGCGAACTGGTAACCTTTTACGCGCTGTTCAAAACGTACACAGAAACTCAAATACCAGGCACTCGGTAAGCGTACAGAACAGCACTTCACTACAATTCCCCAGCACACGATGATCGTTACGCAGGGCTCAATTCCTGAGTAAGTTAATATTCAGCTGCCAAGTTGAAAGCGATTTTTCCCTTCACGGGTGTCGCAGTTTGGGCCTGTTCCTTCTCTCTGCCTATACCGAGGGCTCCCAAAACGAAACAGACGACTAACAGGTATTGACAGAGTGAAAGACGTCTCCCCAGGAGCATGTCTGGATGAAAGATCCTCTAAGATCAAGGCCTTCCAAGAACTCGGTCCGCCAGACCTCGTGTCGTTGACAAAGTCTATCCCTAGCACTAAGGGATCTGAAGTATGTATACACTGCCCCCTCCCCCTTTGTTTTTTTCGATGACTGGAACTAACAACGAATCTTAGATTGGAACATATCTCTACTATACTGGTATGGACAATTCCTCCTCCTCTTCTGTGGCTGCTCATTTGAACCAGATTGCTAACATCATCTCTTCAAAGCCACAGCTTTGGTTCAACAAACCAAAGGCATTCAAAGTCACACAGGCAGTGTACTGCTCTTACGATGCCTTCTCCAGATATGATGTCATCGTTGCATGCCACCTTCCTGGTAAAGTGGAAACTCGTGTCATTGATGGCAATGGTGAGAGGGTTCAAGAGACGGATGCCATCTGGACCGAAGTCTTTGCAAGTGCTATTATGAGATCGGTTTTGACACCGGAAGAGGACGATGAGCAGGTTCACAATGTCGTTGAATCAAGAAACTTGAACCCATTCGCTACACCAGAGCTGGCTAAGCAGTTCATTTCCTCCTTTGGAGAGCTCTTTTTCCGTGGACCAGATGTTGGTTGTGCGCCAGAGATTCAGTCACCAACTTTGATCGACAACTACTTTGTGGATGCCTTTTTGAAAGTGGTTGAACTAACTGACCTTTATGACGAGGCATTGGAAGTCTTGGCTAAATTGAGAGCCAAGGAAGAATCTGTTATTAGCTTGATCGTTAAGGTTTTGTTCATGAAGAATGAAGAAGTCAAAGCAGTCAAGTTGCTTCACGAGGGAATTAAGAAAAACCCAAGAGACGCTTCCCTCTTATCAATTCAATCTCAGTTCCTTGTTGAGAAGGGTAACCTTGATTTGGCTTTGACATGTGCGATCAGTGCTGTTAACTCTGCTCCTTCAGAGTTCAACACTTGGGCAAACTTGTCTAAGGTCTACTTGGAGAAGGGACAGATCGAAGAGGCACTCCTGACCCTCAATTCTTGTCCTATGGCTGCGTATAAAGAGAAATTCCATCTGAAGAGAGTTATCCCTGCCTCGCCAGATAGAATGCACTTGCCTCTCCCTGTCGATGTCACCATTCCAGACGTGGCCGCATTGGATTCCGTAAAAGTCGCTGAGGAGCACAATGCTATTGACCAATCGCTAATGGGCTTGCAGTCTGCTAACTTAAAGTCTACCTTTGCCAAGGTCTATGAGATTCTAACTGAGGTTGTACACAGAACAGGATGGGAGGCCCTGTTGAAATATAGAGCCAAAATCTTTGTGATGGAAGAAGAATACCAGACCAGATCATCGAAGAGCAGTGTAGCAGACATACAGACCAATGGGAATGCAGTTCCAACAGAGTCGAGCTCTTCAACACCAGTAACTAAATCTGATGGGTTTAGAAAGAAAAGATTATGTGAGAGATGGCTTGATAACCTTTTTATGTTGTTGTATGACGACCTGAAGACTTACACAATGTGGCAAGCTGAGATGATTCACTTCCAGGCTCAGAAGACTGTATATGAGAAGATCCCATTGGAGTGGGAGTTGTTGGGTATGTGTGCATTTAGACTCCATCACTATAGAGAAGCAGCTCTTGCCTTCCAAAACTGCCTTGCTTCCAGATTTGCACCATCATCAACAAGAAACTTGTTGAAATACTACATAATGGAAGCTAAAGATTTGAAAGCTAAGGTCATGAAGTCACCGAAGGCATCGGTCCCACATACACAGAATGGTAATAGCAATGGAGGAAGTCGTATTACACTGGTTAGTGAGCAGACCCCTCAACAAATTGAACGCAAGCTCCTGATCTTGGACGATAAAATATTGGACTGTGTTATTCACCTAATGGCTTGGAACCATAGATGGTACACTGAGTTCAGTCCGAACTTAATGCTTGCGTTGGCCAACATCATTGAGAGACAAGGATTGGTGAAGGTGCAGAATGAGATCACATCCAAGTTCCCTGATGACTCTGGTGTCTCCGAGCTTGTCGGAGAATCATTTGTATTCTTGAAGATGTTTGGTAAGCAAGGTAGTGATATTTAAGACTAGCACCTATTACCTACAATGGCTTCTAAAACGGGAAAAAAACTAATTGAAGACGTTAAAATTGAGAAACAAATAACCATGTAATATTTTCAAGACTGTGTAGATGGTGCCGAAGTTTCATTCCAGCGTAGGTTCTGAACGACTTCCAATGCACTAATCTGTTCACCCAGACCATAAACTCCATCGTAGTCTTGCTTTCTCCAATCCATACCACATGTGAATTTGTCAGTACCACCAGAACAACACTCAGCAGCTGCAATAGCTGAGCTTGATAAGTAGGAATTAATAGTATCCTGAGTCTGAGAGCAAAGCTGGGCAGTCAGTCCCATGAAACGAGAAAGGATTCCTTTGAATGTTCGTTGGTCATTATTACACTTATAGTCGGTTTGACATGTTGGCTCCCACATGATTCCATCGTCAAAGAAGATATTGAGACCATTAAGGAATGCCTGTGTACGATCCGTCCAAGTTGAATCGCCAGTATAGTTTGAAAGGTATGCACATCCACCCATCATTAAGCCAGCATTATAACTCCACTGAAGCTTTGTTACCGATGTACAATTATCACCAATGCTTGCACCATCATAAACCATAATACTTTCTCCGCTTGTAGTTAAGAATCCAACCTCAGACATCCAGTTATAAATTTTCTCACACCACTGCAAATAGCTGTCATCAGATGTGTATCTAGCAAGTCTTGCAGCCAAATGGAACAATCCACCATTGGATACAGCGTTTTTGTAATCATATCCATTGTTCCAGGAATAAATCTGCCAACGTAAACCACCACCACAGTTTTCTGTATCCCATCTACTAGCCATTGAGTCAAAAGTAGAAATGGCCAATTCTAGCCACTGTGGTTGATCTGCACTTGGATTTGGAAATCCACGCTCTGCGGCAGCCATCACTGCAACACCCCAAAAGACTTGATCATCGTTACCTTCTGACATATTTTGAGACTGTGGTTGATAATCTTTATTTTCACCCACTTGTGCTAAGAGTGCCTCAGTAATGGTGTCAACATAGAAATCATTGTTTGTGTAAAACCAGTTATCGATCAAGGACCCCCAAGCAACACCTGCTTCCCACCAGTAGTATGGTTCCTGGAAAGTTCCCACCTCATCACCATGGTAGTAATCCATGAAACCATGGGCAATAACAGTTGTTGTTACTTGTAGTGATTCAAAGCTGTTAAGGCTTAATATCAGACCCTTAGCTATTGGTAACAGTATCAGGGTGAAAAAAACTGGTGGTTTATTAATCTTCATATTTAGATGTTTTCAACTACGTAATTCTCAAAGGAGTGGATTATTACCAGTAATTAAGAAATGCTAATGACATAATTTACAAACGTAGATACATTTGAGGGTTTATATACTATGATATTAATAGATGTATGCCCCTCCTCGACCCCCCGTTACCCCCCTCCAGGAACCGTTTACCGAGAGGATCTTCCCCTCCCATTCGCATGGCTGCTATACTGAAGCTCCCAGTAGATTTGTGGATAAATCATAGAAACTCAGAGGGGCCCAAGTGGGGCCACATAGTGGGGAAGTACCTGTCAAATATATTCATTATATTAGTTGCATCAAGGCTCTAATTAGGGGACCGTATCCATCATAATAGACGATCTACTAACTGCAGTTTGAACTTGCTTTGCTTTCTATCAGGCACATTCAAGCTCAGAGGTTTCTGCACTAAGCCGTAAGCACTGTCTAAGGCACATGTCTCTGATCTGTAGGCTTCGAGCTTCTTCAATATAATATTATGAGAACTGTAAATGACGTAGAATCTTGGCTCTCGGTATTGCTTCCCCACATTAATTTTCCGCGGCATGGTGCACGGGTGTTCTTGTCACATACGGTACGTTTAAATAACATTAAAGGCAAACCTTGTTAGACAAATGGTGATTTAAATATGCTTATGTCATACCTCGTGCTCTTAGTACTTATTGAATCTAACACAATCAAAGAACTCCAAAAAAAAAATTTAAGTCGATGCTTCGGTGTTTGGTCGATCGAAGTTCAAAATGACGAATTACTGGTCCTCGATTTTTCACAATTTATTATTTACAACCAAAATCGAGACAACTAATCTATTAATTGGACAACAATATTCTCATCTACACTAGTCTTCTGTGAATAAACAATTCGTTCTAAAGCAGGTATTACTAATTTAATTATATAATTGTACTACATTAAAACATAGTAAGTAATAAATCGACTGTGAACGTATTATAGCGTTTAATTAGGATCAGCTATCGAGTTTTACGGAGTTCAGCGTAGATCTCAATCAACGGCTATTTATGCTGATAAGAGTTTCTCCGAGTAATATAATATTTTTCACTGATAAGGAGATTTCCTT
This sequence comes from Petasospora americana, assembly GCA_003708795.3. Taxonomy (NCBI): domain Eukaryota; kingdom Fungi; phylum Ascomycota; class Saccharomycetes; order Phaffomycetales; family Wickerhamomycetaceae; genus Petasospora; species Petasospora americana. The sequence goes on from PPOA03000001.1 coordinate 778,313, forward strand.
GCATATTTTCAAGCGTAAGACGATGATCCATTTTGTATACCAAGCCATTCTCGGGAACAGACTCAAAGATATATGCCGATTATAAACATGCTCGGACCTTCTCAAAGGGATGGAGTTATTTGGATTGAGGGTTACTTCTAACAGATCAGAGATTGCCGGAATATTCTGGAGTACAAACACGACGACTTAGTCCCGGTGATCATTTTGTTTGACGAGCCTAAATAGTCAGGACTCCTATGCGATAACAAAGATAAACGCAAGTACATAAAGCCTTTTGCAATCTACGGACATTCCACCAAAGGAAGTAATACGCGCGCAGATCTGGTTTTCTATTGTGCATTCGGTAAATGTAAACTCAAGATCTTACAATGAGGCTCGACATTTGCTAGCATACCTTATATTAGGGAGAAGCCGAGGCTACAATCGGGTAGCGAGTGTATCAATCTGAACTTTTGCCCGACCCACTTTTGAGTGGTCTGGTAGATCCTGTTTCTAGAAGGAAGCCATATTTCCGACTGCGGAATGTTAGGAATCGGAAATTTCCTCCCCCTTTTATAAAATGTCTAACATTTGACAAGCAGAGAGCTTAAACTTAGTTAACATCTCAGTGAACGGGCATATATGCTTCATCGGAATTAGGCTAAATCTGTTTTGCGGGACGTTTTTATAGACTCGGAAACAAGAAATCAAATTATGCCATTTAAAAAAAATGCGCTTCGGGTTGTTTGCTGTGTGGCGTTTTCTCTATTGAAGTCTGATCACTTCAATTTTGGTAATGCTTCAGCCTCTTATATACAAGCAATTTTTCTCTAAGCTAAATGTTAGAATGATTTTGAAAAACGGTTCTAGACCGAAAGCCTAGCTGCCTAAGCGATATCTTTATCTTATCCTATTATATGAGCTTACACCTCACGTTTTCATCTGTTGGCACTAAATAAAGAGAGTAGTGCAACGATAGGCCCGTTTCCGCAACCCGCAGCGGTCTTCTCCAAATTTGGACAACGATCACGGCGCCAGAACCTGTCGCAGATCGCAGAGGCAGGCGGCATGTAAGTAGAAAGGAGCTTTTAAGGTACCTGAATCAGGCCCCTAGGCCACTTACTCTCATTAGAGTCGAGGCCCGTTTAGATGTGAGACCGAGATTTCTGTATAAAACCGTGCACCCGTGCACCTGTCCACCTAAATACAGAAAAAGTAGTGAAGAAAGATCACAAAAAAATCTAATGACTCGTAATATACGGAATGAGATACGGGAAGTAGCCGTCATCGGTGCAGGAGGTGTGGCCGGTCTCGCTTCTGTCTACGAGCTTCTTCATACTACTAGTGATGGTTATTCAACTGTAGGTGGATCCGAATTTCCTGTCGATCCTTACTTCACTAAAATAGTGGGTTTCGAGCAGAAAGATGACGTTGGTGGCACTTGGTATACAGAAGACTTTGCTAGAGATCCTGATTTACCCTCTCAGGAGATCCTAGATACTCAGCGATATGATAATGTCAGGGTCATGAGATCACCTAATAGCAATTTACCTTCTCCTGAAGAGTTGAGTAAGTCCTCTATTGAGACACCAATAATTACAGAGATTGATCCAAAATATGTTAATTGGTCAAAGAGTGCCATTTGGCCTCGTCTCTATACAAATGTGCCAGAGTCCTATATGCGTTATTCTACTACTAAAAGGAATGACGTCTCTCCAGAAGGACTTTCTCCATTTATTACTCATGAGCAACTTCGTAAAAGAATGACATCTTTTGCCCAGACTAATGAACTCAAATCTAGAATAAGATTCAATACAGAAGTGTACAGAGTACGTAAGGATCATGCCTCCCAGAAATGGATCATCACTCTCCGTTATCATGATAAGGCAACAAAGAAAGATCACTGGTATGAGGAGTCATTTGATGGTATCATACTGGCTCAGGGATCCTTTAGTATTCCATTTATTCCGGTTATTAAAGGGTTGTCAGAGTATTCGAAACAATATCCTGGTTCAATCCTTCATGCTAAAAGTTATAGAGAACCTCTGGAGTTCAAAGATAAAAGAGTTGTTGTGGTTGGTGGAAACATCTCTGCCATTGATCTAGGGCAGTATATACATCCAGTTGCTAAAGAAGTCATAGTTAGCAGAAATTTGGCAAGAGAGCCATATCTACCGTACATGGCCCGCTGCATCAACTCTTTCAAGAATGTTGAAATGATTGAGGAGTTCCTTCCAGAGACCAAACAGTTGAGATTAACAAATGGAGAGATCTTGGATGACGTTGATAACGTTATATTATGTACAGGGTATCATATCGAGTTACCATTCTTGGATGAGGGTATCTTGGATTACTCAATCCCACCAAACTGCACTGTACCAACTTCAAACTCTAGAATTGAAGGTTTGTATCAGCACGTATTTAACATAAGGGATCCATCCATTGTTTTTGTTGGTAAACTCATTGTTCAGGCATTGTTTAGGAACATGGAAGCCGGAGCTGCTGCTGTTGCTGGTGTTTGGTCTGGTGCTTCTCAACTCCCTACCATTGACCAGATGTATGATTGGGAGATAGACAGACTGTGCAAAGTAGAAGAGCACTTATTCCACAAATACAACATTTATACAACCAAGGAGGAGTTTTATGACCAAATGAAACAGTTCTATCCTAAGAACAGACCCGACCCATTGTGTGACGGTCTCTTAGACAGCATGGATCCCTATGTCTTCTCACTAGAAACATTCGAAAAATTGTTCAATGAGTTTAGAACAGGGAAGCTACCTGTTAACAAGAACTTTAACGATGACCTTTGAAGATGATAACAAGAAATACAATCACCCGTACATGCATTAATTTATAGACGAAACAATGTACTGATAAGCATACATAGATATATACATGAATTAAACGACTTGTTTTTAATGAATCCAATATGTAATTACCGTGAGCTAAAATCAAAATTTTTATAAAAATACATACACATAGGTGCTACTTAAAATTATTTGAATACGAAACTTCGAGTAAAGTTGAAAGAATGGTAGAGTCTTTACCAACGACCTGGGCCACCTGGTCCACCTTGACCACCGCCCATTCCACCGCCCATTCCACCCATACCTCCCATACCACCACCGTGATGTCCTCCATGGTGACCACCTTGGTGTCCTCCACCCATACCCCCTTGGTGTCCTCCTCCCATACCACCTTGGTTACCTCCCATACCACCTTGGTGTCCTCCTCCCATACCACCACCGAACATTTGACCAACAAGACCTGAAAGACCACCAGAACCGCCCATACCACCCATACCACCTTGGTTTCCACCTTGGTTTCCACCATAACCTTGGCCACCATATCCACTTTGGCCACCTTGACCACCTTGGCCATATCCACCTTGACTACTTTGGCCATATCCACCTTGGTTACCGAAACCACTGCTGCTTCCACCAAGGACAGATGAGAGTAAACTTCCAGCTGAGCCCATACCACCCATTGAAGAGCCTCCCATGTTACCATTACCACTGCTACTTCCTCCGAGGACAGATGAGAGTAAACCTCCAGCTGAGCCCATACCACCCATTGAAGAGCCTCCCATGTTACCACCCATAGATCCTGAGCCACCAAACAAAGAGGCAAGCATTCCTAGTTTACTAGACTGTTGGTTCTGATTGTAGCCACCGCCCATACCACCAGACATAAGTCCAGAGATCACAGTGGAAGCAAGTCCTCTATCTGTTGAACCAGAGTCATTACCGCCAAGTGATCTGGTACCGGTCACACCTTGTTGGTCGGCCTCTGGATTGAAATTGATAGCCTGTGCTGCATGGTTGGTCATTTGGTCAATCAAATCATCAATGCGACGGCTTTGGTCTTCGGATGGATTCATCTGATGAGCCTGGTGAAGGTCTTGAATGGCCTGCTGTTGTTCACCAAGGTTTACAAGAATCACAGCTCTGTTAATCAAAGTACGGGCAGAGAGGCCACCTTCTGATATACATTGCTGGATGGCTTGAAGAGCTTCTTGATAGTTGCCCTGAGAGATGAGGCGCTCAGCGTCGTCGTTGTACTGATCCAGTTGAGACATATCTGTTCCCACGATGTTAGAGGTGATACAAGGAAACGAATTGATACTTTGAAATAACTTACTCTTCGTGTAGTTCTCTTAGAAAATAGCACTGAATTGGAGATCTAAGAGTAAAAGGGACCGACCATTGTTCTATGGGAGCAGCCTGCGTGGAGAGCGCGGTGTCATATGAAATTCGTGATCAATCCCTTTATTAGTACATAAATAACAGCACACCTGCCGCATTAGGTATTCTACGACAAAAGTTGATTTTCATTGGATCGAGAGCGCTCCGGGACAATTGAAAACTACAAAAGCGCTGTCGCGCGAGAAGCACACAACAAAGATACTTTGATCACAATTGCAAGGCCCTGAGACCGTCACTTTATTGAGTCATCCACATAATGTTCAAGTCCACTGCTGGAAAGACAATTGTAAAGCTTGCTGTTGGGTCCTCCCTCTTCTACGGTGGAGGTGTCGCGCTTGCCCTTAACAACACCGCTTTCAACGAGGTGTTCACCGACAACATCCCATTTGCAGACGAGGCCGTTGACCTTGTTGAGTCACTTCTCAATAACTCTAAGACCAGAGACTACAACATCAAGAACTTCAAGGAGAAGTTTGGTGATTTGGAAAAGACCCTCACAATTCCAAAGTCTGGTATCCTCTCCCAGAAGATTGATAGTGTCAAGCAGGAAGCTGAGAAGGTCAAGGAATCGGTCACATCCGTCCTCACCACAAAGCCAAACTTCACACTCCCAACAATTGACCTCAAAAGTGACGACCCAGCAGTCTCCAAGGCTGTTGCTGAATTCAACGCTTTTGTCACACAAATCAACAACGCTGAGTTGACACCATCAACTAGTTTCGATTCACTCAAGTCTGTCTTCGCCGACTTGGACGCCACACTTAAGTCATTACAGAACCAGGCTACTGAGGTTTACAACAAGAAGGTTGCAGAGGCTATCACTAAGAAAGAGAATGATTTGATTGCAAGCTTCACCTCCGAGTACAATGAACAGATTTCTCAGCTCCAGAAACAAAGTGATGCTCGTCTCGCCAACGAGATCCAGATTGCCAAGGATGTTCTTGAGCAGCACTACGACAACGCTATCAAACTCCAAGCCATTCGTGCTAAGGAGGAGTTCACAAAACAAGTTGAAAAAGCTGTTGAAGAAGAGCGTGATGGTAAATATAATGAATTTGCAGCATTGGACAAGAAGCTTACTTCTCTCCAGGAGCTTGTCTTGAAGATCGATGACCACTTGAACACTTCCGAGTACAAGGTCAAGCTTCAATATAGCTTGAACAAGGTCAAAGCAAAATTGTCTTCTGATTCAAACGAGAACTTAACTGCCGAACTTGCCGAGTTGAAACAAATTGCTTCAGAGTCTAAGAATGATCTTATTCTCTCTGCTCTTTCTGCTGTTGACGACGCCACAGCTCAGGAGGGTCTTCTCACACAGGCACAGTTGATTACAAGATTCAACTTGCTTGCTCCAGAGCTTAGATCTGCTGCCTTGCTTCCACCAAATGCTGGTGTTTTGGGCCACTTTGCCGCCAAGGTATTCTCTACTTTGTTGATCAGCAAGAAGGGTCACGCTGAAGGTCGTGATATCGAATCTGTCATTTCTCGTGTTCAGGATAATTTGGTTAGAAACAGATTGGATGACGCTGTTGAGGAGGTTGCCAACTTGAAGGGATGGAGTAGAAAGCTTGCCGATGACTGGCTTGTGGAGAGTAGAAAAAGATTAGAGGTTGAATTCTTGGTCAACCTGATTGACTTAGAGAGCAGAACTTTGTTCTAAAAGTATTTAGTCGTTACTTCATTTAACAAACACGCACACATACACACCAATATATCAACATTCACATGATAAACGCTCTTTTTGTATGTTTTATATCTTGTTTTTTGTTTAGACATAGATTTATACAGCATATACAATACCTACAATGCTTACCGTAGTGTATCATTAAAAAGCAAATATAAACGCAAATGTATAAAATTCAATGAGTTGTCGATATGATCTAAGAGCAACAGTTAGTGTTGTTGTTGGTACTAGGCCTTTGCAAATTGACACCTTTACCTTGTGGAGCTTTGCTCTTTAGTTGAGCTTCTAATGGGAGCTTTTCAGCGATACTCTGGAAAATGTCTTTAACACCTTCACCAGTCTTTGCACTAACTTCAAAGAAAAGAAGTCCTTCCTCATTGGCAAATGCCTTAGCAGAATCCTTAGATACTTTTCTATCGGCAGTTAAATCAAGCTTGTTACCAGCAAGAGCAATTACAATGTCTTGATTTGCCTGTCTTTGCAGCTCCTTAATCCATGACTTGGCTCTTTCCAAGGATGCCTCTTGAGTGATATCATATACCACAACAGCAGCATTAGCATTTCTGTAGTACATTGGAGCGAGGGACTTATAACGCTCCTGACCAGCGGTATCCCAGATTTCAAACTTCACAGTAGTGTTCTCATCAAGCTGTATAGTTTGTGTCAAGAACGCAGCTCCAATTGTGGATTCACGGAAGTCGTCAAAGGAGTCTTTGACAAACCTGTGAACTATTGATGACTTACCAACAGCACTTTCACCAAGAAGAACGAGCTTAAACTGTGCAAAACGGTTCTCGGATTGATTAGCAGACATTATGATGAAGTGGAATGGGCTATGTGATCCTTTACTTTTATTGATGTTTTGCCCTTAGAATTTTGCAAATATTAGGCTGAAACAAAGAGGGAAATCAAAACTTTAAAGAGAAAATAAGTATCAGTTTGCAGACGCAACAATCTTTATTATGTAGCTAAAAAAAGCTTTGATGTAAAAAGGGACAACCAGGTGTGTGGTGCTTTATCGGCTTTTGCACTCTGGCGATCCGCAAGCGCGAAAGCGCTATGTACAGTTTAAGACCCTTTTGGGAAAACTTTTCATTAACGTCCCAAAGAGGAAACAGCCCCACTAGCCACAGTTGCCACACCCGTTGGATGAAAAATGCGTGCACCGCCACACATGCAGTGGGCTACGTGGCCTGTGCTTTGCTCGCGTAAAATACAATTGTCACACACGGTTGTCGCTCGAACAGGTGAAAAACAAAACAGTGAGACAACATTTTCCCCTCACACTGGACAACGAATTCCTGAACCATTCACCTTTACCATTCACCTTTTAACTTTTTTGTTAGCACTTTAACATCCCCTGTTGAAGATAAAAACAAAAAAAACTTTCCACCAAACAATTCACATTCGGAGCTCTCCAACTATTCTCCAGTTTATCTGATTTGATCGTCGTAATTTAGACCAAGCGTCAACTGATCTCAAATCTATATACATTGGTATCCTAGAAATCTTTCGAAGTGAAATCATCTAGATAATACATACACATATTATCTTTTGACTTAACCAGGTAACACAACAATACACCGAAGTATTGCTGCTAACCTCCGCCGTGCTTGATCCCTGCTGCCCGTCTGCTTCCCGTTTTACTGATATAACTATGTCTGCTGTCACTGAGTCCTCTTCTCAGCCTGTCATTGAGGCTTCTACCGCCAACGTTGATGCTCCTATTGAGAACACCACCGCCATTGAGTCCACTGATGATAAACCAACTGTTGGTGATGAGGAAGAAATTGCCCCAGTCGTCGAGACTCCACCACCAGCGGTGAATGATGAGAATGCATACCCATTGCTCGCTGGTGCCGTTCCACCTCCAAAGGAGGCCCCAGTCACCCATTGGGGTCCTGATATGACCGTTAAGACTTCTACTCCCTACGCTTCCACTAATGGTAAGACCACCAAGCCAGTTAAATCGAATGGCTCAACCAACGAGGTCTTCCATATCTCTGGCGCTAACTCCGTTGATATTTCCAAGGCTGATTTCTCCAAGTTGATCACTGACTTGAAAAAGAAGAACGATGTCTCTATCGAATCAACCCTGTCTTCTGTTACCAAGCAAAGAAACTTTGTCATCTCTGGTAAGACTGTTGCCGTTGGTAAGGTCAAAACTGAGCTTCTCCGCCGTTTGACCAAGCCAGTCACCGTTAACTTTAAGATCCCAGCACAGACTAGATCTGCCATTATTGGTGCTGGTGGTAGAAACTTGAAGCCAATCATCGAGGCTACCGGTGTCAAGATTGACATTGAGAGAAACGCCACACCAACTAGTGAACTTGAAGACGATGAACTCCTTCAGGTTACTCTTGAAGGTCACAATGAAGGCTGTGAGCTCGCCAAGTACATGATAAATAAGATCGTTAAAGAGGAAACTAAGAACTTGTCTGCAAGAATCACTGTTCCAGAGGAGGTTCGTGCTTTCGTTAAGGCAGTTGAAATTGACTCAGACGATTTGACCGCTACTGGCCCTGGTAAGACTGGTGTCATTATCTTATCCGGTTTGAGAGAGTCCGTCTTGGCTAAGAAGGCCGAGATTATTGCTCAATTCGAATCTCTCGCTTCAAAGCTCAAGACTGAAGCCAAGGTTATCCCAGCTAAGTTGCACCAGTTCATCGATGCCTCCGAAATTCTCGCCAAGCACGAGGTTCTCGTCAAATTCCCACAAGACCAGAACGATGAGACTGTTTTGTTCATCGGTTTGCCACAGAACGTGTCTGCTGCTATTTCTTACGCAAGATCTCAGACCTCATCTTTCGCTCTTGATTCTTTAGATATTTCCAGAGCTCATGGTGGTAATGTAAACCATGCCAGAGCACTTGCTGCTTACTTTGAGCACTCCAAGATCCTTAAGGAGATTGGTGAAGCCAACGGTGCAAGCGCTCGCTCTCCAGATTTCAAGAGCCTTGCTGTCAAGGACCCAAAGAGCGTAATCATTGAGATCACTGCCCCATCTTCTAACAAGGAGGCCATCAAGACAACCAGAAAGGCTATTGTTGACAAGGTGAATCTATTGCCACCATCTCGCATTTTGTTTGTCACCGATGTCAGCGCTTTCTTTGCTAAGCAAGTAGCTTCTGCTACTGAAGCTGCCTCCAAGTCCGCAGATGTTTATGTTGTTCCATTGTCTCAATTGAGCGGTGGTTCTACTGATGAGATTATTTTAATTGCTCTTGACAAGGAGGATGAAGAGTTTGCTCCATCACAGGATGAGATTGACACCAGATTGCAGAGTGTTAACTCTTCTCTTGATACATTGAGAGCTGCACAAGCCGACTTGAAGACTGTGGTTATGGATGTTCCATCTGACAAACAGCAGTTCATTGAGGGTCCAAACGGTACCACTTTGAAGACACTTGTGGCATCTGCTGACAATCTTGTCATCAAATTGCACTCAAATGGTGAGTCTGAATCACCAAATCACATCTTCCTTCAGGGTTCAAAGGCTTCTGTAGGTAAAACAAGAAGTGACATTGAGGAGTTATTGAAGGACTCCGCTGACTTGAAGGACTTGTACAGCTTTGAGTCCCAGACCCATGTTCCAGTTAATGCGTTGTCAAGATTGATTGGTAAGAATGGTACCAACTTGAACAGCTTGAAAGAGCAGTTCGGTGTTGACTTGGACTTCGAGAAGAACCCAACAGGAGAGAAGGCCAGCTTAAAAATAAAGGGTTACAAGTTTAACGTTAGAGAGGCCGAACAGCACATTGTTCAGTTATCAAAGAAACTTGCTGATGAAGTCACCAAAACCTTGGTTGTTCCAAAGAAGTACCGTGCTTCATTGATCGGATCAAGCGGTAAGTACGTGAAGAAGTTGGAGACTAAGTACAACGTCAGAGTTAATTTCTCTCAGTCTTCTGATGAGGTTGTTATCAGAGGTCCAAGTAGAGGTGCTGTTAAGGCCGAGGAGGAGTTGAAAGCTTTGTTAGACTTTGAAATCGAAAATGGTTACACAAAGGAGATTGCTGTTCCACAGAGTGCCATTGCCAGAGTCATTGGTCGTTCCGGTGACAACATCGACAGAATTATTGTTGACACAGGCTGTGACATTCACGTCAATGGTAACGATAAAGACAAGGAGACTCGTACCATCACTTTGACTGGTTCAAGAAAGGGATTGACAGCTGCAGAGAAACAGATTCTTGCCATTGTTCAAGAGATTGAGGACACCATCACTGTTGAGTTGGAGGTCGATCCAAAATACTTCAAGGACATTTTGGGTTCTAGAGGTGCTACCAAGCAGCACATTATTGAGACTGCTGGTGATGCCAAGGATAAGGACTATAGAAAGTTGCTCCAGATTCCTGAATCCGGCTCTGGCTCCAACAAGATTACTTCCACCGGTCCAAAAGATCTTGTCAACAATATCATCTCCCAGGTGAAGAAGATTGTTGCTGACAAAGAGAGTGCAGTCACCGAGAGCGTCGAAATCGCAAAGGAGAAGCACAGATTAATCATTGGTCCATCTGGCTCTGTGCGTCGTTCTCTTGAAGAGGACTTTGGCGTCGATGTCAGCATCCCAAGAGCGGAATCAAAGTCACAGACCGTCAACATTACTGGTTTACCAGAGAATGTTGAGAAGGCCAAGGCTAAGATTCTTGAGTTGACTGCCGATGACTGGAAGGTTTCTATTGATGTTCCATCCTACCTCCACGCTGCTGTTTCCGAGAGAGGAAGCTTCGCAAGACGTGCCTATGGCCAGCATAACGTTGAAATTGATCACGGTTCTGCAAACTCCAGAGCACGTAAGTTGGCTAACACCTTACCATCACCATCTCCAGATGTCCGTGGTACAGATGAGGAGTCTATCAAGTTCACAGTTATTGAAGATGCCTCTGCACCAGTTGAGACTGGCTCTATTCCATGGAGATTGAAGGGTGAAGATGAGGAGGTCGCTAAGGTTGCTACTGAGGTCAATAATGCCATCAAGCAGTACTCTCAGGACAACTGCTATGCTTTCTTATGGGTCAAGAATGCCGACTCTGTCTTCCGCAAAATTGTTGGACCAAAGGGCTCCCGTCTTGCTAACCTCAGAAAGAAGTCCGGTGCTCAGATCTACATTCCAAGAAACAACGACCAAAACAACGACATCGTCACTCTTAGAGGAACTAAAGAGACCCTTGCTACTGCTGAGAAGTTGTTGAGAGCTGAGATTGGCAAGAATTAAATTCTTGTTTTTGCATTATAATTCCCCCCCCCCTTGCATTTTTACACTAAAAAAATGGATTTTAATTTTGTATATGAGATGTTTTTATAAAAAAGTGTTAATAAGAGAACTGTGTTAATAACAGAATTGTAGCTATAAAAGAGTGTATCCTGCTCAGATGAGAAGGCAGCAGCCCGCGCTTTGGAGTTCGAGAAGCCCCGCGCGGGCCCGCTATGTACGCTGGTTTAGCAATTGTATCAGGACACGACGTCCTGCGTACGAATCACCAACAAAGTTATCTCCAACTTTTTTGGCAGCACGCGAGTAAAATAACTCAACCAAATATTTCACGGTATCCCGTATACGTGTTAAAGTATGGAAAACAACGAAAGCACTCCGTCTCTGGTGGGAGCCAACATCAGAAACGTCACTGATCATGACGTGTACGATAACGAGCACTCCCCAGCCAAGACCAATCAGCGCGTGCAATTAGGTCAGCACCACGATGACATTCACCAGGGGTACACCACCGTCAACGAGCTTGCTGACGAAGGTGCGCTCATCACCGATGAGCAGGAGTATGGCGACTTATTGGACTCCACTGGTAACGTGATGGAGACCTGTTCCAAGCCTGCTGCCGTTATCTTGAGCACGGATCAGGACGATAAGACCTTGGAATCTAAGAACAAGTCCATTGAGGAATCATTTTCCCAGGCAGTCCACATCGACGACCAGTCTCACCAGGACTTTGTTGTCGTTGATATTCCTCACCACCCAAGCGTCGACGTCTCTACCCCAGCCGAAGGATCCAGTACCCCTTCGATCTACGAGTTGAAGAACACAGACTCTGGTATGTCCTTAGAGGAGTTGATCGACTCTCAGTTGGCTTCAATGACCTCAATGTCATCTGATCTACAGAAGAAACTTGGACAGAAGAAGAAGCCAGTTTCCTCCCAGTCAAGATCTACTTCTAGATTAAGAAACGTTATTGAGGCAACGATTCCAGATTCCGTCATTGAGAATGATTCAATTCAGCAAGTCCCGGCAGGTGCGAGAGAAGGTATGGCTTCTCCATTGATTCAGTCAAGATCTCAGTCTAAGATGCGTTCTGCTGATGCTGAGAAGTCTGCCGTGGACAGACCTCATTTGGCTAGAGGTGACTCTTACTCCGGTGTCCAGACTTATGAGAGTAGACCTGGTAGAAGAGCTGACCGTGAAGGTCTTATTGGCCACTTGTCTTCTAGAGAGTACTTGCGCTCAGTCTCAAGATCCAGATCCAGAATGGGTAAAGAAACTCCTTTATCTAATAAGGAGTTGAGCACGGAAGGTGGCCTGGTCAATGACGATCTCGACCACGATCCAGAGATGATTAACCAGTTGGATGAAGCATTGGAGGAGGTAGACGAGGATGAGGAAGCAAAACAAACGGTCGCCAAGCCAGATTTATCTAATACCTCTGATAAGGCTGTGGATTTTAGTGAAGAGGACTCTCTTGATGCCATCACCAAGAAATTGGATGATGTCTTGAGGGATTCCTCGTTTACTAAGGGAACAGCTGCTGCTTCCACGAAAGCTGTTATTGAAGAAACACAGCCCAAGGAGGTCCTGTCAGAGGAAACCACTGAGGATGTGATACCAAAGGAGAAGGAAGGTGATGGAGAGGAGGCTGATGAAGCTGAAGCTAAAGCTGACGACGAAGTCATCTCTGAAGCTGTACCAACTTCTACCGATGGTATAACAGAACCACCAACTACGGTGATTGACTCACCGGTGGAGGAGCCTGATTCTGATGAGAAGGAAATTGACGAGGCGATCGCTGTTGATGAACCTGAAGATGCAGAGGCAGAGGGGGAGACTGCTGATAAGATGGAAGAGGAAGACAAAGAAGTTACTGAGTCCTCTGAATCCTCAGATGTCGATTCAAGTTCCGAGAAGGCTGTTGAAGATGTTCTCTCTAGTGAGTCCACCCCATTTTCCGAAGAGAATGTTGAGAACACTGAATTGGCAGACGGCGAAGAAGGTGATCAGTTAGTTGATAATGACGAGGACTTGAGCCAGACTAAGGAAATAGATGACGCAGCTATTGATGTTAGCGAAGAGTCCACTTCTAAGGAGGTTTGTGGAACTGAGATCGATTCTACTGAGCCAGAAGTCAAGGATGAAGCCAAGGAGGAAGTCAAGGAAGAAGTCACAGAGACTGAAACTGTCACCGATAATGTCGAAGCCAAAGACGCTGCAAGCACTATCCAGCCGAAGAGTATTTCCTCCCCAATCGCTGATGAGACTGAGAGACTAATCAACGAGCTTGAGGCCGAGATTGGTGAAACATCCAAGGATACAGATAGCGAAGATGTCAACGCTGTTGAGGAAGAAGTTGAAAATACTTCAGTGGAGCCTGAACAGATCACCGAAGAAGATGATACCACTACCAAGGAGGCCGTCGAGGAGACTACTGAAGAGCCAGAGACGGTTTCTAAGGAGATCGAAGCTACTGAAGTCGCTGAAACTCCAGTGGAGGAACCTCAGCAGGAGGAAGTCGAAGAGGAAGAGCTTCATGAGCCAACCAAGGAGGAGATAATTGAGTTACTCAAGGATGAGCCTGTTTATATCTATACTTCTCTTGCCGGTGGTGGTTTCTTGATGCCACAGAGAACCAACAAGCTTGCCACGATCTTGACTGCCAACCGTGTTCCATTTACCTATCGTGATTTAGGAACAGACGAAGAAGCAAGAAACGTCTGGCGTCGTTATGGTAAAGGCCGTGTTCCTCCTGGTATTGTCCGTGGTAAAGACGACATTATAGGTAACTGGGAGGAGATTGAAGAAGCCAATGAGGAATACAGAGTCAGGGAGTTGATCTATGAGACTCTGTAATTTTGATTTTTTATAAGTTTGTTTTCTGGCCTCTCATTTATTTAAATTTCTTATATATAAATACGCTTACGATAAACCGATCTTTTATTGTTTCTAATTAATTGTAGAGCATAACACTTTAACTCAGTACTTCACCGCCCGCGAAACACCGCAGTGTCAGACTCCACACAATCGAGAACGGCTTTGTTTATTCGGGCTGATAACCAATCTATAACACCAGCGAAAACAGATTAAGAAACACAGAAAAATGGTCATGCTAGTTGCCCGTAACATCGAAGCCCTGTTGAAGCAGGGACTCCAACCGTCCCCGACGACTACGAAATCAATTCATGCCCTCACGATAACTCAGGCTAACGGAACACCTTTGTCGACAGTTACGCTAGAGGGATCTACAGAATGCAGTCTAACAAAAGTGAAGATGTACGCATTATACGCTGTCAGATTAGGGATAAGCGAAGAGGTCACCAAGCACGAAATTGAAGATATCGAGATTTACTGCTGTCTCGTACCAGAGACCCACTTCGGTGTTATAGCAGTTTGTGAAAACGACTACCCTGAGGGTCTCGTAAGAATGAGACTTCGAAACTTGGCTGCCAACTTGACAGAGCTGAAAAAATTCGAAGAAGAAGACGAGGGCTACGACGAGTACTGATCATCTCTGTCTTAAGCTACGTATGATTTTCATTTGATGTATATTTGCACTTATTATTAAATAGTTCTATTGTATGTGAAGTAGTGCTTATGTGTATGCGGTCATGACAGAAAAAGAGTAACAGATAATTCAATAACATCAACCAGGTAGACCACAGAAATAAAATAAAAAGAAAACAACAGGAAGCGTAGCTGAATAGTCGGAAGAGTATGAACCTAGCCAGAAAAAGGGTCGAAATAACAAATGGAGTGACGGAAGAATAGGGAAAAAAAATAAACAGACAAAGACAAAGACCAAAACCAAAATAAGTTAACATAAACAAAAACCAAAGAGATGGCGAGTGTGCTCACTTTTCACCATCGGATGCAATCTCATCATCATCATCATCTTCTTCCTCCTCACCAGCGTCAAAATCATCCATAATGCTGTCATCATCGTAGCTCTCTTCGTCATCGTCGTCATCGTCGTATTCATCAGCGGAGTCAAGCCAGAAGTTTTCGTCCATCACTTGCTCCTCCTGTGGGATGCCAGCCTTTGAGGTGTACGCCTCTTCCGCTGTTGGCACGACAAAGCCTTCTGGGATATCCTGCTTTGATCTCTCAACCTCGAGGGCAACTTTCTTCTTATACTCGTCCATGTTCTTTCTGTACTCGACAGAGGCATCCACGTTAGCTGGGGAAGCAGCGTTTGGGTCCTCCAAGAGCGACATGATGGACATGAGAACCGTCTCAACCGACTGTGCAGGGGACCATGTTTCGTTCTCTGGTTCGTCTGAGGTTGGATCACCTCCCTGGTGTAGGATCGATATACAAAGTCGGCCGTCTCTGTACACGTTTGGGTGGTAGATGGCCGGTGTGAAGCGGAAAGTTGGTGGGGAGTATGGGAAATCGTGGGGGAACTTCATCTGAGCACGGAAATAGCCGCCGTAGTACACCGAGTCCTTGTTGAGTACCATCATACCAATGTTCCACAAAAAGACGTTGCTATCGTCTTCAAGCTCAATGTGGAACGATGGGATGCCCTTCTGCGGGTCCGTGAGTTCCTTGAACTGCCGTAAAAGGATAGCCTGGGCGCTCTTGTTGGACATCTTTTTGCGCTTTAGTTGACTTGTTTGTTTGCGTGCTGATCAGGTGGCGGTGGAAAGGGTGGGCCAGAAGCGCAGCAGAAATGTGGCAGAAATCGCTTGTTGCTGTGTTAAGAAGCCTAAGACTGTTGCTTTGGCGAGAAACTTCTCAGAGACTTTCCTTCTTATCACTGAAAAAGAGGGAAATCACCAGCTTTGAATAAGTCAGAAGGGGGCGACGGAAGGGGATAAGAAATTGGAGAGAGCCCTATACGCACCTTTAATAAAAAATTGTAGACGCCGCACCCGCGAAATTCTTTCTTTTGAAGTTTTCTGTTTTGTTCTTTCGCGACCGTTCCAGTTTTTTTTCTTTTCTGGCGCGGTTGTTATGGGACACATGCTAATCAGCTCGCATCTCGGAGGGTAAGAGCCAAGCTCAGAGTGCCAATTGCGGGTACGCCACAGGCTTGGTGATCGTGTGCTGTGGTGTAGAATGTGTGGACCTGCTCGGTGTGCTAGGTGCCTGCGGCCCTTCCGTGGGGCTAGACAGCTCGCGTGCTGGTTACGGTTTGGGGCATAGGGTGGTCTCTATGAGCTGAAATATTTGAGTGTTCTCGTGCATTCTTATTGCTGTACTGGATATGTAGTCTACCTGGCACCTGAGGAGCTACACCATATCAAGCACACCCACACAATATCAAGTATACCCACACAATAGCAAGCACACCCACGCATTGTGCGTCTGTGGTGCGTTCATTGTGAACCAGAGGCTCATTGAATATAATGGGTATCCAGCTCTAATCGATTCGGTTCTTGTACATTTGACGATATTGTTAGGCCAGACGTCTCAACTCCTAGGATTTCACATCTGACACTCGCCATTAGAAGAACTACCGTTAAATTTCAATTCTCATGATAATGTCACCGCAAGACTTAAAAGATACCGACCAACGGTACTGGGATGTATTAAGCGAGGCAAGAAAAGGTCAGAGGGATTGTGATTATACTATTGGTCGCTATGATAACGTATGCAGTGATTCCATTGTGCTCTTGATTGTTAGCACGGGGATTACGTTGATCGTTAAGCTAACAACTCACCGCACTAATATGATGAGTTAGAGAACAAAACGTTACCCAAAGTGAATCAAATACAAATATCTACACCAATTAACATAAATTTAGTATTCAAGTAATTGTAATCGAATTAATGTCGGATTTAGACATCTCCGATGGCGGACCTAAAGGCTCATTGGTGGCGGTCTTAAAGTGCAATGAAGGAGCGGAGGAACAAAGATCGGATTTTCGGCCAAGAGAGGCAGGTTCCCCGACGATGTTATCGGATCATCGGTATATAAAATAAATCAAAGGACCACTTAGGGGACTTGAATTTTCTTTATATGATGAACGACGTTCAAACTCCGAGATCTATAAAAAATGGCATTGCTGATTGGTGTTGACGTCGGTGGTACAAACACCGACTCAGTACTCGTTGATCCTCATAAAGTGTCCGAGAGTAACAAGGGAGTTCTCGCTTGGAATAAGCTTGTCACTACAAAGGATGTATCTGATGGTATTCAAAGAGGTATTGAAAAATTGTTCGATGATTCAAACGTCAAGAAGGAGGATATCACCTCTGTAACAATTGGAACTACTCATTTCATTAATGCCGTTGTAGAACAAGATCAAGCAAGATTAGCTAAAGTAGCCGTTCTCAGATTATGTGGTCCTTATACTGAGATCATCCCACCATTTTGTGATTTCCCTCCAGGTTTGAAATCAATTATGGATGGCCATGTTGGCTATCTTAATGGTGGTTATCACGTTGATGGTAAAGAGATCCGTTCTGTTGATGACGATGAGCTTCTTAAACATGTTGAACAGATTAAAGAGAAGGGCATCAAAGCAGTTGCAATTGTTGGTATTTTCTCATCATTGAAAGGCACACAAGAGGAGTACGTCAAGTCTTTCATCTTGAAACATATCCCTGATGCGAGAGTCGTCTTATCTCACCAGGTCTCCGGTGTTGGTTACATTGAAAGAGAGAATGCAACTATTCTTAATGCTTCCATTATGCCATTTGCTGAAAAAATCATCAACTCTTTCATAAATGCTGTCGAGAACAAATTGGGACTTAAATGCCCAGTGTTTTTAACACAGAATGATGGTACCGTCTTATCAGCATATGAATCTTTGAAACTTCCAATTAGAACCTTCTCATCCGGTACAACAAACTCAATGAGAGGAGCATCATTCCTTGGTAATGTCGTTGGAAAGACCGCTATTGTCATTGATGTTGGTGGTACAACTGCAGATGTTGGTCTTTTGCTTCCAACAGGATTCCCTCGTCAATCCTCGTCCTACTGTGTTGTCGGTGGTGTTAGAATGAACTTCTCAATGCCTCATGTTGAGAGTATTGGTCTTGGTGGTGGTTCTTTGGTCAAAGAGATTGACGGAGTGATGCATGTTGGACCAGAATCTGTTGGAGCAGAGATCTTGGAGAGATCAATGATCTTTGGTGGTAAAGAGTGTACTGCTTCTGATGTTGCAGTTGCAGCCGATGAAACATTGAAGATGGGTAACAGAATTGAGATGCCACAGGAATTCATTGAGAAGTTCCAAGCAAGAGTTAAGGTCATGTTAGAAAATGTTGTTGACAGAATGAAGACAAACCCTCAAGATATTCCAGTTTTGGCAGTTGGTGGTGGATCCTTCATTGTCCCTAAGGATCTTCAAGGTGCATCTGAAGTTATTAGACCAGAATACTACAGTGTTGCTAACGCAATTGGTGCTGCACTTGGTAAAATCTCTTCTGAGATCAGTTGCATTAAACAATGCTCTGATAAAGATGCAGTTATGGAAGAATTGAAGAAAGAAGCCATTGAAAAGTGTCTTGCTAAAGGTGCTGTTGAGTCAAGCATTGAAGTTGTATATTTCTCTTGCGATCCAGTTCCTTATGTTGATGGAACCTATGTTTTCTTTGTTAAAACCATTGCAGATGTTGACTATGATAGAATCTCCTTCGATACCGTGGATCATCCAAAGATTGATATCTTGGACTCTGAAGTTACAAAGAAAGCCATGGTTCAAGAGTACACAAGTTTAGATGACGTTGATTATGTTAACTACAAGCCTTTCATCAACGATAAAAGACAATGGATCATCTCAGAAATTGATTTGGAACTCTTGAGAATCGGAACTTATGTTCTTGGTTGTGGTGGTGGTGGTAACCCATACCCATATTTCCTCTGTGCAAGAAACTTGTTAAGACAAGGTGATGAATTAACTGTTATTGACGTTAAGGATGTTGCAAAGTACTCTAAGGATGCTATTGGATCTTATTGTTCTGCAGGATCACCAACAGTTTCAAATGAACAACTTAAGGGACCTGGTTTATTAGAAGCATCAGAGATGATGACAAAGTTTACTGGTAGAAAGCCTGAATTAGTATTCCCAATTGAAATTGGTGGTGGTAATGGTATTGGTATTTTCCGTGTCTCTGGTACTTCTAAGTTGAACTTGCCTGTTGTTGATTGTGATTTAATGGGTAGAGCTTACCCTACACATTACCAAACAATTCCAGTTGCTTACACAAAACCAAATGAATCTTTCTATGCACCAACTGTTATAAGTAATGGTAACGGAAACTCCATGATCATTTCTACCAGTAAAGATGATTTCTACATTGAGAAGGTTATGAGAGCATCTCTAGCAGAGATTGGTTGTACAATTGATGTTATGAATCCATTAATGACTGCAGAAGATGTTAAAGAGAAAACTATTCACGGATCCTTATCATTATCATGGAGAATTGGTCGTGCTGTTAGAATTGCCAGACAAAGATCTGAAGTTTATAAGATGCCTGAGATTATCTTAGAATCTGTTAATAACACTGGTAAGCTCTTGTTTAAAGGAAAGATCATTGGCGTTGAAAGAAAATTATTCAAAGGTCATTCATGGGGTGAAGTCACAATCGAGGATTCCGATAGACGCAAGATGAAGATTCCATTTAAGAATGAAAACATTTATGCTACAATTGATGGCGAATTGGTCTGCTCTGTACCAGATTTGGTCTCTGTCATCGATAGTGATTTAGGAGAAGCAGTCGGAACTCAAGATTACAGATATGGTATGATGGTTTTCGTACTTGGTATTGCACCAAGCAGCAAATGGGTAGAAACCGAGAGGGCTCTTTCCATTGGTGGTCCAAAGGGATTCGGAATTGACGATATGGAGTACAAACCTATTTCTCATTATTCTGCACCAGTCTCTGTTATCGATGAATTTGGACCGGCCTTCACAGAATAATCGGGGAATCTTACGGCCGTAAAGACCCTGTTCTATGGAGACTGAATTTGAGTTTCATTTGTGTTATAATTAGGAATTTCTGGTTTCTCTTTTCGTATCCAGCAATACCATAAATGGATAGTTGTTAAAGAAACGGAAGAATTCTATCTAGGACTTCTAATTATTTACCAATTATTGTTTAAGTATGTGGCATCGCGATTAAGGTGCATTTGATATGTACCCTCTCAATCTTTTATAGAACTTTTTAGTAAAGCTTTGTTAATATAAAATTGTTAATCTTAGAATAATAAAATATCAAATATCGAAACTTCAAAACTTTTCACCAAACTTTGTTTAAATTTAACTTCTATATAAAAACATCGGTGCCGTCTTTCCCCCGTTTAAACGAAATAAGCTAGGAGCTAATTATTCAACCGGCCCTCGGGAAACGAACACCGAAATTCCGAGCACACGTCTTTAATCAGCTTTAATACTCTCTTGGAACTTTCCTTTTTTATAGAGAACTTTCAAAATTCTTAAGAGATATTTCACTTTCACTTTCACTTTCGCTCTGCTGTGTAAACCTTTCCCTGTCTTTGTTATTTTTGCATAATTTGTTCTTCTGTGTTTTTATTTTTTGTACATCAATGGGATCGATGAGATCAGTTCTGCTTGATTTACCCAATGAACTTTTCTTTGAAGTACTATGGCATGTTACAGACATTAAAGATCTAGCTACATTGGCGAGAATCCCAGAAGTAAGGAAAAGGTTGCAGATATTTATAAGAGTTGTCACTGGCCATGCTACCGATCTATTTTTTTTACCAAAGATATTTCATGATTTCCCGAGATTCCCATTAAGGCAGGCATCAACAGATTACAGTATTAATCTCTTGGAGATTGATCAGTCCACAAGGCTGACGAGGGAACTATTCAATCAACTCTTTATAACACCGAAGAATGTTCGTAACTTCTTGATGATCCTTGGTATGGTGGAACTGAAGAGAACCACCGAAGATACTTTGGAATGGATCTGGCCCGAGATTAGAGTTGTTGAAGTCGAGACCGTTCGAAGAGACTTTAATCTCAAGTGCATCATAGTCATAACAGAGCCAAAATTCACTTTTAATAAGATAACGTTCAATGCTACATGTGGTCAAGTCACTGGTAGCACAGTTAAAGAGTTAACTTTGATAAATGCTACGGTTGTTGGTTTGAATGATAAATTAGCAGGTGTAAGACCAAATGTCTTGACCATTGAGAATTGCTCTTCTAACTGGATTCATGCCATTGATTATAAGAATGTTGAGACTTTACAAATAAATCATAGATTGAATATGGAGCCTTCTATCGAGATAGCAGGTGGATCACCGTTGGCTATAAATTTGCAGCATCTTAAATTTTGTAAGTTGGTAACATTGGAGCTCATCAATGTTAATTGCTTATCGAATCTTCAATTCCCTTCATTGCTGAACTTAACTTTAAAGGTCACTGGCTTAACAAAAAATCCAAAAAAACTAGTGATTCCTATTATCAGAAATATCAATGCACCAAAGTGTGAATATTTTAGTATAGATATCCACCATTTGTTACCAAAAGTTCAAAATATCATGATGCCACAATTGAAACAATTCCAATGTCAAATCTCTGATGGATGCATTCGATCTGGGGATGACAATGGAGAATTTGAAATTGATATGAATGAATATTTTGGTATCCCACATGAAGATCTCTATCCATCTCCATTTAGAAATGTTGAAGTAATGGTGAATGATTGGCCAGCTTCACCCAAGGTCGTTTTGACCGATGGCATGCAATTAGGTGATTACGTCAAGGATACTAAAGATTTAACATTTGTATTTAAGAACCATGACAAATCTTTAAGTGGTTATAGAAATTCCCATGAAGTGTCTATGTCGAAGCTTAAGTACCTGACGATCATCGATCGAACACTACACAACCCAGAATCTCAGCCGATTGATTTACTTGGCTTATTCGATACTGTTCGTGCAGGACAGCTTGAATATCTTAAAATTTCAAGGGTTCGAGAGAGTGATTTATTCATACGGTACCAAGTCTTGAGCGAGAGATATCCTTGTCTTAAATCATTGGAAGTGGAAAACGATCATCACCTTGATAATGCCTCCCTTACCCCAGGAACTGTGCTTCCAGCACTGAAATCTTTAAAATTGGACAAATATCAATGTGCTCAAATTATGAAAGTATTATATGAATTAAGAGATTGTCCATTGGAAAGTATAACACTCACAAGAGTCATGATAGAGAATGATGATGAGGTTTTCATGGTTAGTGATTCAATATGTCCTCTTATCAATGCTTTCAAGAATCTGAAGTTCCTTTCCATTGATTTCGATAGTCCTTCCGGGGCTATAATACCAATGTTCACTTTAGAAAATTTAAGTAAATTAACAGAGGTTTGTATTGGCGATGTTCACCAACTCACTGTTAACAATTGTCCTCGATTAACGAGGTTTAACGCCAAATTTTCTGAGCAGTGGCACAGGGTTCCCCTTTCTGAACTCAAACAAACTTCTACTGGAACTTTAGAACTTAATGTGACGGAGTTTACTCAAAAAATCCGTGAACTTGATGGGCCATTATCTACATATAACAGTTCAAAGAGGAGAGCATCGACTACGCTCTCCAACCCAGTTCCTTTTAGAGCTCTCAGATAAAAAAAAAAGCATACGTTATAACTATATAACACATTTTAACGAATATCACGAAATATTTATACTAGGACATGCAATAATTAATCATAAAACAAGAGTAAGTAAAAACAGACTTTATAGCTTGATGAAAATTTTCAGTAGGGGCAACATCAAAACATGTTCGCGGTTTTATTTTAGTTGTATCTTCAACTTCGAAAGTTGAAAGGTTGACCGAAAGCTGTTTTTTAATAGTCCAACGAAAAACGGATTTGGTAAAGATGGCTCAGTCGAACTCGATCTTACAAGTTTACGGTGGTGATGAGGTTGCTGCTTTGGTGCTTGATCCAGGCTCACAGTCAACAAGAGCAGGTTACTCTGGTGAGGATATGCCTCGTATCATAACACCTTCATACGCGTTGCTTACTGGAGAAGATCGAATGGATGTTGATGATAATAGTTTGAACGAAAAACCGATTAAGAAGAGACCAAACTACCTCTATGCCGAGAGCTCAATTGAATACCCTAGAGCTGGTGGTGAAGTCCAGAGCATAATTAAAGACGGTGTTATTCAAGATTGGGACTCCGCTTTAGAACAATGGCAGTACATCTTTGATAATTTACAAGTTGACTACACAGAACAACCATTACTCTTGACGGAGCCTGTATGGAACTCCGAAGAGAATAGAAAAAAATCGCTAGAAGCTGCACTTGAGCAATTCCAATTCCCAGGTTTTTATCTAGCTTCTTCACCAACATGCGTTGCATTCGCTCAGGGAAGACCTTCAGCTCTTGTAGTTGATATTGGTCACGATGTTGTTAGTGTAACACCTGTTGTTGACGGTATGTGCCTTGCTAAGACGACTCTGAAAACACACTACGCAGGTAAATATCTCTCTACACAATTGACCAAGAGATTAACCTCAATGAACACAGAAATAGTGCCAATCTACAGGGTCAAATCAAAAGTGTTCACTCAACAAACAGAGGCTCCAAACTGGGTTCCAAGGGAATTCACTGATATCACCCAATCATATGAACAATACCAAGTGGAAAAGACCATTTTGGGTATTAAGGAATCATTATTAAAGGTTCCAAGAGATCCACTTACAAATGTTACGCTCTCAGAAGAAGAAGCTGCTGAGGCATATCCATCACGCGAATATGAACTACCAAATGGCCATGCCATTAACATGAGCAGAGAAAGATTTGAAATCGGAGACTGCTTATTCGATCCACAGTCTTATGAAATCCCTGAATTCATCTCTGAATCTGGTGAGCCTGAGATCAATTCCAAGAATGATTACGTGCCATTAAAGAGACCACTGAAGAGAACAAACGAAGAAAGCGAAAGTAAGCCAAAGAAGTCTAAGAAAGACATTCCAAAGTATCGTGGTCTTTCACAGTTAACATCTTACGCCTTATCATTGGTTGATGTTGATATCCGTGCACAATTAGCACACAACATCATCGTCACAGGTGGTGGGTCCCTAATAACTGGTCTCAATGAGAGATTGTATCTTGAATTAACAAGAGACCATCCAGGCTTAAAGATTCGTATTAATTCTAGTGGATCTACAGCAGAGAGAAAATTCCAGGCTTGGATTGGTGGTTCTGTATTATCCTCATTAGGTACTTTCCATCAATTGTGGGTCAGTAAAAAGGAGTACGAAGAAGTTGGTGTTGATAGATTATTAGCTCAAAGATTTAGATAATCAAAAAAGTTATGTATTATAATTTCAGGTAGTTTCATAAGGTCATAGTACCATTAGCAATACAATCAATGGCACAAGAGCACATTGCCTTTTGAGAGTCATAAGCATGCTGAGCAGCATTTAGAAATTCCAATTTCTTCTCAACAATGACCAGTGGATCTGCAATTTCGAAAAGTTTACTTAAGGCTTCGACATCAGAAGCTAAACGAGCTTGAACGTTTTCAAAAATATTAAAATAATTTGTCTTATCACAGTAAAAGGCGAATGGATAAGACCATTTTAGTACTCGTCTTGACCTTAGTAGGGCCGTTGCGGAGTCTGTTAAGAATTGAGCTTCAATCCATGAGATTCCAGAAGTTTCTTGTAGGAGCTTAACAGCCTCTTCAACTTCTGAGCAACGTTTTGAGTCGAGCCTTGTAGACTTATCGTGGACTTGGAAGAAATTATAGAAATGTAGATATCTATCGAGTGATTCCTTTGTTGCAGCTTTTGAATAGCTCTCTTCTTTATTTTTATCTGTTGCTTGATAACGGTTACACTGGAAATATGAAGTTCCATGGCTCTTCCAGTCACCACCGCAGATCCAGCAAAATTCATGAGAGCACTTTTTACATGTCATGTGATTACAACCACCATTCTTCTCAATCGAAGTTCCACATCTTTTGCACTTCTTAGTATTGGTATTGATCCACTTTATTGTCTCGGAATCATCTTTACACTTCTTTATCCACGCAGCAGTGGTATCGCATGGCAAAGGAACATGGTTCTCAAGATTACAAGAGAGACAAAATTGGTGTCCAAGAGCACACGTCGCCACGGGTACACCACTCTTGGCAGTGAGATTTGTAACTGCGATGGGGTCTAACACCTCAACCACGATGTTACAGTCTGGAGCAGGACACCATTTATAAGTCTTATGCCTTTCGACATAAACTTTGATTGAACTCTCCAGCAGCTGATCACTCACTCCTCTACCGCAAATCGCATCAACATCCGAACGGTCTAGCGAGACGTCACAGCTGGGACAACGGATAATGTCACCTTTCTGAATTCTCTCTTCAACGTAGCGTGTATAGCAGTTCATGCAGTACTCATGGCCACAGCTTAAACGATAAGACTCCTGTTCGTCTTCACAACAGATCATACATGTGAATTCCGACGGTGAGTCGTAGTGACGTCTGCCAGACCGAATCTTGGACTCTGTCCTCGTAATCAAACCAGCGTCTGACCGTGTCTTTTCAGGGTGGTCCATGTATGTGTCCATTAATCTCTCAGAGTTCCATTTGTAATGGTGTAGCAGGGTGACTGCATCGTCTGTTTCCAGCCCCAAGACCTCAGCGAGCTCACTGGCTTGGCCAGCCATCTGCTGTAGAAGGTCCCTTGTGGTGTGGCACCTATGGGCAGCTGCGTTGTTGTCTGTAGAGACTGTGGAGTCCATGTGTTCATCTTCTGAGGAGTAGACATCCTCATACTCATCCTCATACTCAAACTCGCTCTCGCTCATCCCAATTTCTTACTTTTATATATTAATATTAATTCCTCCCTATACTATCTCCCAAGCTAAGACCCAAGTGTTCCTTATCCTCTGGCAACGTACGACTTTGAATATTTCAATCCTCCTGAAGTGAAAAGTACTTTTCCGACTTGCCCTCCACACTTTTTCAGACAATCGCGCTATCTACAGACAATGAACCGGGAAGGCGGGGAGCTTGAATATTTTATAAAAGACCAGTTATATCTAAAGTTAAATGTTTTCTGTTTTTCACATAGACTCAAGACGGTCGCTAGCAGCCTTGATCTTCATACCGATACGCGTACTCAGCTCATAGTCCTCTGCGTAGCCTTGTGCGTATTTAAGCCACTGCTGAGCCTCTTCAAGACCATCAACACCATTGAATTTCCAGGCGAACAATGCACGCTCGTATAAAGCAGCAGTATAAGCCCATGGATCTTCTGTCAAGTGGATGAACTTATAAGGTTCGCGGGTATTTTGAGGTTGTAGAGTTATGATCTTAGAGACAACCTTCTTGTCCATCAGCTCCAGTCCTTCTTGTACTTTGCCAAGTCTGCGAAGAGTAATTGCAGTCAAAAGGTCTCTGATCATTCCTTGGTTCTGTTCTTCTGGAACAAGGGCGTACTCAGAGATGGAGTAGTTCAGAAGCTTCTCAGCAATGTGCAAGTGCTCTGTTGGCATTCTGTTGTAACCATTCCAGAAGTACATTAATTCGTGAGTTGGAGAAACACCAACGGCATCGATCAAATTGATCCCACCATTCTTCTTAGAAGTTGCTTCAAATTGGGCAATCTTTCTAATTAAGAACTTATCAAATGGCATCTGCTTGGCCATGATTTTTCCATTCTTAGTGAACGAAGGTGCTTTCAGGATCAGTTCCAATGCTTTCTCTTTAAACCAGCCCTCACGCTTTAACTCTTCAGGATCGGTGATAAGCCCGCATCTGCACATACGGTAGAGCTCCAAATAACAACAGCCAGCAGCATACGTGTATAAACCTGGTGACCAGTTGTTGATCTTCAAGAGCTTGTCAATCTCTTGGGCAGCACGTTCATACTGATGCATAAATAGAAGGATCGTGACACGGTCAAATCTCAACAATGCCTCGACTTGTTTCATACGAATGCCTCTTGTAAGAGAATCCATCAACTCTAATGACTCTTCTAATCTTCCACGAGATGCCAGCATACGTGCCTCCTGTAAAAGCCAGAGAGCAGAGTGTGGGAAAAGTGCACGAGCATACAACAAAGCATCCTCCAGCTTTTTGCCTGGGTGAAGCAATGTTGGTTTTCCAGTACCTTGGAAAGCATTTGATTCGGCATCCATTATCTTACGACTTCTAGTCTTCTTTAAGGTCAATATAGTGTCTTTAGAGATCACAGTTTGTGCTTGAGATGAAAAAGTCCCTGTTTTTCCCAGTTGATCAGGGATATCAAAGTCAGCATCGGTGAATTGGAAAGGCCCATCATAAAACACTAAAAGAGCCAAAAGACCAATGCATCCATGGATATTTCTTCCTTTAACACTCTTCCATATCATTCTTAACCCAGACTCTTTGCTACCCTTGAAACCAACAATTGACAGTACACCTCTAATCGCAGGTGGGATCAATGAAAGAACCAGCTGTAAGATACCAAAACATAAATTCGTACCGGATATGATAAATTCATCGATTGTACTCTGTGAATCATCAATTCTCATTTGCATATCCTCTTGTATCTTCTTTTTCGTCTCTTCGTCTGCTTCATCGGTTTGAGCAAATCCAACATTGGCTCTTAGCCTATCGGTTGCAGGGGTATTACCAATATGCGTACCTTGTAATCTTGACACACGCATACTGTGCACTTTTTCAGCCAAATTAGTGATTTTGGGATCACCAATAATCTCTTGGGATAATGCAAATGGGATATTGCTGAAACTACTCATTGCTGACATTGGAGCAGAGACAACTGATGATGCAGACGAGCTATTCTTTGGGGACTGTGCTCTCTTTGATTGTTCCTTGATCTTTTCTTGGTCTTTCTCGTACTGTTTGATCAACCCTAACACTTCGTCTAACGTTTGATATGCCTTTCTCAACTTGAGCAGTGCCTTTGCAGACTCAATCATACTTTCGCTTAATAGCATAATAAGAGCATTCAATAAATTCGCTTCCGCATTAATAACAGCATAGACAGTTCCTGGTGGAAATGATTTACTTGTCATGAGTTTCATCTTCTGCTGCTTGCTTCTTTCCTTAGTACTTAATTGTTCGGTTTTAGTCAACCACTCACTGGCCTTTTTCATAACCTCAGGCTCAAAACCAAGGGTTGCCTCCAAGAAGAATATCACACCGTTTGCCATGCTTTTCACAGTGGATTCCGGGTCATCGTTTATCAAGTGGAGTCCCTCGTCGGTACGGTCATCCAAAAGGAAGTCCATGGCCTGGAGAGATACCTCAAAGTCATGAGCTTGCTGAAGGATGAGATGAGCTGAAGCTGTCTCCGATAACGAAGGCTCCGAGCGACGGAGGCCAAGTGCACGAAGCATGGTTGCAGTTATAAGGAGTATACAATGTTACCAAATGTGAATTATTCCCAGGAGTTCCCAATAGTTTATTTATTCGATAGAAGTCAAATGTTGAAATGTCGCGTCAAGCGTAATTCTGTCTTGTGCTGCTCGACAAATGAATAGTCTGAATACCGATAGGGGGCCCTATAACACGACCGTCAATGCTGAGTTTGATATGATTTGAGACTAATCTTATAGAAGAACACTATGGAATTGATTCAAGAAATTTGTCAGTAACGGAATACAATTTTATTTCGATCTACTCAGCCGCTCAGCCCCTAAAAGTTGGCGAGGGGGGGAGCGGACTCGGGGCAGGTGCTGACAGCTTACGGGAATGGCGGCTGTGATTTACCATGGGGGAAATTTCCAAAAACAGCGCTGTAGCACTGAGGTCGCTAGGCCGTAGGCAGAGGAACGGTAAATGCACCGATCTTCCCTTTCAGCCAGCTGATCTCAACAAATTGTGACCAACTACGCAGAGATAATATCAGAGCATCACAATCATTCATTTTTTCTTCTTCATTACAACGTTTAGTCCAACATGCGTAACGCTTCCCCAGATTGCCTCTGACACTTCTCGAGGCAACTTACGGCCATAAAGGCACTGGTCAACGAGCCACATTCCTATAATAAAACTGGTACGATCTAAAGTTCCATCGTGCCTCGTGTCAACGAGATCCCACACTTTCTGTAAAATGTCATTGGGAAGCCTTGAGCGAGACCATATCTCTTTAACCACAAGGTTGGCCATCAAATTTGCCTCCATGTTCCCAATATCAGATTTCATCGAAAGCATCGATGCCTTCAGAGCACTGTTCAACTCGCCCGGAACTTCAACGCCTTGTAGTAAAGAATCTGGATCAACCCTATCCATGTACAAGCCTTTATTAGTAACCCAGACTCCTTCGTATCTCTTACGTTCCAAGTCGGAAACATATTGGGCATCGGTATGGTGTTTCCATGGTTTATCCTCATTAAATTTCTCCTTCTTCTTCTCCTTACGCATAGTAGTCTTCAACTGTACAGGCTTACTGTAATACTGCTGCTGGCTTCCATGAAGTCCAATTAGACCACTAACAGTCGAGCTCAGTGAGGCGTCAGACTCATTAAGCAAGTTTGATGGTGTATAGCTTGTACCTTTCAAGCTTTTCTTGAGGATTTTTTTAGCACCTTTCCTCAATGACCTATGAGACTTTTTCTGTGTATCATTAGCCGTAGTTATTGGATATTGAGGTAGCACTTCCTCGTCATCATCAGTCTCTATCATGGACTCATTAACTATTGTACTACCGTCAGTAGCAACATCATCTGTGGCACCTGGAGGTGGTTTCCGACGAGGAGATGGAGCTCTGGGTGGTATGGATTGTGCTTGTGGTACTGTCAGCGCAGGTGAATCCGAGCTTAAAATCCTGTTTGGTGAGACCGGTGGTGGTTTCCTCGACGGTAATGATTTGCGAGCTGTCCCTGGTGTTTGAGGTTTGGTAGCGATGATTGTTGGTTGTCTATCAAGTACATCATCTATCAATGAGTCTGGTTCTAATCTTCCTCTAGTTTCGTCTTGCTCATTCTGCTCGTCCTCCACATCATCTTCGTCGTATAACTCATCATTTTCGTCAATAGTGTAATTCGTAGCATCACCGGAGCCGTTGATACCATCGCGCAGAGTTGTTGGGATAACAGTACTGTGAGATCTTCCAATTCTTGGGATGCTGGTATTTGACCTTACGGAAGACGTTGAGCGGTCCAACCACTCAAAATCGTCTCCAAAATCCAAGCGTGGATCAAAGTCTGAAATGACAGAACCCGATCTGTTCAAATTGGCAAAGAACTCCTCACTCCTTGTAGGTAAAGTTCCCAGCTTAGCATGGAAAGGCGGTGAGTCTATTGAGTGTATCGATGAAGCCATAGATGACGGACTGGAGTGATAAGATGATCTGCGAGCCAGCGGTGGCAGGAGACACTCAGAAGAGGATATAGCAGCTGATTGTGCGGCCAATGAAGCCACATTCAACGGGCTGTGTATTTGCTTCTCATTATTAATATTCTCTTGCAGCGATAGAGTATCCAATGCTATATCGTGGGAAGAGGCAGCAGCAGCAGCTGCTGCTGCTGTACTGTGTGCTTGAGCCTGTGAAGGTGTCTGTGGTGGTCCCTTCGTGTGCAAAGGAGACGATGAAATAGAAACGTAGGAATGTCTCTTGTTCTGGGTGGCAATGGACTTGTTGGATGCACTTTTGACTATCTGGATTGATTTCCTATTGCTAGCCTTGGGACGCTGTGGTGGTATGGTGGAAGGTGAGGGATGAGGAGACTGCTGTAGCTGTTGTTGTTGGTGTGAGTGAGCCAAGCTGGCCGCAGCTTGCGCAGCCTGCTTGGATGCACTTGTCAAGACTTCATCATGCTCTCTTGGTCCACTGGGTAGACCAGCATAGTTTCTGGTGCCTATTATTGGTGCTTGTTGTTTACGTCTTAAAAGACCCATCGTTTGTTTATGGTGAGGCTGTATCTATGTGACCACTGAAACCGTTTGCGCTGCTGCAACAGTGACTTCTAGAACTTACTCAAAATTGGGGGAAAATGAATGAAACAAAGAATTACAGGGCCTTCTATAGTAGTTATTGTGAATAATCTGGTGCGGCGTGAACTGCAGCACCTCAATGAGTTGTTTTGCATTGGTATAAACGATCGGCTGAATCAAAAGAAAAACATGCCAAAGGGTTGTGAGCCCGCGAAAGACCCTTATACATAAATCCCATAACTCCTAATTAAAGCAAAAATACGTGTACTACATCTCTTTCTTGCTATGTACATTTTGGTAATATATTATGATATGCTATAGTTCAGTATATAACAGTCTCGTGATGGCTTATGAACGTCTCAAGAACGCCTGGTAGGCTTCTTGGTTGATGTGCACATTACCAATAGATCTCAATTTCTTCTTACCTTCCTTCTGCTTCACCAACAGTTTCTTTCTTCTAGATATATCAGAGGCATGTAATCTCGCCAAGACATCTTTACGTTTGGCCTTCACTGTAGAACGTGCCACAATCTTATTATTTGCCTGTGCTTGGATTGCAACTTCAAACAGCTGGTTCTTAACGTGTTCTCTGAACTTTTCAACCCATTCTCTTCCTACGGATTGTACAAGAGACTGATGCATGACTTGTGCTAGTGCATCGACACCTCTTCCATTGACTAGCAACTCCAGTTTACAAATTTTGGAGTCTCTGTAACCTGCATCCTCATAGTCCAGTGATGCATAACCTCTGGTTGCTGATTTTAGCTTACCAAAGAAGTCATCGACTAAATGCGCTAATGGAATCTCATACTTTAGTAAGCACTGGCCTGTCGTCAGGTACTGTATTTCCTTCTGAATTCCTCTGTTGTTATCACACAGTTTAATCACAGTTCCCAGATATTCCTGTGGGAAAGTCATCATAGCTTCGACGAATGGCTCTTGAAATTTAGCCACATTGATTCTCTTGGAAACAAAATCTGGGAAGTCGTCTGGGTTGGTGATCAAGTCTTCAGTTCCATCAGTCTTGATGATCTTATATGGAACAGTTGGGTTCGTCAGAATCAGTGAAGCACCATATTCCTTCTCCAATCTTTCTTTGAAAACAGAGGCATGAAGTGATCCTAAAAATCCCAATCTCCAACCTTGACCCAAAGCATTGGAAGTCTCTCTTTGTAGTGTGACAGAACGATCATTCAAAACAAGCTGCTGGATGCTCTCATCTAAATCTTGAAATTCTGTATCATCAGCCGGGAAGGCACCAACAAACACCATTGGTTTGGACTCCTCGAAACCAGGTAACGGTTCAACTGGATGAGAAACGTGCATGAAAGTATCACCAATTTTGGCCTCAGCTGTGTTCTTCATACCACATACAATGTAACCAACTTGACCAGCCTTTAACATCTCGGTGCTGAAACGGTCAGGGTACATGATTCCAACATCTTTAACATCATACTTCTTCTCAGTATGTGGGGAGAATATCCGTTGGCCTTTTTTAACAACACCATCAACAACGTGGACCAGAAGCACAACACCAAGATAAGAGTCATACCATGAGTCGACAAGAAGAGCCCTTAACGGTGCTTGTAGTTTTCCAGATGGTGCGGGGATTCTTTCAATGATGGCTGGTATAAGTTCTTCCACGTTTAGACCTGTTTTAGCCGAGACTTTAATGATGTCTTCTTTGGGTAACTCAAAGGTTGTTTCAATCTGCTCAATTGATCGAGGAATATCAGCAACGTCCAAATCAATTTTGTTAATAACTGGTATAAGCTTGAGTCCCATACTGTATGCCAGGTAGAAGTTGGCTACAGTCTGTGCTTGAACACCCTGTGATGCATCGACTAAAAGAAGTGCTCCACCACATGACAGGTATGATCTTGATACCTCTGATCTAAAGTCAACGTGTCCTGGTGTATCCACTAAATGCAGCAGATAGTCTTCGCCTTTATAGTTATAGAACATCGAGCACGTTTGTGCCTTCACAGTGATACCTCTTTCCCTCTCCACATCAAGCTTATCCAGAACTTGTTTCTGGCCAGGCTCCACCACGTTTGTAAGCTCTAAGAGACGGTCACTTAAAGTAGACTTTCCGTGGTCAACATGTGCAACTATACTAAAGTTACGATATCTCTCAATGGGTATATTGGCAAGTCTTTCCATTACAGAGGGGGTATTTTTATTCTTTTGATCTTCTGCAAGTGTGCTTGATGAATAGGTGAATGACCGTCGTATTATCCTATGACAAACTTGTGGCACCATCCCGGTACCCACTCTCCGTATAGTAATCATTCCTCGACGTTTGAAGATATTTGTTTCTGCTTAAAACAGCTGAAAGTCAAGATCTCAAGTTGGTTTGGTCTCGGGCTACAAGCTCTTCGAGATGCCAAACTTTTCGGTACGGACCACAGATTATTGACTTTTTTTTTCTTTTCTATGGCCTCATCTCTTTCATCAAGGTTCAATCTCTCACGCTTG
The DNA here is from genome assembly GCA_003708795.3 of Petasospora americana. Taxonomy (NCBI): domain Eukaryota; kingdom Fungi; phylum Ascomycota; class Saccharomycetes; order Phaffomycetales; family Wickerhamomycetaceae; genus Petasospora; species Petasospora americana. The sequence goes on from PPOA03000001.1 coordinate 811,697, forward strand.
TCCAGTTACTGTGTTATATATTCCCACATCAAATGTCTAGCACGGGAAAGTTTGTTGCTGTGGCTGTGGCAACTGCTGCAGTTACAACAGTTCTCGTGGAGGCGTATCACCGCTACTTTGCAGTGCATGCCGAGCCAAAGACAAAGACTATCAAGAAAAGTATTGGTCCAGTCGAGCATGATGAGTCTCTTATCCGTGAACAACTAGCCAGAAATTATGCCTTCCTCGGTGAGGAAGGTATGGAAGCTGTGAGAAACCAGTTTATCGTAGTTGTCGGTGCAGGTGGTGTTGGATCCTGGGTCTGCACCATGCTTATCCGTGCAGGTGTCTCCAAGTTGAGAATCATTGATTTCGACCAGGTCTCACTTTCATCTCTTAACAGACACGCTATTGCCACACTTGAGGATGTTGGTACTTCCAAGGTTGAGTGTTTGAAGAACCGTCTCCTTGATATTGCACCATGGGCAGAAATTGAGGCTATCAACCAACTCTGGCACCTACCAAACGCCGATGAGCTTTTATCTGGAAATCCTACATATGTTGTTGACTGTATCGACAACATCAACACCAAAGTGGACCTTCTTGCCTATGCTTATGAGCACAACATGAAGATTATCTCCTCTATGGGTGCCGCATGTAAGAGTGATCCAACCAGAATTAACATCAGTGACATCTCTAAATCCGAAGAAGACCCATTGGCCAAGTCCGTCAGACGTCGTCTTAAACAGAAGGGAATCAAATCAAATATCCCAGTTGTTTTCTCTGCCGAGAAACCAGACCCTCGTAAAGCCCAGTTACTGCCATTGCCAGAAGAAGAGTTCCAGAAGGGTAAAGTGGAAGAGCTCACTGCTCTCAAGGATTTCAGAGTTAGAATTCTTCCAGTTCTCGGAACTATGCCTGCTGTATTTGGTCTTACTATTGTTTCATACATTCTTACATCCGTCGCTGGCTACCCTATAGAGCCAATCGAGGGTAAGAACCGTATCAAAGTCTACGATGGTATCTTCCAATCTCTTGCTGGTCAACAAACCCGAATTGGCGAAGCTGATCAGCGTGTTCCAATCGCTCTTAAGGATGTTCCATACATTTGTGAAGAGGTATTTAGAGGAAAGTCTCCAGTTTCTGGATACTCCACTAAATTGACACTTTCAAGATGGGATCCTTCAAAGCCTGTCTCTTTGACTAACGTTGTTATCTTGACAAAGGAGGAACAAAAGATACACGAAGAGAAGGTTTTAATTGGTGGTCAGAAGCTTGAGGATGTGTACGACAAGAGTGTTTTAGATCTTGTAGCTAAGAGATTCGCTGAAGAAGAGTATTACTCGCAGTTCAGATGATGGATATATATGTAATTTAAATGTTTATATGATAGAATACTTGATGGGTAGGGTAGCACGAAGCTCTGAATCTACATGTGAGACAGATGAGAAATAAAATGCATTAAAGCAGAGATTCAGAAATCTCAGGAGGGATTAGAAGAGTCTGAATGGAAAATTTAAAAGGGTATAGAAAGGGAAGGGGTATCATGAGGACATCATTCTAACGTAAATCATAAAATCAGATATGAATGTGTGAACAGTGAAAGAGTGTTAAGTATATATTGTGGAACTCACAGGCACTGTATGCTGTTGCTGGAAATCTTGCGCTTGCGCTTGTTCCTCTTGGAAGTAGTCATGCGTCAAAGCACGTTTAGCAGAGATACGACCTGCTGGGTCGAACACCAACATCTGCTCGAGTAAGTTAATACCGGCAGCATCCAATGTTGGTACAAACTGTTGTAGCTCCTTCTTTCCCCATTTAGGGAAAGTTGGCTTGAAGTCTGGCAAATAAGTTACATCTGGCCAAACCTCCTCTGTTGGGGTACCAAGGATTCTGAAGATTCTGAATATCTGGTCAATCTCAGAGTCACCAGCAAACAGTGGCTTACGGTTTACCATCTCAGCAAAGATACAACCGATAGACCAGATATCGACACCTGTGGAATACTGTTTTCCACCAAGTAAGATCTCTGGTGCCCTGTACCAAAGGGTAACAACCTCGTGAGTGTAAGCCCTCAATGGAACACCAAAAGCTCTTGCCAAACCGAAGTCAGCCAACTTTAGGTTACCTTCCTTATCAATTAACAAGTTCTGTGGCTTTAAGTCTCTGTGTAAGATTCTATGGGCGTGACAGTACGCTGTACCTTTGACGAGCTGAGCCATAAACCTCTTGATCATGTCAGCACCTAATCCGACACCTGTTGGGATCGATTCCATATATTTCTTCAAGTCGAGATCCAAGAACTCAAATACCAAGTAGAGCTTATGGGAGTCGGAGTGGATGATGTCGTATAATCTGACGGTGTTCTCATCTCTCAACTCTTTCAAAAGAGAGATCTCACGGATAGCCGTAGATGGGACACCTTCGTCTTCCGATTCAAGACGAATCTTCTTCAATGCTACCACACGGTTGTTATGTTTAAGATCCAACGCCTTGTAGACAACACCGTATGTTCCTGTGGTTGATGAGCTGTTAGTATATGCGATTGTCTTCGATTAGCCGGGGTAGATGATCCCTGTTACAAAGGTGACACATAACAGGAAGGAAGCCACCCACCACGCCCAACCCTTCCATGGAGATAGAAAAAGAGAGATACTTACCCTCACCGACCTTCTCGAGGCGCTGGTAGTTAGACAAGTCAACCATTATTTATTACTATATCTTGTGAGCTCTGTGAGATGCAACGAGACTTTTTGGCGAGATGAGTTAACTGATCAAATTCACCAAGCTGGGTCTGACTTTCTGTGTTGGAGCCTAGCACAATGATCCGTGTAAGAGCACTAACCTGATCAAGTGAGATAGGTATCGGGTGAACAGTTTATAAGTATCAGGACTAAAAAGGGTCCTTACGATTCAGGCAGATGTCTTGGTCTTGTTGACATTTCGCATTGACGTTTCGCGTTGGCTCCCAAAGGGGAAACGCCAAAACACGGTACAAAGAAACAATTACGAGTTGGTACGCGACGCATCTGAGCCCTTTTGTTATATAAAGCTACAATGAGTTCCTTCTTGAAATTTACGATAAAGTGCTGATCACTTTATCATTTATTATTGTTCACTGCTGCTTCTGTTCGCGAGCACGCTTCTTCAAAGCTCTAACTCTGATGTCTTTGTGCATCTTGAAGTTAAGCTTATTAGCGATGCTAGAGTAGACACCAACGGTGTTATCAATCCACCAGTGCATCAAGGCATGTGCCCAGAATGGTGTCATTGTAGCGTATCTGTCCTGGGCACCACCACGGCGGCCAACACTCTTCAAAGTAGATGCAACAAAGGCCTTTGGACTTGGGATGGTAGCAGAAGTACGTCTAATCTTGGACATGGCAGAAGTAACCAGGTATGAGATCACCAACTCGACATCAATACGGTCGGACTGAAGCTCACCAGCCAATGCAGATGACCAACTCTGCAAAAAGGCCTTGGAACCGGAATATGTGGCCAAGTAAGGAGTTGGAAGTAAACCTCCAAATGATCCCATTGTGAGGATCAAACCGCGACACTTTTTAGTTCTCTTAACCGTCTCCTGAATGTAAGGGAGGATGACTTGTGTGGTACGCAAAGTAGCAGTGTTATTAATAGTAATGATGTTTCTCATTTCCTGCTCTTCGGTCTCGACGAATGGGACTGGGATGGAATGGGACTGACCAACATTGTTGATAAGAATGGTAACTGGCAATGGCTTGATCAGCTGGTTCATCAATTCATAGTTTGAAGGTTTGTCAGCTGCAAAGTCAATAGCCAATGTCTTTGTCTGAACCTTATATTCGCTCTCAATTTCTTTTGCCAATGTCTCCAACTTCGATTGGGTTCTAGAGATCAAAAAGATGCTGAAACCTCTCTTAGCCAATTGAAGGGCGTACTCTTTACCAATACCGTCGGATGCACCGGTAACCACAGCCCACTTACCAGAGAATGCACCGTACTTCTCATAGTTGACGTTTGGAGCCAAAAATAAGTCATAGAGCATAGCGGCGTAACTAAGTGTTGAGAGTGTCAACTTCACAACACCAACGACGAGGGCTGCATAGAGCAAATAGTTCACAGCTTTGTACTCTCCAGCAATCGCACTTACTTCATCAAAGAATGACATCTTAAGTATTTCAACTGAATTGGGATATCAATTGGCTACAAGAGACCTGAAAAGAAAGTTGCTCGGATCGGATGAACTTTTCACAGCTAAAGTGACTTCCCAATAGGGAAAAGTTACGGGTGGCGCCCTTCACTTCCGACTGCGTAGGCGCAGTTCGCGATCCTCGCTTGAGGGGAGAAAGTAAATAGGGGGAGATTCTTTTAATGGCACATTCTACTGAATCAGTTACCACGCTTTAGTTTTATTCGGTTTCTATTATTTTTTTAAGCTTTTTATATTTGGATTACAGGGTGTTATTCCATAAGTGTTTGCTACCTTTTACAAGACTATAGACGGAAAGAAATTAAAGGTAATCACTGACCGCAATGGTTTCCTACCAACGAGTAAGTTCCTTTTGTTTCCAGCCAAGAAGCGAAGACTAACATACAAAATAAAGCTCGAGGATGAAGAGATGACCATATATGAAGCACCGGCGTCTAACTTTGCAGGCACTTCAGACGGAACAAGGGGTGACGGGAGTGGGTTGTGTGCCAATGACCCTCTTCTGTCCTCATTTGATGATGAAGACAGCGACCCCGTAGAAGGTGGAAAGTCTACTGATGACCGCTTAGTAACACACGAAGCTGAAGGAATCACACGAACCATTGAAGAAGCTACATCTAATGCGCAGACAGAGCAGCAGGCATCTCAGCCGGGATCATCATCACAGCACGCATCGTCTTCAAACCCTCTCAGTATCAACTCCATCAGTAATAACTTCAACATTTTGGATCGTATCTTCAAAAAGAGACAACAGGGAACGATATTCGGTGAAGGATCTGAGAACGATGGTGTGTTCAGCAACATGTCTGCCAAACCAGATGCGCAGCCGGTGGACTCTGATAAGCCACCGACATATGACGAAGCGGCAGCGGATGCTACGCCACCATACTGGGAGAACTCGATTCTTTCTCCGGGATTTAACGATGAGGTGTTTGTTGATGGTCTTCCAGTTGGTAACATCGTCAACTTCATATGGAACTTACTCGTCTCCTCGAGTTTCCAGTTCGTCGGTTTCCTCTTAACATACATTCTTCACACGTCACACGCCGCAAAGCAAGGCTCCAGAGCCGGTTTAGGAATCACATTCATATCGTATGCATACTACATGCTCCCTGCTCAGCATTCCATCTCAGCTAGCACGGACTCCTTAACATCCGCAAAGATCGAGCCTACAAATGCCAACGACTACGATGTGTCCTCGGGGAACGCCATCCAAGGGTCTGTTGATAGTTTTGAGTCGTCTCTATCATCCGGTGTGAACTTGGCCAATCAGCAGCAAAACACTGCTAAGCTCCTTGTTGCGTCTATAGCTGTGGCTGCTTTTGGTGGATTCCTCTTCATAAAAGCCTTCCTAGACTATCACAGAGCTAGAAAGATGGAGGAGATCATTCTTGCCCCACCAGCAAACTTGCCTACCACGCCAGAGACAACAGTGTGAAAAACTCTGTGCCCGCTTGATGACTTGAATGCTACAAATGCGTGTTTTTATTACAATTACGTTCTGAATTTCTTAGAGGTTGGTTATGTATACGAATTTTATGCTGATTTTTATTTCATTTTAGCTGATTTTGTAGTAGAGAGACGATAACACAGAGCGATATGCGTGTTTGTTGCCCTAACCACTCTTCTTTTCTGGTGAGTTTTCGCATTTGGTGAAGTTTTGAAGCGCACTATCAACACACAAACACACGCTGAAAAAGCTGAAGAATTCCAACTCTGTTAGACACAAAACATTACGCAGTATACCATAAAAGATGAGTGGTGTAAAGACGTATGGTATGACCCCTCCGATCTCTACGGACGGTCCCACCCCTGCTGAGAATGTCCTGAACGATTTACTCATCCAAGAGCTTAAGGCACAGGGTTCATTTGAGTCGAAAGAGGAAACATTGAAAAGAGGTGAGGTCCTTAAGACATTACAGGCTCTCACCCAGGAGTTTGTCTACAAAGTGTCCAGAAACAAGAACATGAGCGAGGGAATGGCCAAAGATGCCGGTGGTAAGATCTTCACATTCGGTTCTTACAGATTGGGCGTTTATGGACCAGGCTCGGATATCGATACGTTGGTGGTTGTGCCGAAGCATGTCACAAGGGACGATTTCTTCACGGTCTTCTCGGAAATTTTAAGAGGACGGGAAGAACTCGGAGAAATTGCACCTGTCCCGGATGCCTTTGTCCCTATTATCAAGATCAAATTTAGTGGAATCTCGATTGATTTGATCTGTGCCAAATTGGACATTCCTCAGGTTCCTTTGAATCTGACCCTTGCTGATAAGAACCTTTTGAGAAACATCGATGAGAAAGACCTTAGAGCTTTGAATGGTACAAGAGTCACAGATGAAATTTTACAGTTAGTTCCAAAACCGATGGCGTTCAAGCTCAGTTTGCGTGCAATCAAACTTTGGGCTCAGAGAAGAGCCATCTATGCTAACGTTTTCGGTTTCCCAGGTGGTGTTGCATGGGCCATGCTTGTCGCAAGAATCTGTCAGTTGTATCCAAATGCATGCTCAGCTGTTATTGTTAATAAGTTTTTCCATATCTTGACTCAATGGAGTTGGCCACAACCAGTGCTTTTGAAGCCTATTGAAGATGGACCTCTACAAGTGAGAATATGGAATCCAAGACTTTATCCACAAGACCGTCAACATAGAATGCCCGTGATTACCCCTGCTTATCCATCAATGTGTGCCACTCACAACATTAGTGCATCTACTCAAAAAGTGATATTACAAGAACTCAAGAGAGGTAGTGAGATTATGGGAGAAATCATTGACCATAAGAAGACTTGGGCTGATCTCTTTGTTAAGCACGACTTCTTCTTCAAATACAAATTCTACCTCACAATAATAGCTGCTACAAGGGGTGATGATGAACAGCACTTGAAATGGAGTGGTCTTGTTGAGTCCAAGTTGAGATTGCTTGTACAGAAACTTGAGACTTTCCCGGGAGTCAATCTTGCTCATCCATATGTGAAACCTATTGAGAAGACCTTCATTTATGAAACAGAAGAAGAAGCCAAGGAGATTGAGTCCAAGTTTGGTAACTACTCCAACGAAGAAGCACTGAAGAAGTTTACAGAGGTCACTGAGGAGACAAAGGATGAAGAATTGAAAGAAGGACAGAAAAAACTTCATCTTACACTGCTGTATATCGGTTTGGACATTACAGTTAACAGCGAGGAGAAGAAGTTTGATATCCATGTTCCATGTAACGATTTCTTCAACTTGTGTCGCTCATTCACAGAGTATAGTGATGCTTCTGTTTTCTCAATCAGCATCAAACACGTGAAATTGTATGACCTCCCAAGCTGTGTCTACGATGAGAATGAAAAGAGACCTGTAAAAGCCAAGAAGAGAAAAGCAGAGAAGAATGGAAAGAACGCAAAAAGGCCAAAGTCTGAAACTTCTACAAATGGAGAGACAAAGACATCGGAGACTGCTGTGACACAGTCTTAGAGCATCGTTCATTTGTTATAATAATTCTAGAAACGGGGAGAACAGGATTATCCCCCTCCTCTTATATACTGTAATAGTTCTTGCGGTTTCCAAGCTCACGGGTCCCTAAAACTTCTATATCGAAGTTTCAGAACGTGCAGTTATGGGAGCATTCCTTAAAATCGAACCAATAAACGACCATATTCGAGTGAGCTCAAAATACATGTGTAGTCATTAAAACTTCTAAAGATGTATATTTTAACCTAAGACAACTAACACTTTTTCGTAAATCGTGAAGACAATACCTCCAGAGAGAATAAGTCTTCCTAGTCTTGGGGTAGCACCTTTCCAGAAGGTCTTCAATCCTTCCTCTTTGAAGATCTTTACAAAGCAGTTCACAGTACTGGAGTACTTTTCAGAGGCACCCAATGCCTGCATTCTTGTCTTAACGGTATCAATAGGCATTGTAGTGTAGACAGTGACAATACCGGAGAAAGCACCAACAACAAAGGTAAGGGCGGAACTGAGTGGCTGCTCTGGTGGTGTGTTGGAAGCAGCTTGAATTGAAGATTTGATCTTGTTGTAACATCCAAGTCTCACTGCTTGGTTTGCGGCTTGACGCATAGAAACAGGTAAGATACCAGCGTAAAGACCTTTAAAGCCGAGATCCTTGATACATTTGAAGGAGCTGAGCATACCTGACTGGTATTTTGGCTTTGCAGATTGCTTATCATCGATTAATGCAGTCTTGATAGCCTCGGAAGGTGTAACTGCAACAACGGACTCCAATAAACCAGCACCAAGACCGGCAATGACACCTCTAGGACCTGATAATTTTCCTTCCTTATCTGCGAGAAGCTTCTTAATCGAGTCGAAACCAAGGAATCTGACAGATGCCTTAAGTGTATTACCCACGACGAATGCAGGACAACCGGTGTAAAGGGAGTTGACACCTTGTGTCTTTGCTGTGTTGTATATGAGCACAAGTGGGTTTCTTGATGCAGTAGAACTCTTGTCGATGAGCTGGAGTCTGGTCTTAGCAAACTCGAATGGGTACTGCAAAAAAAGTGTTAGTGTTCGACTTCATCAACGTCTCAAATGTAGAGTTCAAACTTACTGTGATTACACCCTCAATGGCACCAGCGGTACCACCAGCGATGAAGGACTTCAATGGGTCAATCTTCTATGTTGAGTGCGTGTTAGTATATTGTCAAGTTTTTTTTGCTTACTCAGATATCTGGAGCAGAATCAGAGCCAGTGTGGAGCAACCTACCTTCTTTTCTTGTGTAGCACTCATATTGTATGTCGATCAAGAGAATACTGGTGTAGATGTACTAGTAATAGTCATTAATGAAAAGTCTTTTGCGAACTGAGCAGATGTCCTCGCCGGTATCGGGCCGCTCCCCAGTCACCCTTATTTACAACCAAACCGCTACATTTCATGGGCTTTCGCGAATTTCTTCAAATTGGAACTGTTTGTTTACATTTAAAATTGCCTGGTTCTGCGTGTCTCTCTAGCAACTCTCGCTATCTTTGAGCCATTACAATATGCCACAGTTTACTGACGTACAGAAGAATAAGCTCATTGAGAGACTTGAGCTACAAAGTGAGTTTCAGCCAGCTTTGGCGTAAGATATTGAATGGAAAACTAACGGATATCACAGCAAAACAAAAGAGATCTGCTCTTATAAAAGAGCTTCAAAGTGTGTCTACGATATTCGAGGCTAAGATCTCGAGACGTCTGGCGATGGTTCCGAAGAAGTTTGCTGAGCTCCGTATAAAAGACGTGCTCACAGTCGAAAGGGACCATAAAATCAAGATTTATGAATTGATCAAAGATATAGAACGTTTGAATAAGAAGGACCAAAAACCTGGTCATTCAGACTCTGAAATCAGGGATCAGCTCTCTAAGCTTAAAAAGAAGAAGCAGGAGAATGTAAGGATTCTTCAAAAGAGAAAAGAGAGTATGGCCGCTGGCGGAAGGGTATCAAAGTTGTCCCAGTTGAAGAAAAGATAGCTTCCTTCATATATTTAATATTCTCAATAGAATTAGCTAATGATTTAATGAAATGAAGTTTTACACATACTTTTTACCCTATGAGTCTGTTATTAATATAATACATATTCATTAAGATTTATTTATATATAAATATCACAGTTTAATAGTGACAATACATCTAACACCAGGTTGATGGTTAACAAAAACTTTTCTTCTCTTGATTGTAATATCCTCTTGGTATGGAGTAGACTTAACAGATCCTGCTGCTGAACCCATAAATGATGAATCCTGTGATTGGGCGTTCGTAAGTGATCCATTCTCAACCGATGGTTTTTGCTGGATAGGTCTATTGACCGTTTCAACGTATTCTGTGTAGGATGAAACGTCTGGGCCCAGGTCCAATCCACCTGGTAAAGTCGTTGATGGAACCGGTGTTCTGAAAGTACGAGGGAAATCAGAGAGGTCTGGTAGTGATGGACCACCACGACGGCCGGCACGACCTTGACGTCTTTTACGTCTTGATTCACGTTCTCTATCCTTGTCCAATCTCTCTAATTCGTTATTTGAGATTTCAAGTACCTGTGGTGTGAAGCTTGCCATGTGTCCCCTTGGACGCAAGTAGTCATTTCTTGTGACAACTGAGGCTAAATGGCCACGGATCTCATCGTCATCAATGAACCCGCCATTGAAGTCGTATCCAATCAAATACAAGGATTTCGTGAACATCTGCACCTGTTCTCTGATACTGTGAGCAATAGCAGTAACAAATTCTGGTGCTAAAGATAGCTCCTCTGTCATCAGTGTGGCAAATTGCTCAGGGTTATTCTCTGGGTTTGAGATGTCCCATTCAAACTGATCCAATAATTGGGTATTACCAATTGTAATGTCCAATTTAACAACTATTCTTTGGTCGTCACCATACTTAGAATTGAACAAATGACGATGATAGTCATTGACTTGTTCTTTCACTGAAGCCAACACAGTGTCAGCAAACAATGGGTTTGCGAATCTATAGTCCTCCATTAAAGTAGAAACGACTTGTTCCAAAGTGATCGTCTTATCATTGATATCCCAAATCAAAGTATCCCTCAGTCTAAACTTGTCCTTCTCTGAATCAAAATCTAATCTTAAAGGTATCAACTCCTCTTTTGTTGCTGCCTGAGCCTCAGCCATTTTCTTCGATACATAAACGTCTCTCATTCTTGAAGGTTTCTTCCTTTGGAAAGGTAAAAGGACCCTTGTTGGACCGTCTGTGAATCCATTACCATAACCTTGATAACCTTCACCCCAGATAGACTTTGTGTATTGGTTAGAGTTTGAGAACTGAATGGTCTTCATTCTTGCCAATTTCAAATCATTATAATACTTTAAATCATGCATGAGTCTTGCCAACAACGGCTTGTTACCCTTCTCCAAGCGTTCTTGTTGTGAAAGCTCCTTATTAATCAGATCTCTATTGATCAATTGCTCAAACACCAGAACGTCGTAGTCGGGGGCTTCACCGTCTTGCTTCAATTTTTCACTCCAGTAATGCATTGATGGCCATGCCTTTGGTGGCTGAATCTGTGTCTGTCTCTGGCCCATCAGCTTCTTCTGTTTCTCCCTTTGAGCAACGGCAGCTAATTGCTGTTGGTGATGTTGTAGTTGCTGAGCATGGGCTTGCTGCACTTGAGCTGCTGCTGTTGCTTGATGTTGTGCCTGCTGTTGTTTCAGCAGGGCTAAACGCTGCGCAGTCAATTGCTGATGCTGCTGGAGTGTGAGTCCGTTTGGCAGGTTCTGTGTGGTACCCTGCACTTGGGCCTGTGCTTGGGCCTGGGCATGTGCCTGGGCCTGGGCCTGTGCCTGTGCCTGTGCCTGTGCCTGTGCTTGGGCTTGAGCAAATTGCATCTGTTGCTGTGGAGTCAAGCTGGCCAGATGTTGACGCTGCTGCTGTAACGCCTGTAATTGAAGTTGCTGTTGGAAAGCCGGCGGGTAAGGGCTATTGTTATTATTGAAGTTCATTGTTTTTTTTCAAAAAAATATTAAAATAAGCTCGTTGACGCGGTGTTCGTCTTCGTTGTGTTTACCCTTTGAGAAAAGGGCGCCCGAAGTTTTAATTCCGCGCTTCATTGGAAATTTTAAACTTTTCGCGAGCTCTGCGGAGGTCGCTTCCCCCGCGAATAGAGCCCTTTCGCGGCATGACTCACGGCTTATGTAATCAACAACGCACGGTGTTCTAAAAATATGCCATCCAACCTCAAAAGCCTTTGTGCCCTTGCCTGTAGAGGGATGCAAACCTTCTTTTGTGTGTGTGGGAGGTATGCGCCAACTAAAAAAACGGGAGATCTAAAAGTCACAGTTCGTAGTAAGGAGAGGACGGCATCGACGTATATCCCCATTGTCGACTAACCGATGATCCATTGACTTATAACCCCTTGACTTCATCTATAATGCTTTAGCAGAGCTGCGACTTAAAAGCCGGAAAGCGTACTTAATTCCGAGATACCGACTCCTCGCATCTTCAACAGACCCCCTTCACACTATAGAGATGCACGTACCTATTTATAAGTGCTGTAATTACAGCTTATGGTCCAACTGCGCAACAATTAATAATCATCGCCAACCACTTGACGTACAAAGCCAGATTCAATCTGTGGATCTGCAAGGTATTTCTAGGAGCACAGGGTATGAGTGATAGGAGCTAACAATCTTGGCTCAATCGGTGGCTAGCACATGCACACTGGTAGACTAATTAGCTATATACGAACTTCTAGGACCATACTAACAGCAGTAATCAAAATTCCCCCTGTGGTGGTTCAACACGCCAAAGTCCTATAGCTAAATGCGGCTATATATATTATTTCTTAGACTTTACAGTGCCCCTTTGATCGACTTTGAATGGCCCTTTTATCTAAGTCTCCTAAACGAAGACGCTCTTTGACGTCAGAGGGGGTAGCTATGGCCCGCGACACGCACTAAAAAAAACTTGGCGCGCTCGGGGGAAAAATTCACACAGAAACACCTTTTTAGTGGGCTTCGAAAGGTCCTTCTAAAAACGGAACAGGAGGGAGGGAGAAAAAAACAAAAAAAATTGTTAATAAGAGAAAGAAGGACAAGAGGAGGACTGCATCACACCAGTAATTTTTGACCAACCTCTCTCGTTTTGCTTTTTTGTACATTTGTGTTTTTATTTTGTATTGTCATTCACTTTTAGTCCAACAACTTAAATCCATTGCATATGTTTCACATTAAAAAGTTGATGCTCGTAGCATCAACGGTATATGCTTATTCTTCATCTTCTACAAATGCCAAATCATCAACGTCGTATTATTCAGACTCTCCATTTCCAACTATGGAAATTTATGCCCAAACTGATGCAGCTGTATGGTACGTTGATGTTGATATTGGTGATCAAAAACAAGAATTAAGAATAGATATTGCACAGCCATACCTTTGGATATTGAATGGCAGTGCATTCCCGTCATGTGAAGAAGTTGAAGACGTGACTACAACGAATGCTGCTGGAAAGACCACAACGATAATACCGACTTCTACAACAAGTTATTGGAATTCTTGTGAGACGAATGGTAGGTATAATATTTCAGATTCTGATACTGGTGTTGAGTATGATGATTCATTTGAACAATACGTGTTTATGGATTATGGTTACATTAATGGTACAATTGCTAGGGATTCTTTGACGTTTACAAATGATACAAATTCGGATAATGGAACTGCTTTATATATACCTGATATCGATTTCATCCTAGCAAATGAATCAAATTTAGAAGTTGGTGCGTTGGGATTAGGTGGTAATATTTATGATGAACAGACTGGTAATTACAATTATCATATTTTGGATATGTTGGTTGATTATGGTTATATCAATTCGTCTTCATACTCATTGGCTCCAAAGACTAATGATACCGGTGCTTTAATCTTTGGTGCAGTTGATAGAGATTTATATGCTGAACCTTTAGTTCAATTCAGTAACATTCCATATGAAGTTAGTGATGGTGATATTAGATATAACTACCCAATTGTACCATTATCATCAATTACAATTATGAATGATAAAGGAACAAAAGTTTTGGTATCAGGTTCAAATGGTGTTACTTCGGTGTTATTGGATACCCGTTCATCATATTTGCATTTGCCAACTTCCATGGTGGTTGCTATCTCTGTTCAATTGAACGCTTATTACTCCGAAGATAATGGTGCTTGGTTATTAAAATGTTCAGTTGCTGACCTTGATGCAGTGATAACATTCCGTTTTGGTAATTTAACAATTGATGTCTCAATTGATCGTTTCATTGATACTTTAACAACTACAGACGGTGAACCAGTCGAATTTGAAGATGGTTCTGCAACTTGTGTTTTGTTAATCTTGCCAAATACTTATTATGGTTATTCATTATTAGGAATGCCATTTTTACAAGATACTTATTTGGCTGTTGATGTCGAAGGTAACAACCTTGCCATGGCACAAGCTAATAATGACAATTATGTTTCTAAATTGAAAAAAATTGATAATACTACTACTTCAACTAATGACGATCCATATGAATCAAGTGCTATATCATCAGGTTACATCCCATATGCCACTGGTAATAACATCACAGATTCTTATACTTTCTCTTACTCTAATGTCCTATTAACTGGCTCTACAGCTTATATGGGTATGACAGCTGCTTATTCTTCAGGTGTTGTGATCACAGGACATGTTGTTAATTCCACTACAGCAATTCAAGTTGCAACTTCTTCAAAATCTTCATCAGTAAGTGGTGTGGGTAACTCATTATCAGTTGGTTTCATTAGTACATTGGCATGTTTATTTATTGGATTTATCCTCTAATATTCCTCTTTTTTCCGTTTTAATGAATTTGTTGTGTTTTCATGTTTTTATTGTTTTCTATACATTTTTGAGCTTTTTGTGGAAGTTGTAGATATATGCGCGTTTTGAAGCAAACAAAAGTGGAGTAAAAACCCATGACACAAAACATTTATTATGCGCAAACCACTGTTACACAAAAGATACACAAAGAGATTTATACACACAAAATAAAGAAGATTTAAAGAATTAAGATGATTCAAGAAGTTCTACAACGGTTAACTTCAACACCTGAACCTGAGGTTGATGAGAGCGATTATGAAGTTTCAATACCTTCAATCTCTGAAAGAGTTGTATCTCATAGACTTCGATACACTTCAACGCCTATACGACAAACTCGGGTTTATGTAAGTCCCCGTAGACAAGAAGAGAGACAAAAGATTAAAGAATTTGTTGATGTTGAAAAGATGATAAACGCACTAAGGACATTAGAAGCGTTGGTTTCAACAAATGAAATCAATTATGATGAGTTTAAGAACGATTATGTTAATTCAACAAGACAATTACTAGATGCCATACAATCTGACAATGAAATTAAATCCAGTACAAATAAAGATCTGGTCATGGATATATTCAATGTTGCAATACAAATACTGAAAATATTTATAGAGATTGGTACGCCTATTGGTATTAATGTTGTTTCTTATTGGTCAAATTTGATGAAAAATCCATTTGTATTACAGTTAATTGAGATTCTAAGTGAAATTATTTTGATCTTTTTACTAATACTACTCGAACTATTGAAAAGTTTAAAACAATGGTTGTCAATATGAATATACAATTTAATATAACAATTTAATACTTCTAATATGAACTCTCAGAATTCCAAAGATCAATGAATGCCTGCTCCATTGAAGTCTCTAAGGTCCAGCCCAATTCCTCATTTGCTCTCGTGATATCCGAGATCAAAATATCAACATCTCCTTCCCTTTTACCCTTTTCCTCAACATCAACAGTAACACCAGTGACTTTCTCAAAAACCTGTATAACTTCTTTAACACTTAAACCTTTGCCACTGCCAAGATTCCATGATCTGCAAGTTGTTGTAAATGGATCCAATTGGCGTTGTTTAATCAAATATTTAATTGCTAAGATACAACCTTTTGCAACATCCATAACTGATACATAGTCTCTAATTCCATCAAAAATTGTCATTTTATAATTTTGTTTAATTGATTTTATAACCATTGGCATCAAATTTTTCGACTGTTCTTTCAATTTACCAGAAGGATGGATTCCAATTGGATTGAAATATCTTAGCATCGCAACCTCAATGCCACTTGTTTGTGACCAACCTTCCAAGATATGTTCAACTTTTAGTTTAGTTGAACCGTAAGGCGTGGTTGGAATACATTCAATGTCTTCTCTTATTGGTGGATCAGCCGATCCATAAACTGCAGCAGAGCTTGCAAATATAAATTGTTTAACTGATGGGAAATTTTCAATGATTTCAATTAAATTCTTTGTTGCAATTACATTATGTTGGAAATAGCTTTCTGGGTTTAATAATGAATCACTAACGGATTTTAAACCTGCAAAATGTAAAACTTTTGTAATTTGACGAGTTTCATCATGGAAATCATTGAAAAATCCATTTAATAATTCAAAATCAGTTAAATCTAATTTTACAAATTCAACTTTATTTGGTGTGATTGATTTAAGACCTTCAAGTTGCTCCATTGTTGAATTGGAGTTGTTATCAATGATAACAACCGGCCCATCAAGTAAAGGTATGGTGTGTGAAGCGATGTATCCTAGTCCACCAGTAACCAACGTATAATTTGAGCTTTTTTAATATGTTAGTGCAAAAACAATAAACACAATACACCCTGCATAAGACAATAAAGAGGGAAAAATTGCTACAGATTCATACATACATTGTCATGTCCAATAATTTAGATTTTAATAATTCTTTGAATAGAAGAGATAGATTTTTTGATGAAGACAATGAAGGCAAAAAAAATAACCACTTTTAAAAGCAACCATTGATCTTGGCAACTGTTGCAGTTGATAACAAGGCAAACCACCGGGCGAAAGAACCGCGGAGATTACGGTAAACCACATGTTAAAAAATATTTCATTAGCCTGGTTTCAACCGCTGTGTTTTAATATATTTCCCAAGTTATTTACATATGAGAAATAAAGTTCTTTACACATTAAACAATTGCACTTATTAATATTTCCGTTGAATATGCACATAACTTGTGCATATTGAGCATTGTGATACCAATGCGCAATACGCAATACACATAACGTGCATAAAATTGATATGTTTTTATATTAAACAGAGGTTATATAGAATATTAAACAAAGAAATTGCACATTAACGCACGTGCCGTTATGACTTATGAACCTTCAGAAGTTAGAAAGAAGGGGCTCAACAGGCATAAAGGAAAAACGGTGGTGTCAACAAGGGGAAATGGGACCCTCCGGTTAGCGCCGCAATCACCCAAACCCCCGGGCCCCGTAAGCGGCTGCTCACTTTGACATCATCAAGATTTTCCTTTGTTTGAGTAATGGAGAATACCTGCCTCTTCTTTTGGTTTACAGCAGAGAGATTGCAAAGCTAACTTGAGAGAAATGTCCCATAAGGGCTACGGTTATTATAGTGACAACGCTATAGCCTCCAGCTCAGAGGATGAGCCATCCCCGATGTTGCGGCCATCAGCAGGTGACCACTCAAACCTTTCAGAGTGTACGCTGAGTCCAACGAGCTCCAATATCGCAAAACAGCAACTATCAGGGTCAATAAGTCCAACATCTGGTGCTCAGGATTACCAATCTGAAGACCACATTCATTTGAGAATGCCAGATTTTAACAAGCGCCCGCCAACTGACACCCCGGTTGGATCATTGAATACATCACCAGCAATTTCTAATGTTAACTCGGAGGTGACATCTCAAGAGAACTCTCCGGATATTTCACCGGCTGCAAACATTGCAGTTCCTCCTCTTAAGCTCAATAAAAGACGTGGAACAGCAATAAACTTACCTGGTGTTACCAAGAACATTCAGCACTCGACAACTCAGTTCATTGACAATGAAGCAGGATCAAAATTGGTGATTGTCATGGTGGGCTTACCTGCCAGGGGAAAATCGTATATAACAAATAAGCTAACCAGGTATTTGAACTGGCTACAACATGAGTGCCGTGTATTTAACGTTGGTAACACGAGAAGAAAAGACGCATCACACGGGCACGGACCTTCTAAAGGCCCATTGCTTGATATGTCGAATCAAACTGAGCACGATGCTGCTTTCTTCAACCCGGAGAACCCCGAGACCACGAAGATTAGAGAAAAGTGGGCAATGGACACGTTGGACCAATTGCTAGATTACCTACTCCATGGTACTGGGTCAGTCGGAATCTTTGATGCTACCAATACTACAAAAAGTAGAAGAAGAACCATCCTTAACAGAATCAGAGATAGAAGCACCACACTTAAGGTACTATACTTGGAGAGCATATGCACAGATAATGAGATTGTTCAGAAGAATGTTCGACTCAAATTGAGTGGACCTGACTATAAAAACATGGATCCTGAGCTGGCTTTAAGAGACTTCACTGAAAGATTGCACAACTATGAGAAGGCTTATCAGACTTTGGAAGACGACGAGGAATTACAGTATATAAAGATGATCGATGTTGGCAAAAAGGTTGTGGCTTATAACATTCATGGATTCCTTGCTTCTCAAACTATTTATTACTTGTTGAACTTCAACTTGAACGAGAGACAAATTTGGATCACAAGACATGGTGAGAGTGAAGATAACGTTAGCGGAAGAATTGGTGGTGATGCACCACTTACAAAGAGAGGTGACAAGTTCGCTCAAGCTTTATCTAAATTCATTGAACATGAAAAGGGTGAATTCAGAAAGAAACAAGTTGAAAAATACACCGAACTTATCAAAAAGAAAGAAGCAGATAAAATTCCTGACGATGTTGCATTTAACGTTTGGACATCAATGCTTGTAAGAGCTGTCCAAACGTCTGATTACTTCCCAGATGAACACTTTGACGTTAAGGAGATTAGAATGTTAAATGAGTTATGTGCAGGTACCTGTGAAGGTATGACTTATGAAGAGATTCAAAATAAATATCCAATCGAGTACAGCAACAGAATCAAAGACAAATTAAGGTACAGATACCCAGGTATTGGTGGTGAATCTTACATGGACGTTATAAATAGAGTCAGACCTATTATCAACGAAGTCGAGAGAACAACAGATCACGTTTTGCTTATAACTCACCGTGTGGTCGCAAGGGTACTGCTAGGTTACTTTATGAACTTGAACAGAGACGCAATTACAAGCTTAGACATCCCATTGCACTGTGTTTACTTATTGGAACCTAAACCGTACGGTGTCGAATGGACCCTGTATGAATATCACGAAAAGGATAATTGGTTCTATAAGGTGTCCGAGGACCAGATTCATAAGAAGAAATTTAAAGAGGTCTCTGTTGCTTTCAGGGAGAGAAAGTACTCTGTTGTTCCAACTGCGCCTCCAAGAATTGGTCGTAATCTCTCTAACTCCTCTAATCAGAATCCATCAGTGCCACAGAGATTCGTCTCCGGTAACCCAATCAATGACTTGAACAGAGCAAGAGGTGTTCATATACCCCATGCCCCAATCATTCCAACACAGTCGAGTCATATTGAGCCCGATATTCTAGCTGAAAAGCTAAATAGGCTAGCAACATCGAACAGTTAACATATGGGTAGCTCTCTGCTATTACAACTTATGTGATCTGAGTATATAGTGATGTGAATATTATGATATCAATATGTAATGAACATGTATTGTATAAATTATTTTGGAACGTAGATAACACCAATACAGTCGATCCACTTACCTTTTCTTCCTTGGAAACCAATGATCTCGTAACCTTCAGGAGGAGAAAGCATTGCATCACCACCACCGTTTTTGTTACCATACATTGGACTGACTCTTCCACTAGAGGTAACAATCTGAATGGCATCAACCCATGCACCGCATCTGAATCTGAAGTGATCAATAGATTCGCCTTTATTCAAAGGGAAATCGGAGAAGTTGTTGGTTTGATTACCAAATAGAACACTTGAAGCCACCTGCTGTGTAGATGTACCAATAGTAGAGTCCATAAAGCTATTGACCATTCCTTTAAATGAACTTTTATAATTTCTTGCAGGGACAGGTGGTGGGTTGGAAGCAGGTGTCGACTTGGCACCCATATCAATTCTAACACCGTCAAGAGCACCACCATGGTAAACTCTGACGTTTACCACTCTTGAAGGATCAAAGTACACTTCTGGCTGTTTCTCTCCTCTTTTATCACCTCCAAAGACCCCTGATTTGATACCAATGAGCTCACCTCTACCCAAACCAAAGTCAGAACGGATGAAGTTGGACGAGTCATTCAACGTCTTTAATGCACTACCAAAGTCGGCTTGTTGTTCTCCCAAAGTAAGGATATGAAGATCAAAATCACCATCTTGTTTGTCTCTAGGGAGACGAGATCTAAGATCATCTGCTGAAATAACCACTTCCTTTTGTGGTCCTGGTCCACCAAGTGACTTTGGGAGATATTCAATGTAGGCTTGAGCCAACTCACCCTTTCTTAACTCAATAGAATAGATACCACCTGGTGCTTTCAGGAGTGCAGTACCTTGACCCAATGGTAGAAGGGAAGCTTTTCCGGAGTGAGGAGAGTTCTTTTCAAATGATGGATCCAAATAATCTGAAGGGAGGGCAAAGCATGGGTGATATAAGAATCTCAATAGGTCCAGTCTGTGCCATGTGCACTCATCCTTTGGAAGTATTGGGGACTTTCCGGGGCTGTTGGTTCTCAAACAGGCAGTTTCACGAGTAACGAACGATCTGTTCAAAGTCACATAATCCCTTAGCATCACACCACTAACTTGATGTGGACAAGAAAGGGAATGGCCAATCTCATGCATGAAGGCACCAAGGGTAATGTTCAGACATTCCCAATAGGAACCGCACTGGTTACAGTCATTAGCTACTTCGTTTATGTTACTGCGAGTTGTATCTTGGAATGCTGGAACAACTTGCTCCAAGCTTGATGGCCAAGAGTACATACCGTGAGAGCCGAAGATAGCTAGCTTGATACGATCATCACCACCACCGAGAGCAGCGTGAGTGAGGATCAACTTAAGCTTTGGATCCCAGTGTGTGTCTAGGAACATAACAGCAGCTTGCACTGGCTTGTTGGATTCAACAAAAGGACCACCATATGCACGAAGTTCCTCGGCAGCAATGCGGAAGAGTCCACCAGTGTCTGTTCCATTTTTGTTCTGTTGAGCAAGATTTGGATCCCTTAACTCTTTTAAAGTCTTCTTGGAACGGATAACGTGTACCTTGATTGTATTTCTAAACTTTGGACTGTGAGCCTCTTGGGAAAATAAGGTGTCTTTTGTGTATTCTTCTGCGAAATTGAAAGTTCGATTACCAAATCCAGCCCTTAGCATTTGCTCGTTGGTAAAAGCTTGCATCAATCTACCTCCGACTCTGAGTTTCTTGATAGCGAGGTCCAAGCCATTCCCTTCCACTTTCTGCTTCACAGAGGTTGTATCAAAAGTTGCCGGTGAATCTTTTGCAACGAGAACACAAAGATGGACAGGTCTATTTTGTAACAATGGAATGTAACTGATGTTTAATGCTTGAGTGACAGGCTTTGAATCCCCTGAATATTCTGGGAACCCGTTCACCACTCTACCTTGTGAGTGCGAGAGGATCAATGGGTTAGACCCAGCTTCCAGATGCACAATTGCCTTGAAAAATCCTGCGTTTACTTCATAATACAGAGGTGGGTAGGCATCTCCCTGGTGTGAAACTGTTATAATACCGGACTTAGAGGCTGTGCTCTCTCCATGTATAATGAAAAGAGGAGTATGAACAGTGGAATTGTTTTGAATATTGTAGACGTTAATACTCATGATGGAAACCTCGGCTATTTACCTCTTCTCTGTTCTTTATATGCCTACTGAATAATCCGAGACACTGAGAATATGACAGGTCGACAGTTATATATAAGCTGCAGATGCAGGTGAAAAGACCCCGGGATTCCATGCCCTGGAACCGAGCTCTCCGTAGTTCGAGTAACATCCGGACACCTCTATATAGGTCTGACTCCATTGATTATCTTTCTCGAAGGCTCCCATAAAGTGTAACACTTTACTGAATTGTATTAATGGAAGTAGTTAAGTGAATTGACCACTTTAAAGCCCTAGTATCACAGCTTTTTTTATAATTAAAAACAGCTTGCTGCAGGAAATTACTACTCCGGCGGAAAGAGCATCTCTCTCTTTGATTCTGTATCTCTAGAATTATCGAAGAAAAGTCGACAGATAAAACTTTTTATTCAACGATATATATTTGGCTTTTCAGCGGTATCAGCCTAACTATGAGGCGGCGTAGAGCTGGAATATATAGTTAAATATATGAAAAGCAGCTATTATCTCGCTACTTAAGGAACATTAGTAGCGACGGTTCTGGAACACCCAGACACCACACCAGGCTTTAAACCCGAACATCGCACCTAGATCTGGGCAGAGAGTTACCCGGCTGTTTCTGCCCCTCGAAATTCGAAATGCCAACGGAACGCTAAGTCAAAAGTGTCGAGGGCCATAACAACAACACAGGAATTCACACGCCACCACCTCCGCATTCCAAGGCACTTTGAAACCGCTTCATAAAACTCTTTTGCCGTTGATTCTAATTCTTGTTAGTTACTCATTGACGCATTTTTTCAGTTTTAGAGCAAGCTGCCTGTCAGATCATTTAATTTAATTACCGATTTTGAGTGCCACGTCAGATCTAAGACAACAAATCATAGATCCCTCAAACACGCGGTGATTGAATCCATCTTCCCTTAGACAATCACACACACATCGCCGAAGAAATCTATTTGGTTATACCTGAACAATGTCTAATAGGAGACGTCAGTACCCAAAGGCCCAGTACACCGGCCAGGCCGTTGGCGCAGACCCAACACAGATGAACATGCAGCCAGCTTACGGCGTTGCTCCTCAGAGTGGACTCAGCGGTGCTGCTAACCCACAGGCGTACCCACAGGTCCCAGTTGCTGCTGGTGCTTCAATGCCTCAACAGCCAAATTTCTTTACACCTGCCGCAGTCAATGGCTACCCACAGCCTGGTGTCGATGCCGCAGCCCAGGGCATTGCCAACATGAACATTGGTGCTGATCCAATGGCAGCTCAGTACGGACAGCCACAAGCTGCTTACAACGGTGCCCAGCCACCAGCTCCAGGCGTTCCAGCTTACGGAGGTGCTCAGACTTATGGTGCCGCTCCTGCTGCCACTGGATATGGTGCTGCTTCCCCATTCGAGTCACGCCAACAGACACTACCATTGAACCAGTTGTACCAGACCGACCTCATGAGAGACATCCCACCTCCAATCACAGACTTGGATCTCCCACCTCCTCCGGTGATTCTTGCAAATGAAGTATCCACAATCCCAGGAAACCCGAACTCTACCGTTTCGCCTGAGTATTTCAGATCCACATTGAATGCCATTCCAACAACAAACAACCTTTTGAAAAAGTCTAAGTTACCATTAGCCCTTGTCATCAGACCTTACATATCTCTTAAGGAAGATGTCAGACCAGTCGAAACCGTTGAAGACACTGTTATTTCTCGTTGTCGTCGTTGTCGTACATACATTAACTGCTTTGTCCAGTTCACAGAGCAAGGAAGAAGATGGAGATGTAACCTGTGTTCTCTTCAGAACGACGTCCCTGCTGCCTTTGACAGAAAGGATGACATTGGTGCTGTCAACAGATACGAGAGAAAAGAGCTGAACTACTCTGTTGTTGAGTTCATCGCCCCTCCAGAGTACATGGTTAGACCACCACAGCCTTTGGTGTACGTCTTTGTGATTGATGTCTCTGTTAACTCTGTTAAGAGCGGATTGTTGGCCACTGTTGCTGCTACAATCCTTGAAAGCTTAGACAGAATTCCAAACTCTGATGGAAGAACAAAGATTTCCATCATTGGTGTTGACTCTGCTTTGCACTACATGATGATCCCAGAGGACTCAGAGGAAGGCGAGGCCTCCATCATGGTGGTCCCTGACTTAGATGAGCCTTTCTCTCCATCCCCAGACTCCCTTCTTGTTAGTTTGTCTGAAGCTAGACAAAACATTGAGAAGCTCTTATCCAACCTTAACAACCTATTCATGCAAAACTTGAGTCCAAGTTTGGCTTTGGGTCCAGCTTTGAAGGCTGCACACTACCTCATTCAGTCTCTAGGAGGTAAAATCGTTGCATTTGCCTCTACCTTGCCAAACGTTGGTGTCGGTAAGCTCGTGACCAGAGATGAAGCTGCTTTCGCTGACAAACCAAAGGAGGCTTCCGCATTGATGTCTTCCAACGATTCCTTCTACAAGTCCTTTGCAGTTGACTGTAACAAATCACAGGTCACCGTGGAGTTCTTCTTGACATCGGGATCATACCAGGATGTCGCAACATTGGCCAACCTTCCGAGATACACTGCTGGTCAGACTCACTACTATCCAGGTTGGACCGCAAGCAGCATGGAGGATGCTGTTAAGTTGACCAAGGAGGTCTCTAACGTCATTTCCCAGGACATTGCATTAGAGGCTGTGTTGAGAACCAGAGGATCCAGTGGTTTGAGAATGAACACATTCTATGGTAACTTCTTCAACAGATCATCCGATTTGTGTTCTTTCCCAACTTTCCCAAGAGACCAGAGTTACGTTATTGAAGTCTCAATTGAGGAGAACATCACAAAACCAACATTATATCTCCAGACGGCCGTTCTGCATACTTCTATTTCTGGCCAGAGAAGAATCAGAGTTATCACTGCTGCGATCCCAACAACGAGTAACATCTCTGAGGTATACGCTTCCGCTGATCAGCTTGCAATCACAAACTACTACACTCACAAGGCATTGGAGAAGGTTTATGGTAGCTCTTTCGATGATGCAAGAGAATTACTCTCCAAATACTTGCTTGATCTTTTGAACGTTTTCAAGAAAGAAGTTGTTGCTGGAAACATGGGTGGTGCTTCTCCTTTGATGTTGTCCACCAACTTGAGAATGCTCCCACTCTTATTGCACTCTTTGACCAAGCATATGGCTTTGAGACCTGGAAGAGTCCCAGCTGATCACAGAGCCAACGCTTTGAACTTACTCGGCTCACTTCCATTACCACAGCTCATCAAGTACATCTACCCAACCGTGTACTCACTCCATGACATGGCTGATGATGTCGGTTATCCAAGTGAAGAAACTGCTCAGATTGTTTTGCCTACTGCCATCAATGCCACTGCTGAACGCTTCGAGAGATATGGTCTTTACTTGATTGACAACACCTCTGAGTTGTTCTTATGGATTGGTGGTGATGCCGTCCCAGAATTGGTGAACGACGTCTTTGGTATCCCAGATATCTTCCAGGTACCAGTTGGAAAGCTCGAGTTGCCAGAGTTGGATAATGACTTTAACATTAGAGTTAGAAACATTATCTCAAAGGTTAGAGAGGGCGATGACACCTCCATCTACCAGAACTTGTACATTGTCAGAGGTGGCTCTGCAAATGAGCCACTCAGTGCTCCAAATGTTAGAGAAATTACAAGCTTGAGAATATGGGCTGCTTCTACATTGGTTGAGGACAGAATTGGAAAACAGCCAAGTTACCGTGAGTTCTTGAGCAGTACCCAAACTAAGATGGCCACATAACCAGGCTAACACACCTGGAACATCAAATCAAAGAGGGTGTGCTCTTTGTAATAATTTTATATGCACTCAAAAAAGAATAGTTTTACTTGTTTTATTCAAATAATCGACTTTTGTAGTCTGGGCGTGGCCACACCGAAAAAGTACGGCATCCGCAACTCAGATCCGCAGCATCAGTCATCAGATAAATATTTTTCACTTTCTTAAGGAAGGAGCAAAGAACAGAGACAGAGATAAAAGACTGACAAAAATGGCCGAGACTATTGCTAAGGAAGCCCGTGCATCATCCACCGTGCTTAAGACACTCTCAAATGAGGAAAGAAGCAGCGCTCTCCAAGCCGTTCATGATGCGTTGAAAGCTGGAAAGAACACAATCTTGGAGGCCAACGTGAAAGACATGGACGCCGCAGAGGCTGCCAACCTGTCATCCTCCCTTGTAAAGCGTTTAGATCTTAGTAAAGGTGACAAGTTCGATGTAATGTTGCAAGGTGTCCTTGACGTTGCAGCCCTCGAGGACCCAGTGGGTAAAATCACAATGGCTAAGCAGCTTGACGAAGGTTTAGATCTCTACAGAATTACAGCACCAGTGGGTGTTCTCCTAATCATCTTCGAGTCAAGACCAGAGGTTATTGCAAACATCACAGCACTTGCCATCAAGTCGGGTAACTCTGCTATCCTCAAAGGTGGTAAGGAATCTCTTCACACTTTCACAGCTATGGCTGATATTGTCAACTCTGCTTTAGCCACAACTGCCGTCCCAGCAAATGCTATTCAGTTGGTTGCTTCAAGAGGTGACATTGCTGCTCTCCTTGACCAGGACAAGTACATTGACTTGGTCATTCCAAGAGGTTCTAACGAGCTTGTGAGAAACATCAAGAGTAACACAAAGATTCCAGTACTTGGTCACGCTGACGGTATTTGCTCAATCTTTGTAGACAAAGATGCTGACATCGACATGGCATCCAAAATTCTCTTTGACTCCAAGACTAACTACCCAGCTGGTTGTAATGCTGTGGAGACACTCTTGATTCACTCCGATTTGAAGGATAAAACCACCGAAATTGTTCAACGTCTTCTCGACGGTGGTGTCACCCTTCATGTAACTGACGAGGTTGCACAGTATTTGCCAAAGGACTCCACACAGGTAGTTGCTACTGTAGAAGGTGATTTTGATAGGGAATTCCTGTCTTTGGATATTGCTGTTGCATTCACAGAGTCTGTAGAGACTGCTATTTCCCATATTAACACACATTCTTCTGGACACACCGAGTCCATCATTACCGAAACCAAGGAGACTGCTGACAAGTTCTTGAAGTCTATTGACTCGGCTGGTGTATACTGGAACGCATCCACAAGGTTTGCCGATGGTTTCAGATACGGATTTGGAACAGAAGTTGGTATTTCTACAAATAAAATTCACGCTAGGGGTCCTGTTGGTCTTGAAGGACTTGTCATCTACCAGTACCAGATTAGAGGACATGGCCAGGTAGCAGGTGACTACTTAGGTGCAGGTGGTGCAAGACAATTTATCCATAAGAACATTGACATCAAAAATGTTGTACTTTAATAAATAAAAAGTTTAGTATTTTTAGCTAATGGAATAATCAAACTATGATACAAGCGTTTATTTCGTTTTTTTTGAAGTAGGGGGATGCCGGGGTAGATGTTACTGTTCAGCTTCTCTCAATTCTCCAAATTGACCTCTGGTCTTTGTTGTATCGTACATTCTTACAATCTTCTCCTGTCCCTCTTCAGCCTGGGAGAAGGCGAAACCTCTCTGTTTTCTCATTCTCGACACTTGTCTAACCTTTCTGATTGCCTTTTGGAACTGTTCAATTCTTGGTCTATAGTTAGCATTATTGTACTTCTGAATCTCTTGGACGTAGTGGTAACTCTCTGGATAGTACATTCTCTTGTAGTACTTCCAGGCAAAGTCTCTAAGAAGACACAAGCATGGCAATACGAGTATCATAGCCCAGAAAGTAGCAGAGGTGTAAAGATGAGCTAAGACACCTCTATACTCTGTAGACACATTCACCAATGGGAATACCATGGAATAAACTGGGAGGAAGGCAAACCACAGTAAGAGAGAGCCCGGAATTGCAAGCAACGTGAACTTTGTCCAGTTGGCAGTAATGAGAGCAGACTTACCAAGAACAGTGATAACGGAAGAAGTGTAGATTGCAGTTCCCCAAGTCCAGTGATCAGCAATATCACCATGGTTGAGAGCGAATCCGTATCTGTAAAACAGCATGGATCCAATGTATGTCACAGCAGAGTGGAAGAATCCATTGATGACCCATCCCCAGAAAATAGTAACATTGAAAAAGACACCCTTTTGACCCAGCTGGTAAAGTTGTGGATACTCTTCCAAAAGTCTTGCAGAGACGAACTGGTCAAACACACCGAGAACGAATGGAGGAGCAACAGTGAAGAAAACGTTGTAGTAGGTTAACGTCCAAGATTCAATGAGGGATTGACCAGAGTAACAGTTCGAGAAAACATACCAAAACTGAGTCATATAGAGAGCAATATTCTTGTAGAAAGAGTACAAGAT
Organism: Petasospora americana; assembly: GCA_003708795.3. Classification (NCBI taxonomy): domain Eukaryota; kingdom Fungi; phylum Ascomycota; class Saccharomycetes; order Phaffomycetales; family Wickerhamomycetaceae; genus Petasospora; species Petasospora americana. The sequence continues at coordinate 839,447 of PPOA03000001.1, forward strand.
GGCATTAGAAATTCTTTGGTAACTCCAAGAGCCATGGACAATCAGCAATTTCTTCAAATATTTGAATTGACCAATTGCAAAGTCAGCACTTCTAGCAGCCTGCATACCCTCCATACCACTGATACCGACACCAACATGGGCAGCTTGGATCATACTAACATCGTTAGCACCGTCACCAATAGCCAGCAGAAGTGCTTTCTTCTTATGTTTCACCATCTTGACAACCAATGCTTTCTGCAAAGGCGAGACTCTACAGCAAATCACAGACTTACAGAGACAACCAAGCTCCAGTAATAAGTCATCACAGCAGTCAAGAGCAAAGCCGAGAGATTTACCATCAATGACCAAAGCCAATGTATCAATATCATGCTGCGAAATCTTGTACTGTCTAATTGCCTCGAGTTTTGACTGAATGTTTTGTCTCGTAGCTTCAGCAGTGTCTTCGTTCACAATAAGTAAATTCATGTCTTCACTTAGCAACTTACAACTCATACCAATGTTGATTGCTGTTTCTTGTCTATCACCAGTTAACACCCAGATTTTGATACCAGCTTCCTGTAAAGTGTGGATAGTCTCTGGAACACCGTCTTGCAGCTTGTCCTCAATCGCAGTAGCACCAAGCAAAAACAGATCCTTTTCGATCAACTCGGCAGCATCGTCCATCTTCTGTGCTCTGTTGTCCATGGATGTAGATGCACTTTCATAGATACGAGCCCATTCTTCATACTCATCGTTTGGAATAGTTCTAGAGGCAATACACAATGTTCTCAAACCCTCAGCAGCATAATCTTCCAGGTGACGAGTGGTGGCTGAAACATATGGGTTATCTTCGTGTAGTCTAGCCAAGATAACAGTGTCAGCACCTTTACAGAACAGCTTAACTGTACCATCCGGCATTCTGAAGAAAGCCGACATTCTCTTTCTTGTGGAGTTGAACTCACAAATATGTAAAAGCTCATATTGAAGTTCTTGACCGTTTACCTCAATAGTCACGAACTTTGGTTTTCTAATGGTGAACTTGTAGCCAAGCTGGGCACCACCTTCAACCAAAGCACCTTCATCCGGAGAAGCAGCCTGGTACTTGATAGAACCATCACTCTGGAATTCCGGGATAACGGTATGACAGGTAGCCAAAAGAGTCAAAAACTCATCAATAAGGCTAGCGTCTTCACCAGTGGCCAAATTCTCTTGCATCTTTTTGAATGTATGGAAACCCACTTCAGTACCGTCAATCATCTTCGCAGCTTTATCTTCTGGGATTTCACCAATGTAACAATGACCAGCGATAGAAATAGACTTGAACTCCATGATGTTTCTTGTTAAAGTTCCGGTCTTATCACTGAAAATGTACTCAATCTGGCCCAATTCTTCAACCAAACTCGAAGTTCTCACAACAGTTGGAGTATCACTCTCTTCGTGATACATATCAAGATCCGACGCAATCATATAAGCCTGGTAGTACTTGATCACTTCAACAGTAACGAACAAGGAGATAGGAACTAAATTGGAGAACAAAATCCAGTATGTCAACAGATCTTTGAAGAACAATCCAGTTTTGTTTCTGCTTCCCAAGTATAAGTAGGTGAGATGCTTTGCGTCAGATGTTATCTTGACGACATTTCCGATGGAAGAAATCAAAGAAAGGACAATGAGCATACCAAAGAGTGCAATAATCTGCAAGTTGATGATTCTTTCAACCGAAGTTCTCTTAATAGGGGTTGCAGTGGCATTACGCATCAACTTTGTCTCGTGACCAGTAAACACAACAATACCGTGGATCCACTGAGTGTTTCTTAAAGTTGCACCTCTGAGGATCAACTGGTCTGGAGTGAGCGAGTAATCTTTATTGTAGAGATTCAGAGTACCCTCATAAGTGTAAAGACTTGAGTTTGGCTGTTCCGAAAGGAGCTTACCTCTCATTGCAATCAGGTCAGTAGGTGCCACAAGCTGAGAAGTTTCTGGTATTGACTGCTTGATCTTCAAGTTAGTTTCACCATCCAAGTTTGCAGTCTCGATATAGCAAAGACCTTCTGGCTCTGAAGAACTCAGGACCACCAAATCAGCAGGAATGGCTTCTTCGGATTTCACACTAACAATGTCACCCACAGCGACATTAATCCATTTCTTAGTAATGAATTCACCATGCTCTGGTGAAAGCACTTCAATTTTTGAATGGTTAAGCTCTTTATCGGAGTTTGCTCTTTTGAAGTCTTCCATAACCTCCTTAAGAGCAGAGACCAGCAAAACAATAAATAACGTTCCAATAGTTGTATATCTATTTGTTGGAGAGACATTTGGTACTTGTTGAATTGCGGAAGTGAACAAGAAGAACAGATTTGCATACTTGGAGAACTCCTGGAATAAGAACTTCGGTAGGAATGTTGCCAAGTTGTACTTCGTTGTAGAGATATGATTGTCACCGTAACCGAATGCGGAATTTGATACTTTGTCATTAAGATGGATGATTCTTGGTCCGTCGTTGCTTCCTGCTGTTTTTCTTCCACGAACCTTGTCCCAAAGACGACGAATATCAAATGCGTTTCTTTCATCTTCAACGAGGTTTCTCTCAGGAGCAGCATCAGCACGAGCACCTGGCCTTGTTGTCGCATCAAGGTCTCTAAATGGGTCTTCAAGTTCTTCATTGTGAGGGTATTCGTGTAGTGGGATACCCATGTCACGGTACTCGTTACCGAACCCAAGTTTCTGCTTCATATTAGAAAGGAGACCACCACCTTGTCTTGTAGTTCCCTGGTATGAGAGGTCCCTCTCGTCATCCTGTTCGATGTACTTGTCATCGAATGGATCACCAAAATTGACCTCTTCCTGTTCAATCACACCGTCACGCAGCTTCTGCAATGGTGTTCTTGGAATATAGTCAGCGTTTTCGTGTTCGTTCCCCATGTTAAAGTCATCTCCAAAGAGATCATCTTCAAAGTTGGGCTCTTTGCCCGCGTTTGATGGTGTGTCCAAGAGGTCAATGTCAAACAGCGTATTCGACTGCCCCGTTTGACCATTGTCCTCAAATGGGTTCTTCCCGGAGTTAGAAGCCATTGGAATAACAAAAAGATAAGCACTAAATCAGCGATTTCGTATGGCTCGCCACCTTTTCAGCTCCTTCTATAAAATCAATTGTTTTTGTTTCCTTACACACGGTGCGCGCTCATCTTACTGCGCCCGTGTGGCCCGAACCTGATGACTTTACTTATATAAACTCTACTAAGCTTACTCTAAATTCAAATTTTATAATGCAGAGAAAATATGTAACAAATAAAAAACAAAACGATAAACCAGGGATTTCAATGTTTCTTCATAAACTAAGTAGACTGTGGTAGTCTGGGATTGGAAAAGACGTGGGTGGGCCATACAGCGAAAATTATATACATTGTTCCTGAATGCAATTAAATGAGATAAACGGTTTACAAAACGGTTTAAGCAGTGTTGACCATGGCGTTGGACTGGACTGGCTCCTCCTCGTACTCGACTTCGACTCTGGCACGTCTCTTCTTGGCCTTGGCGGCCTTGGCTGCGGCCTGTCTCTTTCTCTTCTTTGATGCAGCCTCATCGTCACTGTCGTCTGAGTCACTAGAGTCAGTTTCCTCGTTGGCAGATCCCTCAGAGTCACTTCCATCGAGCCATCTCTCCAAATCTTCAACATCAACCAATTCATCATCACCGTCATCCTCAACGTACTCAATTTCACCAACGTCACTGTCATCCTCTTCCTCTTCAAGCTCGCTGTAGTCTTCCTCTTCCTCTTCTTCAACACCTTCTTCGTCTTCGACTGTACCCAAGACCTTCTTCCAGATCTTCTCATCAACGTTCAATGGTTTATCACCATAAGCACCACTCTTCAATCTTTCAAGCAACTCCTTCTCAATTGCCTTTTCAATCTTTGCTGCAGCAAGTGCCTTTCTTTCTCTATTCTCTTCTCTTCTCTTAACCTTTGGTGCAATACCAACGTAGTGTCTTTCTTCATCTCTTAGTGCCATACGACGCTCTGTGATGGCAACTTGTGTTAATCTAGTCAACCTTTGTTTACACTTATGAATAAGGAACTTATTCCAGTAAAGTAAATGACTGTCAATCTGCTCAAGAGCCTTTGTATAATTCTTTGAAAGTTTAATTCTCTCCCATAACTTTGCAGGCGTATGAGCACGCTCCGCTGTCTTCATATAAAGGTAGAGCTTACCATCAATGTTCTTCACAGTAGCATACTTGGCATTGGCCAATGGACAAGACTGTCTAGAACAGAGACCACTCACGTTGAATTCATTTCTGCAGAAATTTTGTCCCTTTGTGGTTTTAAGTTTGAAAGAACAAAACTGTTGGTTGATAACTTGCCAAATGATCTGGATCAATGTTAGTTTCTCTGGCTTAAGAAAAGTTACTGGGACAAGAGTCCCATTGCCACCGTTCAAATACTTACTTCATCACTCATTATGCTAGTGTTTTGTTATGTATATAGAGTGGCCGAGGCTCGGTGTTGGAACTTCTTTCGATTTATTAAGGTCTCTTGTTCCAATCAGATTTTTCTTTTTGTAGCTTATGCGCTATACAACAAAAAAATTTTAGTCGGTAAGCACCACATCTCATCTCCAATGTTACCCGGCCATGGAGCCCAAGGTTTTGTTAACGGCTGCTTCGCGAAAATTGGCATGAAGTGGAGAACAGTTGCCATGGTAACACGGAGGGTAGTGTATTAAGTGTATTCTGAAGAGTAGATTATGTCAGACTTAGGTCTATAACAACTTTTGTAAATTACAGGTTTTTTAGTATTGCGAGAATATCGTTTTGAATTGAACCTTGTAGGCTTAATGTTGGCTGATAGCTTAGAAATCAACCTATCTCAGTTTGATAGTGGACTAGCGATAATGTCAGCTAGAAATTACAAAATGTATGGTAGAACAAACCAAAAAAAAAAAAGCACCAATCAATTCAATATGTATGAAGTGTGGATGTTGAACTATCCAAGATTCTAAATTGTTGGATCCCCTGGAGTCTTAAAACTCATCCTGCTGCTCCTGGAAGAACATTGTAAATACTATGATTGTAGAGTAAATCAATAGACCACCAATGGTACTCATGATAGTTGCTTGAAGGCAAACGAGATTTGTATGATAAAGAACAACAGGTAAGCAGATACCACTAGCAACAAGCATTGCTGTGACAAACTTGGCAAAGTCGTTAACAGAGCTGCTATTTGCGTTAGTACGAAGAGGGTGTGAAAGGAGTTTGCGTTTTGTAATACATACCCTGAGGAATCACTCATAAAGTCATCAAATTCGGTTCTCGACAGTAGTGTGTTAGGCAAAGGTGCCAAGAGGAATATTCCAACTATAATTATTGTTAGTACTTTATTCCAGAGATACCGATTGGTTTATTTTATACTCGATATACTCACCAACATAAAGGGGGTACCAGTTTGACCATAGTGCACAACTGAGGATTATAAGAAGGAAACCCGCTGCTAGGAAACCCGAAAGAAATATTATTTTTGTCAATGGCGTGGCCGACATTATATCAGGGTGACAAATTTGATGTTCTGTGCTAATTAACAGGTTATCGCAACACGGCTTCTACGAAGGTCCATGGCTATCACCCTCGAGATCCCACCTTCACGATCGGAATTATTGGTATGCGCAGCATTTGGTAGAATTAGTTTACAAGACACAGACTTGACACATTCTTGTTATATTAATACAGCTGGACCGAGAATTAATGCTTATATAGTGTAACATAACCAAAAATAACTTCAAAGTATTAGAGCATGTCGATAATTATAAAGATATTCGGCATATAAAATTATCCGCATCACGTGACTTATTTTCCATTTAGTTCGTTACATAGAGCGGAACATTTGAAACCTTCGAAGACGGCCGTATGGTCTAGTGGTATGATACTCGCTTTGGGCGAAGATCGGGTAAACTCGATCTAATTGCTACAGACATGTGAGTGGTCCAGGGTTCAATTCCCTGTCCGGCCCTTCTTCATTTCTTTTTTTTTGGTTAGCGCGGCACCCGAGTAGTGGCCAAACCATTTATTTTATTTCGCGACGCTTACTTATAATGAAAACGATGTTGAGCTTTCAAGGTTCTCGTTCGTTGCATTTGGTTTTAATCAAATTTCAACGACTTAAACGAACTATAGCATACTTCAGTACAATTCTGTGAGCACACAAGGTCTTGAAATAAATTCTGTTGAATTGAAAAGATTTAGAAAACACTTTACGCATTTATATTCTACTTTGCCACTGTCACAAACCCCAAGAGACCATGATTCTTAATAACGATTCTTTCATCTCAGATGATGAAGCAGGCGAGGAAGACCTCTGCCCACTTTGCGTGGAGGAAATGGATTTATCAGATAAGAACTTTAAACCATGTCCATGTGGATATCAAATTTGTCAGTTTTGTTACAACAACATTCGTCAAAATCCCGATCTTAACGGAAGATGCCCAGCTTGTAGAAGACAATACGATGATGAGTCCGTGGAGTACAAGCAATTAACTGCTGAGGAGTGGAAGATGGAGCAAAACAAGCTGAATAAGAAGGATAAGGATAGAAAGCAAAAGGAGAAAGAAAAGAAAGAGCACGAGCTTCTCAATCGGAAACATCTCGCAGGTATGCGTGTAATCCAAAAGAATTTAGTGTACGTTGTTGGACTGAACCCTCCTGTTGCTCCAGAAGACCTCCATGCTGTCTTGAGATCAGAGAAATACTTCGGTCAGTTTGGAAAGATCTTGAAAATTGTCGTCAACAAGAGAAACCCAACAACTGGTCATTTCACCACCAATGGTGTTGGTGTTGGGGTATATGTTACTTTCTCCAAGAAGGAAGAGGCTGCCAGATGTATTTCTATGGTTGATGGAGCATATATGGATGGGAAACAACTTAAGGCTGCATTCGGTACTACTAAATACTGTTCTTCGTACCTTAGAGGCCAACCATGTCCAAATCCAAACTGTATGTTCCTTCATGAGCCTGGTGAAGAAGCTGATTCTTACACAAGACAAGATCTATCCACCAGACAGAGTTTGAAAATGGGTGGTATTGAAGGGTACAAGTTACAGGCCCCATTCCCATCCAACCAAGGATACACAGATGATAGCCACAGCAGTAGTAATATTTCATCGCCAGCTACCAACAGTAACACTCCACTGGCTGGCTCTTCATCACTGGCCTCTCAGGGCTTGGGACCAAGTGTACCTCTACCAGCAAACATATCATGGGCTTCCCATCCTACTACAACTGCAGGTCCTCCTGTGGAAACTGAGACATTGGCTAACTCTACAGCTTTCCCAACGCTTGGTGAGTCTCTCACTTTGCAGCAGCAGCAACAACAACAACAGAGTCATCATCAACCACCACCAAACCAGAAGAAGAATAAGAACCAGAACCAACAGACAGATGAATCTAGTCCTGAGGATGCTGCTCTTCAATATATTGATGAGATCATCAACGACCTCAAGACAGCTGAGCCTGTCACATTCAACATCAGACCTTCTGCACTTACAGAAGGAGTTCTGGCATATCCTGCACTTTTCTCATTCAAACGTACAAGCAATGTGCCAAAGTGTGATCGTGCCTTTAATATCAGATTGGTAAAGAACTTCATTGCCAAGACATCAAGACCGGCAGTTGTTGCAGCTCCACAGCAGTTCACTCCAACCTCAGCTGCACCACAGAGTCACCCAATGCCACCACAGTCTCAAACACCATCACAACCACCGATGCAATTGAATGACTTCATGCAACAACAGCGTGCTAACTCTCAACCTCCACAGCTACAGCAGCTTGCACAACAACAGCAGTTCTTCCAACAGCAGCAACAGCAACAACAACAGAACTCAGTAGCACAGGCTCTGCTCCAGCAACAACTTCTTCATCAGCAGGCTCACACACCATCTGAGCAACACTCTCAGTTGCCAAATGCACAGCAGATGTTCCATGAGCAGATGCTACAAGCAGACCGTGTCTTTGCAGCTACACCACCACCACCAGGTATGTTTGCTCCTACCCAGAGTGGTGATCATGTCAGTGGCACTGCTTCTGAACTTCTAAGTCACTTGATGAACGGTAAGAAGATCAGTGCTTGAGCTTTCTCTACGGTGTTTAGTTTTTGTTTTGTTCTACTTTAACTGTGTTTATAGTCTCCTTAGGAGATTTGATTATTGGTCTATACAGCTACCTAAAATCATATCATATTAATCCACTTGAGGATGTAGTTTTCTTAGTAGGGCATGTATCTCTTGACCTTTGGCTTCACGGCAGGTGTTGAGCCTGCCACTTTCGAACCAATGGTGTTAGAGGTACTAAATAAAGCGTTTGTTTTTTTAATCTTCTTATTCTTTTTACTGAAATTTTGCCAATTCTGTGCACTCTTATTTAACTCCTGTTCATACTTATCATCCTTTGGAGTCTTTAGCTTTTGTTGCTGTTTTTTGTACTTATTAACCGTGTCTTTTGGTTTCTCTTTCCACACTTGGTCAATAGGATAGACCTCTGAGGAATTTGAGTCTAAAAACTTGAGCGTGATTACTTTATTATTACCTGAGATGGTGACGATACGAGCTTCCATGAGTTTCTTTTCTAGTCTGGTTCTGGCCCAAACAATATCTCCAACGGCATAAAGGTTAGGTGTATCCTTTGATTCCGAAGCTTCGCTCGTAGGAACGGGTTCTGTAGCTTCCTGACTTTCTATTGTCGGTGTCTTCTCCTTCTCCTGTTCAGCTGGTTTAAGAAGACTAACAAGCTCTGTAAGCTCAGTCTTCAACGCCAGAAGAGATTTATTCTGCGGATCGTTAGCCAAAGTCTCCTCGATATCTTTTAGTTGTTGCTGGTACTCTTCCACTTCACCCATAATGTCAGGTAGTAACTCTTCTTGTAAAGTTAGATAATTAGAGGATTTAATGTAATTCTGAGATACTCAAAATAAATTTATTTAACCAAAACGTTTCCCGCGCCAGGAAAGCCTGTCAAATCGTGTCGGGTCACTAAAACTTAACAAGCTTTCATCTGCTCTGGTTTGAAAAGAAAGACAGAACAACTTTTCCAAGTAAATTGATAAGTATACCGGGATATTCAAGTAGGGTTCAAGATACTGAGACGATAACTTTCATTATGGTACGTATTGTTTTATCCCGTGAAGTTGGGAATTTCATACTAACGAGACACCTTTGTGCAACAGACAGACACGTCCAAGTTCAGAGCCGATGTCCTTAAGCTCTTTGAGCCACGCCCGCCATTAGAGCACCTAGATCCTGTGGATACCGAGCCGTCAAGGCGTAGAACAGCCGGTATAACAGGAATTGGATCGTTTTTATCAAAACTTGAACAGTACAAAGAGGAGAAGTACGAGTCTGTTCAACATGAAGAGACAGCTCAAATGAAGGACCAACGAATCAAACGTGAGAAACAATTAGAGGGTAAAAACAAGATGGATGAACAATTCTCGAGATGGGATCCAAGTGAAGACCCACATATTAAAGGTGACCCATATAAAACAGTCTTTGTTGGTCGCCTTGATTATAATGTCTCTGAGATTGATCTACAGAAAGAGTTCACCAAGTTTGGACCAATTGAAAGGGTACGTGTTGTGAGAGACAAGGACACTGGTAAATCCAAAGGTTATGCCTTTTTGGTATTTGAGAAAGAGAGCGGAGCCCGTTCTGCGTATAAAGAAGGAAATGGTATGAAGCTGGGTAATCGCTCTGTGCTTACAGACATTGAAAGGGGACGTTCAGGTAAGACTTGGCTCCCGAGAAGACTGGGAGGAGGTGTTGGTGGAAGAGGCTATTCACAGAAGCGTGTAATCGTAGAGTCTTCTACGTTTAAGAAGAAGCAATTTGAAGGTCCACCTTCCAGTTCTATGAGATCCAGGGGAAGTGGATCAAGATTCCCTCCTCGTGGTGGACGAAACGATAGCTATAGATCATCAAGGTATGATCACCACGATTCACGGGATTCAAGGGATTCGAGAGACAGATATGCACCAGCATCGTCCAGAGCTCAATACAGCTATGAGGCACCAAGACCACCTCACAAGAGTCATGATTCGTCTAGGTACAACCCAAGAAACGAGAGACCAGACAGGAAAGATGACGAGAGAGAAAGATATGATTACCGCAGTAGATCAAGGAGGGAAGATCGTGATTTCAGGGATAGGGAAAGAGACAAAGATCGTGATTCCAGAATTGCAGAGAAGGATAAAGAGAGACTACGGTACTAGTAGATCCTATGTATTTGCAGCATATAAGAAGAAGTTCATTTGAATTTGTGACGATTTTCCATTCTGGTAATGTAGAGCTATCTTGATTCTTCAAGCCTGTGAGCGAACAGTGAACTTTGAATCTTCAGTCTCTGTGGTAGTTGCTTTAGGCTCGAGATAAATCACTCCGGGAAAGTGACACATAATCGGGCCAAAACTAACACCAACCACACTCAGTACACCCAGCTCATGGGAAATAAATTTCTATGAAAAATGAAATGGCCTTAGAGCCGTATAGCAATATAAGCAAATTACAATATAAGCATATATTAATATATAGAAGAAGTAGCACAATTTACAGCCAGATCTCTCAAGCCGATATTGCGCCTAGTAAACAGATTGCGGTGAGGGCCTCGATCGAGATTTCGTGCAGCGCGATGTGATAAATTTTGGACGACCAACCTCATCTCTTTAGCTTGGAGACGGTCTCAAAAGTATAGAGAAAGAACAATGACCGAAGACACCTCTAAGCTTAACACATCAAAACTCGGAACCAAGCAATAGTAAGTAGAGCGAAAGAAAATAGTAGTGAGGTTTACTAACGAAGCAGTTGGGACGATTTCTATGCAGTCGAGAAGGTTAACTTCGAGGAGAACCCACAGGACACAGGTGAGTGCTGGTTCTCAGATTCCGATGCCGAAGAGAAGATGATTCAATTTCTCTTTGATAACTTAGGAGAGTACAAAATTGGAGAAGAATGTACAATGTGTGACGTTGGTACAGGTAATGGTCATCTCCTGTTCTCATTGAGAGAGGAAGGCTTTAAGGGTAAGTTTACAGGTATTGACTACTCTGAAAATTCTGTTCAGTTTGCTAGAGACATTGCAGAGGATGGCGATATCGAAGACATTGATTTTGAAGTTGTGGATATCTATGATGAAGAGTGGAAACCAAAAACATATGACGTTGTGCTCGATAAAGGTACGTTAGATGCCATCGCCTTAAGTGGGCTCAAGTACGGTGAAAAGACTGCAACAGAGGCATATTCTTCGAGGGTCTCAAAGATGCTTACAAAAGACAGTGTCTTGCTAATCACATCATGTAACTTCACAGAGAGTGAACTTGAGAAACTAATAGTAAGTGACGACTTAAAAGTTTGGAAGAAGATTGAATATCCAACATTTGAGTTTGGTGGAATCAAAGGTGCTACGATTTGCAGTATAGCATTTGTTAAGAGTTAATGTATATATATTATACCCCTTGAGGAATCAAATCTGTAATTGTATTGAACATTGTCTCTGTAGTTTCAACATTTCCTGTCTTTATAGCGTATTGGGTTGGCTTGCCGTCTTCAACTGAAGTGATTCTGATGAATTTTTCTGGATTCATGGAAGATGGCATACCTTTCACTACTTCCAAACCTTGTACCAAAGCGGTATTTAGAATCACTTTTAGTAAACCATTGGATCTCATGATTATTCTTGAAGATTTGCCAACTTCTTTACTCTTATTAATATGGACATTACCGACACCACGTTCTTTCCAGCCGAGTTTAACATTTGTTAAGTCAAGTGCATATAACTTGGCACGGCATGTGAAGACTTGTTCTTCATCTTCTTCACCAGATTTGATTTCTTTCTTTTCAAGCTCAACTTGCTTGTACATGTGTGTTTTGTTAGAGGTTTCTAGTTCGCTTTCTTTATCTTTCTCATCTGTTGATGTAGGGTTCTCTTCTTTATCAAAGATAGATTTTTTACCAATGGCTGACTGGAACGCATTGCCAAACGTAGAGCCAGAGCCAAAGACTGATGGAGTAGCCGGCTTTTCCGTCGAGGTTGCAGAGTCAAAGACATTTGCTTTCTTGTTGATCATGGAGAATGCACTGGCACCGAATGGGGTAGTAGCACCAAAGACAAACTTTGGGGCTGTTGCTGGTTTTGTCTCCTCCTTCTCGGTCTCTTTAGTTTCCTCTGTGCTTGTTTTCTCCTCTTCCACTTTCGGTGTTGGGAGGTCGTCATCCGTTGTTTTGGCTGTTGCTTCTGTTGTCTCTGCTGTTGCTTCTGCTGCTACTGTCTTATCCTCCTTCTCAGGCTCTTCCACATCAGCGGTGCCCTCTTTACTACCCTCAGCAATTGGGTCAATCTTCTTCAACTTCTCGATAGCAGCATCGTCCTTTGTTTCCTCTGTCACGGACTTTCTACGCTTCATTGGAGCAATCTTTCTCTCCTCTTCTTCAGCTTCCTCTTTGTTGTCCGCCTCAAAGTCATCTCTTGTTCTCTTTCTCGAAAGCGGAGCTTCGGTGCTGGACTCCACAGCAGGTGCGACCTCTTCCTCAACCGTCTCAGTAGATGCAGGCTTCGTTTCCTCAATGGCCATGGTTTGTTCGTTTCAAATTACCAAAAGAATTGGTCTTCAATTGAATGATTAACAGCCTTAAGCACTTTGTTTTTTACTCAAAGCTGAAAACTCCAAGAAACCGAGTGTTGCCCGCTCCCAAAAAGGTTTGCGGTACGTGCACTCTTAGGGCCCCTCTGAAAAGTAAACAAACGCACTGAAAAATCAAAACAAAAACAAAGAGGGTTTTACTCCTTTCCCGCTGACTTTGAGCAATATAACAAGGCGCTTAACCCACAGTTTGATATAGAGCATCGCAGAGAGATGACTTCTATTCCACACTACTTGCGTCTCAAGCCGCGCGGCGACTCCCCAGAGGACAAGCTGAAGGAATCCGTTATCCAGTCACATTCTGACACTGAGGTTGTCTTCAAAGATACCGCCGGCGCTAATAAGTTCAGTAAGATCTTCAGCGATGTTTCGCAGCTGGACATGTACACAGAGACGATGCAGGACTTGACCGCTGACTTGTTTGACGAGAAAGACAGCGTCTTCTTCACGCTGGGACCTTCCAATTCTGGTAAGTCCTACTCCATCCATGGCGATGGATCCAACCCGGGGTTGGCTATATACTCTCTCAATGAGATTTACAACAAGATTGGCGATAACTTCGCTGACTACAGGCTCCTTAAAAGGTACTTTGGCGACTCATTCCTCGTGACATCCAGCGCGGCTAAAGACTGTACTGGTGAGTTTGGGTTGTCAATATCCGTCTTTGAGATCTACAACGACCGCATTAGGGACTTGTCATTGGACCAGAAGAAAACAGTCAACCAGTCGCTGGACATTGTCACAGATGTCAAAGACGGCAAAATCAAACCGAACAAGATCAGACAAATTTATGTTTCAAACCTCGATGAGGCAAAGACGGTTCTACACAAGTGCATCAAAAGAAGAGCAGTCAGTGCTACGAACTTGAATACTGCGAGCTCGAGATCACACTTGTTCATCTACTTCAACCTCCACAGGGTTATTGGTAAAGCTGTTAGAACCACAAGATTGACCGTTGCTGACTTGGCTGGCTCCGAGAGAACCAAGACCGCAAAGACAGAGGGCAAAGAATTCAAAGAAGGTAACTACACAAACACCAGCTTGACCGAGCTCGGAAGATGCCTATCGCTGATGAAGTCTAAAAAGTTCGATAGATCTATCTTGAGAACTTCGAAATTGACGAGATTGCTCTTGACAGATTTATTCGGGCACTTCAATTTCCAAAATAGAATCAAAATTTTGCTAACATTGGACCCTTTCTCACCTCTATCCACCATATTGCACGCCATCAGATACATCCAGCCAGTTTCCAAAGTCCAGATCAATTCCGAGAGAAACTCCCTGGACTCAAATCACTCAAACTCATTACACGTTTCCCAGCTCTTGGAGGAAGTTAAATCATTGAAATCTATCAGTGATAAGCTGGAGAATGAGGCTGAGGTCGCTAGACAGCAAATTGTTGAGTCTGAGATGACAACGAGAAGGGAGTTGAGTGAGCAGTACGAGACTAAAATTCAAGAAGTTGAGGCTATGCATGCGCTGGCTATGAACGATTTGAAAGACTCTCACCAAGACGACCTTGATAGTAAGTTGAAGATGCTCTCTGAAGACTACGAGTCGAAGCTTGAAGAATTGGAGAAAACCCATAAGGATGAATTGGCTCAAATCAGTGAGAGACACGAGATAGCAATGAGGGACTTAAACTCCAAGCATGAGTCTGAATTGAAGAACTTGGGAGACAAATCTCAGGAGATTGTCACTAACCAAGAGGAATCGGAAAAACTGCAGGAATACGTTTCTATACTACAAAAGGATAACCAGGCTCTTGAAGACAAACTCAAAGTTGCCATCGCTAAACTTGACGAGGCTGAGAAGGAGATCAATATGCTAACAAAGAAAGAGAAAAGAAAATCCAAGCAAATTGATGATCTGGTATTTGAGATAGAGGAGTTGAAGGAGAAAAGAAAATCTGACACGTTGATGCTTGCTCCGCAGAACAAGAAGGTGCGGTTTAGCGATGCAGACGACAAGGACATATATCCACAGTTCTCAGATGCCAACTCAGATGCCAAAGAGAAGGAGACTAACTTTGCCGATCTTCTATCGTTGAGTCCAATTAAGCTCATAAGGACATCGCCAAACAAGCATTTCAAGTTTGAAGATGCGAGCACTGCTAAGAGCCCTTCGAAGAAGGTAAGCTTGGAGTCTCCATCAAAGAGGCCAGTCTTGCAAGAGACAAACGTCGACTACACTACTGCAATTCCGAAGACCAAAGTGAAGTCACCATCCAAAGGAAAGAAGAAAATAAACCTCACTAACATTGTGGATACTTCCATGGACTAAAGATCGCCTTTCTTATTTTCAATTATATACCATCTACAGTATAAATAAACAATACTCGTACAAGTTTACATTTAGTTCTGTCGTTATAATATCCCCTTAAATCGTACGTCTGTCTGACAAGTAACGGACAACTGGTCCCATACCGGTCACCTCAATGGTCTTATCGAACCAGGAGAGGAGAACACCACCCTGCTGCTGTCCTTTCTTTGTAGTCATACCTTTGTACAAGTACTTAACAAGAACGTTCTGCTGCTCTATTGAGAGACCCTTGACAATTGATGGGATATCTGTTTGCTTTGTAGCACTGAAAATGTCAATAACGGAATTGAGTAAGAGGGTCTGTTTATAAGTGTTAGTATATCTATCTGCTGCAAATCTTAGTATAACACAACATACCTTTGAGGCCTCGTCAGCACCGTAAGGTGGCTCTTCGGTGGCATACAAAATTGCATCAGCATATGAACCTTTTGAGATCAATGTACGGATATTGGTAACTTTAGATTGCACCTCCTCTGCTGAAACAGGTGCTACTTCCGGAGCGAGATCGGCAGCTGTAATTGTGTTCTCTGGGTCGAGAGCATCGATATCAATTCTTCTCCAATCTTCCATTGTTTTTACTTTTTATCGCTGACCTTTAGTAGCTGTTGACCTGATTAATGTCAGTTTACCAGCCTGTATAGCAGGTCCGTGCCAATGTTCGATTGTGCCCCGGGCCGCCCGTTCGCGAATTATGCCTAATTGGGGAGAACATCATAGTCTTTCTACAGTAAAAGGGGGATTGAAACAACTATATTTGATCCATTGAAAAAAAACTAAAAAAAAAAACTAAAATGGTAATAATGGGAAACTCTAGTATAATTATCCATAATATAGCAGATGAATGTCGCTATTAATATATTTAACCACGGATGATCAAGTCATCTGGGATACCCTCATACTCACCGTACTTCAATGCCAAGTTGATGTTCTGCAGACATTGAGTAGCAGCACCCTTGAGCAAGTTGTCAATAGTAGCAACAACAACGACTCTGTTCTGTGCAGCGTTGACGGCAAATGCACCAACAACAACACCATGTTTACCACTAATGTCACGAACAAGTGGAGCCTCACCAGAGACGGTGATAAGCTGCTCACCTTGGTAACGCTCCTGGTACAAGTTTCTAACCTCTCTGGAGGAAAGTGGTTCCTTCAATGGGATGTTAATAGTGTGTGTGATACCTTGGAACCACTGGGCAACGTGTGGAGAGAAGGCAACGTCAATACCAAGTTGCTTAGAGATTTCTCTTTCGTGGATGTGGTCGGTGAGGGAGTATGGGACAAGGTTGTTACTAAGGAACTTGATGTCATTCTTTGGGGATGGCTTAGTACCAGCACCAGAGTAACCAGAGATACCAAAGACAGATGGAGTGCCACCAACGTGGTCAACCAATGGCTTAATGGCAATCTGGGCAGCAGTTGCGTAACAACCAGGGTTGGAAATCTTTCTAGCATTGGCAATTGTCTGTCTATCGTTCAACTCTGGGAGACCGTAGATCCATTCACCTGTGGTATCAAATCTGTAGTCAGCGGAAAGGTCGATGATCTTGGATTTACCACCACCATTAGCAGACTCGATGGCCTCAACGAATGGCTTACAAACACCATTTGGTAAAGCCATTACCCAAACATCAACCTCATTGCGCTCTTCCAATCTCTTGATGTCTTCAACTTGCAAGTTCTCATAAATAATCTCCTTCTTGGTGTAACCTTCAAGCTTCTTACCTTCCAACTCACGAGAGGAGACATGTGCAATCTCCAAGTACTTGTGGTTGTTGATCATAGAGATCAAGTTCTGACCAGTGAAACCTCTAGCACCAATCAATGCAACACGAGATTTCTTGGTGTTGGTACCTTCACGCAAAGGTGGGTTAGGGTTGGTCTCGGTGGCCATGGTTCTAACACCAATTGGTCTCTTAACGAGAGATGCAGCAACAGCTGGTCTTCTGGCCTGTTGTTGCATTGGTCTAGCAACGTTGCTCTGGGTAGCCTGAACCTTTGTAGCAGTTCTCATGGTGGAGTATGATCTACTCTGAACTCCAGAGAATGCGTTGGAGAAGGAAGCTGTTTCAGAAGCGGAAGACTTTGGAACACGAGAGTACTTAGACTCGAATGTCTCAATAAGCTTGGAAACAGACTTTGGATCCTGAACACCAAACCAGAAAAGAATATGGCCGTGCTTAGTGTAAGAACCCTCAGACTTGGAGAAGAACCAGTTGGCGTTTGGATCATCCTCTCTAACAACCCACTGCAAGGAAGAGTAGTCTCTTCTAACAGCGTTGAAAATGTTGTCAGAAACGTTGTTCAACCAACCTGACTTGGAAGCCAAGAATTTGTCCAAGACTGGAACATTTGAAGAAGCCTCAGTTGCATCCTTTACGATAGCCAAAACATCGAGTGGCTCATCACCGTAAGACTTGAAAGAAGCATTCTCCAACTCTCTCAAGTAAGAAGCAACAGAGATCTTACCAGAGGCAATATCAGTGTCTCTCTGCAAAGCCTTTCTCAACAACTCTGGCTCAGAGAACTCTGAAAGAGAGTTTCTGGTGAGAAGACGGTAACCTCTTCTGATCAAAGTACCGGCACCGGAATCAGTGAAAAGTTCCTTTTGCAAGTCGTTGACGTTGATAATGGCAACAGAGGAGGATCTTGGCAAGTACATGAGCAAGTCTCTAATCTCTTTGATTTTGAGCTTGGTACCGTATTTAACCCAGGACTCCTTCATGAGGTCATCGTACTCCTCGTCGAGGTTGATGACGGAGACCTTCTCACCGGTGGAACCATTAATAATACCACCCTTCTCGTTCAAGTAAACGATCTTCAATGGCTCAAAGACACGAGCCAATTCACCTGCAGCAACGTCAGCGTTGACGTTAAGGATCTGTCCGGATGGAGTCTCGGCCAAAGAAGTGAGGATTGGAAGGGCACCAGCCTGGATAGAAGCCTCAATTGGTGATTTGTTAACACCGTTGATCTTACCGACAAGTTTGTACTTGTCCTGGTCCAAGTAGTCGGCTGTGAAGACACCGGCAGTGATTGGTCTGGCATGGACACCCATCTTCTCCAATGCTGTGACGAGCTTGAGGTTCTGCTCGAGGAAACACTTTCTAACCACAGACATGGTTTTCTCATCTGTGATTCTGATTCCGTCTTCATAATCAGGCTCAACACCTTCGGCCTCAAGAAGCTCGTTAATCTGAGGACCAGTACCGTGGAGAACAATTGGGTATAAACCAACGTGGTACAAGAAGGCAAGACAAGAGGCCAACTCAGTCAAATGTTGGGTGATGATGGCACCACCAACTTTGATCACAGCGAATTGCTGGGAAGAGACAGAAGTGAAGTACTTAAGGTACTGTTCGACCTCTCTCTTGGAACCAATGTTGTTCAAGAGCTGAATAACAGTAGATCTAGTGGAGTATGAACGACACATAGAAGATTGGCAAGAAGAAGCGACGGTTGGCATTGCTCTGTGGATGTAACCTTGGGAAGCTGGTGAGACCTTGGCGGAGCCTGCCTTCAAGGCAGACTGGCTCGAGCGAGCAATACGACGTCTCTGCGCAGACAACGTGGAGCGGAGCATTGTGTAGCCTTTAAAGATTGGTTGCGTTGTGTTGTAAAAGACCCTCAAAGTGTTTTGCTTAATGTCGAGTGGGCGGTCAATGACTGATTGCAGACTCTGTCGCACGGTAGGGCCAGCAGACATCAAAAAATTTCTAAATTTTCAGTCCTCCGGTACCGCTGCCTACCCCGACTGGTCGAGGCCCTTCTTGTCTCGGTAAATAAAATGCGTTATAAAGGGATAACATCCCACCTCCGTTTATCGGTATAAAATAATCTTTGTAGAAATATCAGTTAGGCCAATTTTTGAGATAACAGCCCGGATTCAGTCCCCTTAAATGAGGTTCCCCAGCGCCGGTCTCCCCACAAAGTCATAAGCTGAGTTATTCACCCGTGTCCCATGGCAGAAAATCGCCATGAAGTGCGGGCTGGAGGGCTCCAAGGCGCGAATTATTGATTCGTAGGAAGGCAAAACAGTAGATGCGCCTACTGTTGTAGAGTGCTATAAGATTCGATCGTTCAATTTAACATTCATAATGTCTGAGAAAGCATACTTGCCAGGTGCGTTGCCTTGTTTTACTCCGATTCGTTCTGGGGAAGTCTCGTCCAAAACGGATTGTATCCCGAAACAGTAACTAACAGATCCCTATTTAGCCCTTGAAGACGCAAACTCGTGAGTCTACATCTTGCCACACACCATAATCTACAAGTATACTAACACCGAACTAGTCCATTATCTCCACAGCAGCTTGAGATTCTCCACCAGCAGGTTCTCTCGGAGGGAGATATTGTCTCTGTTCAGTCCCGTTTCAACTATGCATGGGGTCTAATTAAGTCTACCAGTGTAGACGATCAACGTCTAGGTGTTAAACTCTTAACAGATGTATTCCGAGACTCCCCTCAGAGACGTCGTGAATGTCTATATTACCTATCCGTTGGTACATACAAGCTTGGTGATTATGCAGACTCAAGAAGATACGCTGATGCATTGCTCGCACATGAGCCTGATAATACACAGGCAAAGGCCCTGAAGAAGATGATCGAGGATAAAATCGCCAAAGATGGACTCATAGGAATTGCATTGGTATCGGGTGTAGTTGCTGCGACTGCTACTGCAATCTCTTTCATGATGAGAAAGAAACGCTAAAGGTGTAGAAACACAAACTCATCTACTTTGACTTATACTGTGATGTCATCAACTATTATGCTATGAACGTTTTATTAATTATGATTATTAGCCGTAGTATTAAGTGTCTTTTCAAACAATGTTATCAGTCAAAACATGTCTCTCGTCATCGCTCAGCTCATTGTAAATTTCTCTGAATCCAGCAATGTCTCTAGATGCAACCTCTTTAAAGAACTCAATCAAGATCTGTTTCAAGTCGTCATCGTGATCCTTGTCGATATCGCCACTTTCAATGTATCCTTTCAGTGTGTCAAAGTCATCTCCAATGGCGTCAAGGTCCTCCCATCCTTCCTCGTCATCATCTCCAACTGCATCAACCAAGTCAGTTGGTTCCGGTCCTTCACTGTGAGTACTCTGATCTTTCAATTCTGCAACCAATAGCTTAATGATCTTGAACGGAACAGACACCTGAGTGAACTGTTTTGCCATACTTTTTCTCATCGATCTCGTTATAATAATATCACTACCAACATTAACAACCTCCTCGCCATCGACGGTGAATTGGAATGACTGTGGTGAACTAGCGGCGAACATAAATACTTTGATGAGTCCTTCACAATTCTTACGAATACGATCAATTCCAGTTAAGGCACCAAAGTTTGATAGCCAAACATTGAAAACTCTTTGAATCTCATTTTGCTGTAAGAATGCAACAGTCTGTTCAACATCTGTTGAGATCATCAAACAGAGAACAGAAAGTAAGTCTTCCGTAGTTGACAGCTCCTTAGCTGACAGGAGACGACGTGTGGTGGCCTCAAGAATCTGGGGTAAGATACTTGAGATATTGTCGGAGAACTGGGAAAGCACTGCAACTACCATAGAACCAACGTTAATAGCTGCAGAGTCACTCAGCTTAGGATCCAAAAACTTTGAAAGAACTTGAAGAACTGTGTTAATATCAAAGCATTGTGGATCAGAATGGGTGATCAATGCGTTATAAGCTTCACCACCAATCTGAAGAATTTGATCATCGGTAGCTTGAAGTAACAAGCTCGAAAGCACGGGATTCACGCGTGAGAATAACTCTTGTGGGAGATTCTCCGGAGAAGAGTTAATGATAACAGTCAAGACCTGAAGAGCTAGCGACAACTCACTGGAGAATTCCGCTCTAGAAGATTCCAGAGTTGCAAGAAGTCCATAGAGAACGACCTCAGCGTAGACGACATAGCTTTGTAAGTCAACGTCTAGCAATAACTCCTCTAGTGCTTCCTCGACTTCTAGGACGAGTTGAATGTTACCAGGATCCTTAGAAGCAATTTGGAGCAACAAAGATAATGCCTGTGTATTTGTACCGGTGTGGATTTTTAATGCAGCAATTAGTGACTCTGCCAACAATGGTGGAGTGTCCTCTTGTGCAGTTTCCAAAAGAACGGTGATGATTAAGAGGATCACGTTCTGGGTCTCGTTAGGAATTTGTTCGAGTTTAATGACTGTGTCAAAGTATGTGAGCGACACCAGGAACATTGCCTTTACTAACAACTCGGAGTCGTTGTGGGCATGACGGACACTTTCCAGTAAAGACTTAATAGGGAACTCACCACCGAGAGCACTTTTGAATTTTGAGAGAAAAGCTGGTAGAACTAGCATGACACGAGCACGAACGAATGGTTCTGGATCATCCAAGAGCTTTATCAGACTGTTCAATAATGATACAAGAGATTGTGACGTTGTCAATGTAGAATCATGACGGAATAAAGCATCAAGACAATACAAAGAAGCCTCTTTCACCTTCCATTCTTTTGAGTTGTAAACGTCTGCCAAGCGAGAAAGGAAATACTCGAAACAAACATTAACATCGTCTGGTGACAACTCTGTTATGAAGTCAAAGACAGCATTACGAGCAGAGAAATCCGGGGATACACCAGTCTCTTCAGTCACTAACATGTTGTAATCCGCAGAATAGTCGGATTCCATCTCTAAAGGCAGCAATGAGCAAGTCATTACAGCCTGAAGAATTGACTCTTGAGTACTTGCTGGACACTTGGTAATTGGCATATCATTAAACGCTCCAAGAAGTTGGAACTGTTCAATGATGATATTATTGAATGTAGAAGTCACTGAGATCTCAGATTCATCTATTGAGGAGTATGGTGAGCTGGTCTCGTTGACGATAACCTCTATGTACACTCTAGAGATTTGTGATAGGTCCTCAACAGTCTCCTTCTGTAATGCTACTTTGGCGTTTTTCTCGAACATCTCCTCTGGGAACTCGGTCACTAACTGGAATACAATGTTGTACAATACAGTCCTTAGTTGTATCTGCAATATGTCTAAAGATTTCTCCTGTAAGAGTACTGTTAACATTGCGGCCATTTGGTTCATGTGCTGCTGCAGACCTTCAAGCTTACTCTCGTCTTCTAAGACGTCTGGACTTTCCAGTTGTAGCAAACATGACTTATATAATTTAGCAGCAGCAGTTCTAACTTCTGGTAAGAGGGAAGCGTCTGCCATGAGCTTCATACAGTGGCCAATAGTGACAATACCGACACCTCCACCAAAGAATTGTTCCTCAGTGACAAGATCATCAAAGAGTTCTTGAAGCAATGCAAGAGCACCGAGAACACCATTACCACCTTCTATCACAATGGAGTAAAGAGACTCTAACAGTGTTGGCCATTCGTCAGGGTAATCAACCGCAGCTATCTGTGTAACAGCGTAAGCAGCACCGGAACGTGCTTTAGAATTGACATCATTTGTAGCCAGTTGCAACAGAGAAGGACGAATTGACTCTTTGGCCTCGTTAGACACTGCTGGTCCAGTAAACGACTCAAAACCAGCACTCCAGTGCACAGGGACAAGTCTTTTTAAGCATAAAAGTGCACTCTGACGGTCTGCGATGTCCTGTGTTTGTGAAGACGCGATGGTTAATAACGTTACAGCAGCAGCTGAAGGGTCTTGGGCCACAAGCGTTGACAGCGCATTCTCGGCATTTTGTCTTTCATAATTATCCGGTCGTTGAAGACCTTGCAACAGTGAGATCAACTGGGATTCCATGATCGAGGAGATTTTACAACCTTTAGCTACGGTTAAGCTGTGTGTACTAAGCTTGGCTCAGGAAAAAAAGTTTTGGTGAGCACCGGGATCGCGTCTTGTCGCGCGCAGTTGATCTCTCCGTGTTTGAAGGACCGGTGTCGATAACAAAGAGAAACCACAAGTTCCATCATTTTGAAAGCACAAATTTTAAAGAGAAGAGAATTATTGTTAAAAATGTCAGAAGAAGGAGCTTCATATCGTGAACAGATTTTGGATGCTGCTCGCAGAAACAACAGTGACCTTTTGTCTTCAATCACAGAAGCGCTTCAGGCGGATCCACTCAAGCTCACCGCAGTGATCAACGATTCCCGTGATGCTCTAGGGAACACACCGCTTCACTTGGCCGCACAAAATGGTTCATTCGAGGTAATGGATGCCATGCTTGACGTTGAAGGAGTTGAGGTGGACCCACATAACAGATTGGATGGTGATACGCCTCTCCATTGCGCAGTGCGTTACTCCGAGAGTGAGCCAGAGCACGGCGCATTCATCGCTGAGACCCTTGTCGAGGCTGGTGCCGATGCTAGAGTTAAGAACAGTGGTGGGTTGAAGCCAATTGACTTGATTAGAGGAGAGAACGATCCATTGAGAGAGGTATTACAAGCTGCTGAGTATGCATTCCAGCTAGAGGAGGAGGAGAAGGCAAGAGGTGAGTATTATGCTAGACAGGGCATCGAATTCATATCACTAACAAACGATACAGATGCACAAGCTGCAGATGATGATGAAGGCTCAGGCTCAGATTCTGGTGATGAATAAAGTTATTAGAACCCCTAAGGGGAGGATATATAACCCCCAGTTGTATAGAGAAACGATTACGGTTTTTGGGAATGGGATAGTGGAAACTATTTCAAATGCATGTTTGATGTTGTTATTATTATCATTGTATCTCGAAGTCATCTAGAGATGTGTAACACCAACCTCCCAGCGCAGCTTGGACTTCTTTCTTCCTTGCCTGATAATCAGTGTTCTTGAGTTTCAGCTCTTTATAAGTTGAAACGTCATCACACTCTAAAAAGCCTATACACTCTTCGACCATACGCATGCGACACACCAGTGACTCGCCATTTCGACGTAGGATCGTCTTCTTGGAGTAAAAACCATCTTTCACGCCATTGGTTATACACTCCATGAGATCGTGTTGTGGGACATAAACAAGAGACAGGTTTGATGGTGAAGTATTCTCCTCTGAGCGCTCCCAACTGTGGTGGTTATCAGTCTTAAGAAACTCAAAATATTGCATTGGCTCCTCTGTGGCTTTTGGAGTAAGACGGTCTTTGAAGCATCTCCCTATTGCTTCGCCATTAAAACGATCTTCAGGGAGCACAACCCACTTGAGATAGAACCCTGAAGGGTCGATAAATTGGCTAACAACGCTATTAAGAAGACCAGTGAACTGCTTCAGAAATAGCTTATCTGAACAGCTTTTGGATAATGTCAATGGTGAATCTCTTCTTCCGGGTTTAGTCCTTACTCGGCCCTTCAGAGTGTAACTGTCACGACCACGAAGTACGCCGCCTTCTAGTTGTGTCACGGACTCCCAGTTCTTCTCATCCTCATCAATCAGTAGCTCTAACGATGCATCCCCACATGGAGCCTCGCTTATGTATAGTGCAAACTCAACGTCGTGCTGCAATTTAAACTTATAGCGACCCTGCGTAGTCTCCAGATACTCACTCGCACCGCCTTCTAGTAATTTCTTCGCTTCTTTGATAATGAAGACATTGAAGGCTCTAATAGCCAAAATCTCAGCATGGCAGTCATGCAATACTCTCCCGTGAAACTTTGAGAGAGACTTATCGGGCATTGCTTTAACACCCGTTGTGACGCAAACCGGTGATCGGTTCACAAACCCATCGTGCAGTGATACAATACCGGCTAATACTGTCCATTCTCTGATACCATTGGAGCGTACTACCGGTTGTCCCCTTGGAATTGATGAGAAACAGTCAATCACTGAACCGGATATTTCATCTTCGAGTCCCATCAAGTAATTTCAACTTATTGTAGAGACATCAATGTGAGATATAGCGACTTCTTTTTTTTTTTTCATTTCTAGTGGGTAGATCTGGATACGAAATATCAATAAAAATACAAAATTACAGAAACTCAGTTTCTTTATTTACTATTATACAAAATTATATGTGGTGAGTATCAGTCAAAATTGAACTCAATCTTAGCAATAAGCTTATCAAGATGACCGATTGTTCTATACTTAGCCTGCTTAAGTAAGAGCTCTTCTCTTTCCTTCTTCTCCGCATTCTCAACAGCTTCTTTGGCAGCATCTGCTTTAGCCTTTTCATTCTCTTCCTTGTTTGCTTCGGAGTAGTACATTCTAGCCCTTGTTGTTAATCTGGCAAATGGATTGGAGTTTGTGGCCGTTTGTGTACGCTTGACTTCAGCATTCTTTAGCTCCGCTATACGAATACGCTCGTTATTGAGCTTTCTGTTCTTCTCGGAGATTTGTGCTGTGATGGAGGAACCACTGGCTTTCGTTAATGAAATATCGTCAAATCTCTTTTCCACGTTGTTCAATTCCTTCTGAAGTCTCTTAGCTTCAGAATCGTTACCACTCTGGTGAGCAACGTCAATTAACTGCTTCAACTTAAGCTTATGTCCAAGAACGTCAGATTCAGCTACTGCTGCATTGTGACGACGTCTGTTGGCCATATAATCTGTGAAGAGAGAACCGTCAAGCTTTTGGCGACCAAACTTCTTGAGCTCTTCGTATTTGCTCTCCACTTCACCAACGGTCGGTAATGAAGCCGGCTTGCCTTCATTACGAGCACGCTCCACATATGATCTCCACTTGTCCCATTCTTGATATGTGATTGGCTCATCTGACAATTGGTTCATTGGGAATGTCTTTCTTGGCTGACCCGGCTGGTACAGCTTGAAGTGCTGATTCGTCTTGATTTTGTCATTTAATTTATAGATCTTTTGTTCAACAACGTCATCAATACGCACCATACGGTACTCGGTTTTACTGATACGAACTTTTCCGTATGTGCCACTGACAACCTCTCTGAAGCCTGGATAGAAACAGAACTTATCAGCAACTGAACGACCAGTCTTAATAGAGTTAATGTCAGCTAACTCGACATTTCTCTTCTTTGGACGCTCAGCCCACTGGACTTCCTCCTCCCCGTATGCCTCAAATGTTGGCTCATATCCGTCTTCATCCTCAAAGTCATATGGATCTTCTTCCTCAGATTCATCGTCTTCGCTGTCATAATCGTCTCTGGACTTTCTATTCTTTCTGGCTCTCTGTTTCTTCAACTCAGACAACTTAGAGGTCTTGACTGATTTAGAAGTCTCTTTAACCTTCTGTGATCTTGAAGTACGTTCCTGTTGCTTCTCATTCTGCTTACGACGCAATGCAAGCATTTTACGCTCCTCATATTTCTGTAACTCCTGGGAACGTTCGAAGAGAATGGACTCTCTTTCAACTTCTGGCATAGATTCAAGCTCAGTACGGTCTCTTTCGTCTTTGTACTTACCTTCCAGTGGGTATGGGTTCTTCTCTTCGTAATCCTCATCCTCGTCCTCGTCCTCGTCGCCAATATCAGCGGGGTCGTAGTCATCCTCGTCATCTTCATCGGCATCTTCAAATTCATCATCATCGTCCTCGTGAAGAACTTTACGTTTTTTACGTTGTGCGGTGTCGTCGCCGCTAACACGCTTGGCTGGGGATGGATCGTAGTCATCAGACTCGTCGCCTGAATCAACACCACCAGCAAGTGCAAGCAAATCGTCCTCCAAATCAGACATTATTCAATGTTTATTTTTAAACTCGGGGTAATGACAAAAAGAAAACGGTAGTGAAATATTGTTTTTGATTCAATTTCGTCCACAAGCAGAACTACAAAGCTGTGTGTTTCTTTCGCGAACGAGATGGTTAGAGAGCCCGGTTGAAAAATACGTCATAGAGAAGTAACAGTGAGTGGTAAATACATCTAAAACCACCATTCTGGGTGTGTCAGTGCTCTACATAAGAGAGATTTGAAGGTCATAGAATATGTCACAAAGGCCAACAGCAAAGCGTTCGCCGTCCATTCTTGTGACGGACTCCAGAAACCCGAACTATCGCAGTGCACCTTTTGCTGGTAACGCACATTACATCAGCTCTTCAAGGAGTAATGACAAGGGCAGAACGAGAAAATCGTCCTCTTCAAGTAATAACGGCCGTTTTTCCGGTATCTCAGTCGACAGTATCCTCTCAGAGGTGAGCGATATCCCTTCTGGTAGACGTGAGGAGCGTCTCTCCAGTGGATCTCTACACCTTAACTACGGATCAGCTGCTAGTCAAAGGAGAAGAATTAACTATACCAAACCGTTTCAATCACTCCCTTCGAGAACATCCAAGACGTCTGAGAAGCTTGTGTTGATCCCAGAAGATGAACGAGAATACATTGACTCCCAAGGAATTGTGAGAAACGTTGCACATACATCGAGGTCCAAAGCTGAGAGAATGTCAAAAGAGAAGAGAGCTCGCAAGTTATCACGTGTAACGGCCTATTTGGTTTCAGATGCATTTGACCTTAAGCAGATATCCAAATTCCTAAAGAAGACACATGAGATCCTCCCCAGAACTTATGATGAAGTTCTCTATTGCCCCTACTGCTTACCTCTCTTGCCAGGCCGTGATGGTTTCAGAATTAAGTCCAACGTTTCTGCTAAGAATGCTAAAGGTGAAACTTTTATGGAGAGCTTAATCGATACCTCTGAGAGAAGAGATCACCATTATGAGTACTACAGTGGTGTTGAAACACCGGAAGATGCAAATAACAACTATGAAATAGACAAGCCAGCAGATGACGAAGAAGGTACATCCGGTCCTTTCGATCCCTCAGAGCCACAATATTTCGCTGAGACCGTTACAGAGGAAACTCAACAGGCAAATGCTAAAAACATAGAAATGATAAAGCATCATGCTGAGGTATTTATCTTCAGTTATGGTGTTGTTGTGTTTTGGAACTTCACTGAGGTACAGGAAAAGAATATTTTGGGTGACATCGCATTTGCAAGAAACGAGAAAGATAACAAACAGCTTGTTATTCGCCCCCTCGAAGAGAACGACATTGAAACTGAACAATTCCACTTTGAGTACGATATGGAAACGGAGAGACCAAGAATCTTCAATGATATGATCACATTGCGTTCAGGTGATCATTTGATTAAGCTCACAATGTCACACGCTATCGCACAGTCTACGAAGCTCTCACGATTTGAATCAAGAATATCCCCAGTTCTTTATTCGGTGTCAAAACTTCCAAAGAGACTCGCTCTCACTGGTAAGCTTGGTTTGAAACGTGAGCAGCTGATAAAGAAATCCGGTAAACTATTCAAACTTCGAGTCGATGTGAACTTGTCTTCAAGTGTGCTCGACACTCCTGAGTTCTTTTGGTCTTTTGAGCCAAGTTTACATCCACTCTACACAGCTACTAAGGAGTACTTGGAGATTGATCAAAGAGTTGAAGTCCTCAATGATAGATGTAAAGTCTTTTTGGAATTCATCGATATTGTGGCAGATTCTATTGCAGAGAAGAATATGACTAGAATCACATATATCATTATCACCGTCTTCTTTTTGTCTCTTATTGTCTCGTCATTTGAGATCTTTATTAGATACATGATCATAGAAAAGGCAAAACATGGGCACTAATCTTGAGACTCCCCTCCGGGGTTTTCCACATGTACACAAAATCAATTTGCCAACTCAAACTAGAAATTTTGCACCTCTGGGGGCTCAGTGTTTGATATGGGAGAAATCTTTATTAATCGCATTTATTTATTTTCCTTCTAATGAACTCACCTACCTCTCCTTTAACGTCTCCCCTCTTTTCTGTTCCTCCTTCTGCTTCGCCATTATTCACCGATAGGAGCTCGTCATCTCCTATAACCCTCAGATCTGCACCTCTCACTCTTCAGACTTCGGTTTATGATGGACTTTTTGAAGGATCATATAAGCTTTATTCACCTCTAGAGTCTACTTCAACCTCCAAGTCTCATATTGTAAGTCGCCAACCGGACCTCTCTATTGCCAAAATTATTGAAGAGTTTGGAGAAAGTAAGCTCTTTGACGACTCCAGACTTTCCAAACTGAGAGTGAATGCAGTGAAAAGGTACAACAAGGCATTACTGAGACAACGCCAGCTGTTGCTGTCTGCACATGGCTCGGATAAGGGTCTTATGCCTTTAAACGGAGAACTCATATATCTTGAGTTGAAGATATGTGAATTGGACTTGGCAAAAGTTGCACTGGCAAGGGATTTGAAAGAGAGATATTCCACACTTCTTGTGGATGTTAATGACTACCAATCTCCTTATAATCTAGACTCAGAGAAAGATCTGGCTGAAAAGAGAATGGCCATGTCATTCAACGAGTTTTACGATGTTCTTCAACAATTACAGTACATGGAGCTGCAGAAGTCTACATTGGTTGACGAGGTTCAGAGACAGAACCACTACCAGAGAGGATTAAAAAGATTTTTCAAGAGAGTTCTACACGTGAAGGAAGAATTGTGATGCCGCATTTAGTTGAATTTCTACTCCGTTGTTGTGAAACATAAATTTGGTCGTAATAAATAGATTTAGTATGCTTAATTATGTGTAGAACTGTTCAATATCCTCAATCAAAGTGTTATGGGAAGGGTTCCATCCCAGCTTCGATCTAGTAACATCTGACTTAACAGGAGCGTTCAACTGAAGTACCAATCCTATAAATCCAAGCTCTACAGGTGGAGGGACTTTCGAATCCAAGATCTTAGTCTGAAGACCAAGCTGTTTAGCAATGACTTCTGCAAGTCTTTCATGAGTGTTATTTTCAGCAGAAGCATGCCAGACTCCACCTGCGACTGGTTTTTCGTATGCCAGTGCGTAAATCAATCCAGCGTCTTTCTTATGAACGGCACTCCATTGATTTTCACCGTTATAATACGGAACATACCCAAGATTTTTCGATGCCTCTATCCACATTGGCATGAAGCCTTTATCCCCTTCTCCGTGGACAGTTGGTGAGAGTCTAATGGACATTGGGATAACCCCCTTATCCTTATAAGACAATAACAGTTTCTCATTTTCAGCTCTCTGATTCAAAGGATAAGGAGTGATACAATCCTCAAAGCTCTCATCTGGGATAGGAGAGCCCACCGGCTGGGCACAGAACAAAGTTCCAGTTGTATCAATGATAACCTTACCTGTTCCAACAAGAGCATCACACATGGTTTCAAGAGCAGCTCTGTCCAATTGGCACCCAGCTGCAAAATCAGGACCAAGCTGGAAAGCCATGTGTATGACACCATCACATGCTTCTGCCTGTTCTTTTAGCACGTTCAATGATGAGAGGTCTCCCATAATCGGCACTCCACCAAGATCTCTCATAATCTGAGCAGAGCTATCAGATCTGCAGAGGCCAACCACTTGGTGGCCACGAGCAATCAACTCTTTAACAACATTTGGGCCTGTAAACCCAGTAGCTCCTGTAATGAATATTTTTGCCATCTTTATTCTTATTCAAAGATATCTGATTTAGTCGAAAAGGATGAATGGCACTTTATGTCTTATTTATAGAGAAAACTGACTGTAAGCGCAACTCGCTAATCCCGAAACTTTAAGCGTAAACTGCGAGATTTACAGTTGCCTAGCAATCTGACGTAACGGCGAGAACAATGGAATAAAAGGTTCTCGGATGATACTCACTTGCTTGAGCCGAAATTCCATGGTTGTGATATCAGCAATCTTCAGAGGAACACAGTATCCAATTTCCTCTCTGCAACAATATCAGCCCATTGTTTCCCAGTACTCCATGATTCCAACATGATTTCTTTCCCAATATTTGCAGAGAACCATCCCATTTCAGCTAATAATGTCACACTCTTCATAAACAGCTCTCTAGTGTTGCTATCCAATGCTTCACATCCAGCTGCAAACAAGGCAAACACCGTTCCAAATGTAGTAGGATGTTCTTTATTGTTGATGTACTCCTCCAAGTAACGGGATGCACGCTCAACAACTGTTTGAACTAACGTTGACTCACGAGGTAATAAGAGGACTCTTCTGTAAATCTGTAAGATCCCTGAAAGTCCAAACATGAGATTAGTAGACCTTAGCATTCGATAGTCCGGAAGTTTCTGGTTCAGATCATCCAAGGGACTCTTTCGTATACTCGCTTCTACTAGATCCCTTGCCCTCTCAGTATCGTCAATGTGTGCTAGTAGTGATTCCTTCAACTCGAGGGCTCTATTAATCAGCCCAACTGAAATGTTCTCACCAGATGGATGCAAGTCCTCCCTTTCCTTGATCAGCCTAACGATAACAGAGAAATAATACAGGAACTTCGGATCAAATCCCATTAAGCTATCAATATCCTTTAATGCACTCCTCTCTACATACGTTGCTGAGGGATGTTGCCATTGTAACTCACTCTTGTCAATATAAACCGATGAAGAAGATAGAGCCACAATCACATCCATGTAGGAAAACCACCGTGTTAAGAAGTATGGCATATCAGTTTCATCTGATTTTGTAAAGGAGACTTGTAAAGACAGATCAGTTCCAGAGCTCTCCTTCTCTGATAGTTGTAACAGTCCACGCGATACCATTATGTTCTTCACGCCTGAAGAGAATGCCCTCCAACCATGTGTTCTCCTGCAAAGAATCTCAAATGTGCTTAGCACCAAAATCAAAGCAAGTGTATGATCAGAGGTAGATTCATTAGGATCCATGAGTCTGTTCTGAAGATCAGAGGTTGCTTCATTTATCAATTTGTTTAGTATTTCCTTTTGATGGGGCTCCTCATTCTTCTTTTTTGCGATGCTGTGACAAAAGCCAAAGGCTATAAGGATTGCAAGAACACCATTTGTTCCTGAGGATAAGGAAATCTGAGGTAGTATATAAGTAAATGGGTTATCCTTATACCCTCCCGGTGGGGCAGGGGCCAATGTTTTGGAAAATACCTCGATATACCCGTGATAGTACTCTCTGTAAGAAGAATTCAGTTGAAGGAGATCTGGCAATGGTGATAGAATATCTGGTATTGACTCAAAACCAGTTGGGTGTCTATTCCAGGGGTGGTAAGGCGAATCTGGGGTCTCAAACATGTAAAAGGCATCATTCAAAGTTATATTCTCATCGTCTGGTTGGGGAGATATAGACTTTAATTCAAGCCCTTCAGCAGAATTCAATAATAAGGAAACCTTTAAGTCGTCACTAAATATCTCCTTTCCCATTTCCATTATGTCTGTGCCAATAGAAGGCGATTTACTAGCACCAGGAGATAAATCAGTAATTTTAGACCGTGATATCGTATTCGAAACAATGCGTGCATGCTGGTCTGTGGCATCCAATGTTATCAAAGAAGTTGGGATTTTATGGTCCGTGTTAACCATCTTGGTGGGATCATTGGGTACCTGTGTATCTTTCATTGGGTATACATTAGAAGGTTCTGTGGTAGTCATAAGTTGATTCATTTTGATATCTTTGTATTTCTCTCCAAGAGATTTTTCAATAGATGTAGAGAGAATGTTCCTCCAGGGCCTGTTTGATCGACTAAACTGCATTGAATAATCACATACTTCATCGTTTCTGACACATCGTGAGCAAGCAGGCTTCATCTCATCACATTTGACCTTGTGCTTCTTGCACCGCTGACACCCTGAGCGAGATCGTTTACTGCTCTTGCTCACGCCTTTTGTGTCATTTCTTTGGTTCATAATATTCTCTGTGGCTGGTTTTGATGCATTAATTCGATAATAACTTGGCAGTCTTTATGAATCATAGTTTATTCGTATATAGCGTAAGGAGTTCCGCTCCTGATCCTCGAGGGAAGAGCTACACAATATGGCCTAATCGGGAAACTTTATCCGAGGTAGCATAAAGTCCATATATTCAATCAAAAAAAAAGGATTAAAGAAAAACTAAGTCAACCTTTCGGTCAGCAACGATATCAGCCCAATACTTTCCAGTTTGCCATGATTCATTCATAATCTCCTTAGCTGAGCGAGCACATAGCCAACCTTTATTTGCAAGGGTTTGGACTCTGTCCGTGTAGAATTCTCTAGTTGGTTCATCAAGAATCTCACATCCTGTAGAGAATAGTGAGAATATCGTGGCATGTGCAGCTGGCTGCTCCTTGTCAATATGTTGAGCTAAGCACTCGGTGATTCGAGTCACAATTTTTTGTACTAAGACAGATTCACGAGGGAGCAGTAATAGTCTTCTATAAATTTGCAGTATTCCGGATAGCCCAAACACCAGGTTCGTAGATCTCAAAACACGATAATCTGTCAAGGAATCATTCAGTGTATTGACTGGATTCGATCTTATTCTGCTCTCAACTAGATCCCTCTCATTTTCAGAATCAGTAATATATGTCAGTAATTCCTCTTTAGCCTCTATGGCCTGTTGAATAAGCGATACAGAGAGATAAGCTGTTGGAACTTGAGAGCCTTCTCTTTCCTTGACTAGTTTGATAATAGTAGAAAAGTGTCCTAATAATTCCAAGTCAAACCCCATAAAGGGATCAATATCCTGGAGCATCTGACGGTCCTGCAAAACTGAAGGATTGAAGGTTAGCCAATGGAATTGTCCAGCCCATCTTGGATCCGCAGTAATGGATGAAGACGCTGATAGAGAACCCATGACATCCATGTAAGCAAACCATCTGGTGAAGAAGAATTTCAGGTCACCTTCCCTGCCCTTCACTAACTCCATTGGAACGATCCCATTACTTGGCATGGGACCTTCAGGCGTTCTGACACCTTTCAAAAGCCCCCGAGAGACCATTAGCTTCTTTGCACCAAATAAATGTGCCCTCCATCGATCCGTCTTATAGCAAAGATTCTCAAAAGTACTCAGAGCCAATAATAACGCCAGCGTGCAATCAGACGTAGCTTCCTTGTGATCTGTGAGTCTATTATAAAGGTCATTCAGTGAAATTTTCAGCAACTCATTTATAATGTCTTTAGGGAAGGGTTGTTGTCTGTATGACGTGGACAGACAGAATCCAAATGCAATTAAAATCGCAAGGATTCCTTCAGTTCCAGCTGCGAATGACATCTTCGGTAATAAGCAAGTAAATGGATTCTCCGTATACGTTCTCGGTGGTGCAGGGCAAAGTGCCTTGGAGAACACTTCTATATAACTATGGTAGTTTTCTCTGTAAAGTGGATTATTCAGAAGTAGATCAGGAAATGGGTTCAAAATCTCTGGTATAAATTCCAGTCCAGTCGGTCTGATACCAAAATCAGAAACAAACCCATGCGGTGTGAACGTTGTTGCCAAAGACGGTTGGGAGTCGAAATATTGGAAATTCTCCTTGAATCTTAGTTCACCAAATGAATCATAGTCCATTATCTCTTGAGGGACTATTTGCGTCGTTGAGGTAATATCATGGAGGTGAATATTTTCCTGGAGCTTCTGAGAGTTTGGATTCAAATCCTCAAATCTTCTGAGAGCTGATACCAGTTGAGTGTCAAAACCACTATAAAACGGTGGGAAGTACCTTTCTTCGGAAAAGGTTCTCCCGTTCTGGTTATTTTGAGGAATGTCCTGTCTTACGAGATATGTCTCTTGTGTGGAATTCACAAAGGCTTGGCCAGGAAAAGAAATGGGATTCCCGATGAGAGGAACGTTTGTGGGCTTAACTTCCTGTTCCATGCTTACTGGTATTGTCATTGCAATACATTGTGAGCTTTCGGGTGGTTGCTCTGTATTAACGGTTCCTTCGCCATCTACCAAGCTCCTGCTATACTTCTGTTCAAATGCATTGATGGTCCCAATAGCCAGGTTTTCACTCTTTTGGTTTTTGTAAGGGCGTCCTCCCCAAGTCAGCTTGATTGAGTAATCACACTTCTCTTGGCTCTTAGCACATAAGGTGCAGGAGGGTTTTAGCTCGTCGCACTTCACTTTCAGACCCTTACATCTCTGGCAACCAAAACGTGATCGTGTGTGCTTTTTGGTACACTTCCGCTTTTTGATACTCGATGTGGTTTCCACCCTCATATTTTTGTAATAATGTGTATGTCCTTACTAGTCGTGACGTGAAATGTGTCACTTCTTTGCGATCTCTTCGAAGCAAAGTCGTTCTTCGAAACAAACTCGTTTCCTTGGAATTTTTACTAAATAATAGAAATCAGGGAGGTAAAGAAGCAATTTTTACGATGATATCAGATACTTCGTAATTTTGTCAGTGGTGTGGAATTTTTAGCACCAACAGAATGGGTCCAGAAGCCCTCGAACACAATGAAATTGCATCGTAAAGCGCAATCTTGGGTCTCGCTTGCGTTTCAGAAGCCGCGTAGCCAGTGTAGAGCTTCTGGATTGGGAAACTCCATCCAGAAAGACCCAGGAGCCATTAACCCAAATTCAAAATACGAGACCATTAGCCAGCGTTAGCCAAGCACCCCATGACGTCACATCTAAGGCTACCATTGCACGGCACTGGCCAGTATGAGTATGATTTTGTTGTGCTGAGAGTCGATCGTTTTTCTTTGGCGAACTTCCTGTATTATATATAGCAGCGTCTGATGTGCGTATGTCTTACATCAGATGCACGGGTGTTTGCAGCCACATTGTCAACCTCCACCTCCCTATGCTAGAAATCAAAATTCCTTGAAGTGTGGCAAATATGATCTGAACAGGGAATATCATAGAATTTCAGACCTCTCCTTCCTATCATATGCTGTAATCGGTATGTAAACTCAGACTTATACTTTATATTACCTAATAAGTTGAGGTTTCTTAGTCATTGCCGCGAATATTTCCGTGTTAGATCGTCTCGCGCCCATCAAAATTTGTCCAAAATGCGTCGATGAGCTGTAGATCTCAGTATCGTGATACCATAGCTTTTGAATACCAATTAACCACAAAAGTTATGTCTTTCACTCTCACAGTTGCTGCTAAGGCCCCTGTTGTGGCTTACTCAGCTCTTGCTGCTGCTGCTTTCGCAAACGCTGCCAAGGAGGGTTCCGTCGCCGTCCAGTTCGTTGACGAGAAGTTGGTTGATGGTGCCTCGGTCACTCTTGCTACCGCTTCTGAGACTGTCAAGGACTCTGCAGTGCTTACTACTTTGGCTTCTAGCTTCCCAGCTGCTATTGTCTCTTCTTCTGAGTCTGCTGAATGGATCAAGTTCTCTGGGGAACTCACCGTCAAAGACTTCAAGAAGCTCGCTGTCTCTTTGGAGAAGCTTGACGCTCACTTGAACTTCCAGTCATTCATTGTTGGTCACCAAGTTTCCCTCGCTGATATTGCTGTCTGGGGTGCTCTTAGAGCCAACGGTATGGTTGGTTCTATTATCAAGAACACCGTTTACATTAACGTCTCCCGTTGGTACCTTTTCATCGAGTCTGACAGCAGATTCGGCGGTCTTTACGACCAGCTCTCAAAGTCCGTTGCTGAATTGAAGAAGGCTGCCAAGACAAAGCCAGATGGTAAGAAGGAAACTCACAAGGCTAACTTTGACATTGACCTCCAAGATGCTGTTGATGGTCATGTTGTTACCCGTTTCCCACCTGAACCTTCTGGATACTTGCACATTGGTCACGCCAAAGCCGCCATCTTGAACCAGTACTTTGCTCAGCAATATCACGGTAAGCTCATCATCAGATTTGACGACACCAACCCATCTAAGGAGAAGACTGAGTTCCAGGACTCTATCATCGAGGATTTGGAGCTTTTGGGAATCAAGGGTGACAAGCTCACTTACTCCTCTGATTACTTCCAGAAGATGTACGAGTTGTGTGTAGACTTGATCAAGGCCGGTAACGCTTACGCTGATGACACACCACAAGAGAGAATGAGAGAGGAGAGAATGGATGGTATCAAGTCAGCTAGACGTGACCGCCCAGTTGAGGAGAACTTACAGATCTTCACCGAGGAGATGAAGAACGGTACTGAGCTTGGTCAGACTTACTGTATTCGTGCTAAGATGTCTGTTGACAACCCTAACAAGGCTATGAGAGACCCAGTTATTTACAGATGTAACTTAACTCCACATCACAGAACTGGTACTACCTGGAAGATGTACCCAACTTACGACTTCTGTGTTCCAGTTGTTGACTCCATTGAGGGTGTCACACACGCCCTCCGTACCATTGAGTACAGAGACAGAAACCCACAATACGACTGGTTCTTGAAGACCATGAACTTGAGAAAGGTCCACATCTGGGACTTTGCCCGTGTGAACTTTGTTAGAACTTTGTTGTCTAAGAGAAAATTGCAGTGGTTTGTTGACAAGGGTTACGTTGGTAACTGGGATGATCCAAGATTCCCAACTGTTAGAGGTGTTAGACGTAGAGGTATGACCGTTGAAGGTTTGAGAAACTTCGTTATCTCTCAAGGTCCTTCTAGAAACGTTATCAACTTGGACTGGAACGTCATTTGGGCTTTGAACAAGAAGGTCATTGACCCAATCGCTCCACGTCACACCGCTATTGTTAACCCTGTTAAGATCCACCTCACCGGTGGTCCAGAGAAGCCAATTGTTGAGAAGAAGCCAAAGCACAAGAAGAACCCAGATGTTGGTGAAAAGGATGTTATCTTTGCATCTGACATCATCATTGATCAAGAAGATGCCGACTCCTTGGAAGACGGTGAGGAGCTTACTTTGATGGACTGGGGTAACGCTATCATCACCAAGCTCAACAAGACTGACGGAAAGGTCACTTCTATTGAGGCTAAGTTGCACTTGGAGGGTGACTTCAGAAAGACCAAGCACAAAGTTACTTGGTTGGCTGATACCGATGACGTTGCTCAGGTTGAGTTGGTTGACTTCGACCACTTGATCAACAAGGACAAGATCGAGGATGGTGAGAACTTCGAGGACTTCCTCACTGAGAAGACCGAGTTCCACACCACTGGTTTGGGTGACTTGAATGTCAAGAACATGAAGGTTGGTGACATCATTCAGTTCGAGAGAAAGGGATACTACCGTCTTGACCAGGCTGAGGAAGGAAAGCCATACGTCTTCTTCACCATCCCAGACGGTAAGTCTGTCTCCAAGTACGGTGCTAAGAAATAAGCTTCTACAGTGAAACATATATAAACTTCTATCTGATTAATCTGTAGAAACAATGAGATCTTAAGCGATCCCATACATATCTTTGAAATGGTTCGCGCAGCACCTATCTCGAAAAATACTTCACTTAGTTAACTGCAACAAATACAAACCCATCAACAAGCTGTAGATACTGAAAACGCAAAGAGAAGCAAAATGAACTCTGCGAAATTCTTGTCATTGGAAAAGCGTGCAGACACCACGGCACTACGACAGCCGAAGGAGCTATGCTCCTTTTCCCGTACGTTTGACGGTGAGTACGCTAATGACGACTCATCGCTATCGTACTTCTTCCTCCCAGACTCAGATGTGGATACCCAAATCGACCTCAGTGCAGGTTTCAAGCACTTTAAAAAGTTTGACGAAGAGAGAGACGGTGAGTTCAAAGGGTTTCTGAGTGCTATCAAGGAGCACGAGGAAAAGAGCGGATCAAAAGTCAAGGCCGATATCATCACATGGAGAGGTATCATGACAAAGCTTCTTACTCTTCCATATAACCAGAGAGACCCAATTGATCTTAATTTGGTTTATTTTGATGGGCATATATTTATTCAGCAGGACCCTAAATCTAAGAAGCTGGAGGATGAAAAGCGTAAGCCAACCTTGGAACAGCAAAGACTTATGTACTCTGGCTACAAATTTGAGAGTGTTGCTACTATTCCAAAGCCACTTGCTGATGCTTCCCGATCAATGATTGAGAAGAGACATAAGAAGATTGTAAATAACGTTGAGCAATACTGCTCTGTTGTTAGAACGGGTGTGGGTAAGCAGAAGATTATTATCGGTGGTGAGGTCGACTGTGTGTGGGACTACAAGCCATCTGATGGTAACCCTCTTAATCACTATGTGGAGCTTAAAACATCAAAGCAGATTTCAGAGCCAGGACAATCCGTTACATTTGAGAAGAAGCTGTTTAGAACTTGGGCCCAGTGTTTCTTACTTGGTATTACCAAGGTCATATATGGATTCCGAGATGATAATTTGATCTTGAGATCTGTCGAGGAGTACAAAACTGAAGATATTCCAAATTTACTCAAGTCAAATCCCGTGAACTCGAACCCAAAGAAGATCAACTGTGTTGATGCCCTGAAATGGTATGGAGTCGTTGTGGATTGGATCTGTAAAGAGATTCCACCAGATGAAACAAAAGCATGGAGACTCAGCTTTGAGCCTTCTCAAAAAACTCTTTCTCTCTACGAATTAAGTGCTGATCTTTCCTATGATATCCTCAACGGTGGTATGCTGACAGAGGAGTTCAAAGAGTGGAGAGCACTAAAGAAGAAAGAAAAAAAGGCAAAGAAGGAGAAGAAGGCTACAGAATAAGATAAAAACACATTCATGTATAAGAATAACGACTCTAGAATAATTGAAATGAAGAAATTATAGCTTACTTGCGCAAATTCGACTTTATTTGGCCTCGTCAGTGTCATGTTTGTTGAAGATGTCAACGTAGAAGGCTCTGAATGTCTTGCCCTTTCCAACCTCGCTAATCTTCTCAATATCGGCTTTTTCAAGCTCAAATGTGAAGATGTCAAGTGCCTCCGCAAGACGCTCAGCCTTGGAGGACGTTGTCAATGGAAGGATACCGTGCTCGTATACCCATCTCAAGAGGATCTGTGTCTCGCTCTTGCCGTACTTCTCAGCCAGCTGTGGGAGCAAGTCGTCAATTGGACCAGGAGCAGCCCTCATGATTGGAGCCAATGGGCAGAAACCCTCGAGGAGGATATTGTTCTTCTGACAGTATTCCACGATACCTGGAGTTTGATCTTGCAAATATGCGTGGAACTCAATCTGATTGACCACTGGTTGGATGGTTGCGAACTTCTTGATCTGCTCTAGTCCCTCAACGTCGAAGTTGGAAACACCGATGCTCTTTGTAAGACCTTCAGCGACCAACTTCTCCATTTCCTTCCAAGCATCTTCCAAAGAGATTGGGGTCTTCTTTATTGGGTGGTGGATAAGGTAACAGTCAACGTAGTCGAGGCCCATCTCCTTGAGGGCTGTTGTGAGGGATTCATATGGACCAGAAGATTTGGTCTTCTCGTAACAACCCGGACTCCACTTATCAACGACAAAAAGCTTCTCACGAGCAATTTCAGCGGCCTTGATACCTAATCCAACCTCCTCGTGGGTGAAGTAAGCCTCTGCTGTGTCAATGTGCATGTAACCACATTTAATAGCCTGCTTGGTTTGGTCAATGAGCCCAGTGATGAGAGATCCGTCAGAGTCTGGAGAAGTCTTCTGAATTCTCCAGGCAGTACCAGAACCGAATCCGATAGCGGGAATGGATTGACCAGAAGTGAGCTTGAAAGATGGAACTTGTGGAACGGCCATTTTGGAGAGTTTGAGATAGTTTTTGAATAATTTGTTCATTCACTTCTTACCTTAATCGGTTTTTGAGCGTACTGAAGGTATCTTATATCAGCGATTCTCCCCAGCTGCCTCGCCTGGCGATGGCTGTCGGATAGCGGCGGATCTGTTTCCCGATTTAGAAGCCTCCGCGAACTGACTCACTCAGCTATACAGACTATTACAATAAAAGTGTTCATTAAAAAAAGTTATTTACGCAGGAAGATGATCAAGATGGTTTCCTGGACTTCTTTGTGCTCTTCACCCTGTGCCTTATAAGTGCTCCACTGGTAGGTGACAATGGTCTCGGGGTATAATATCTAGTGTATTGAGGGTTCATCTGCAGCGACTTGTAAGGAGTTTGATGTGGAGTCTGCGGCAACCCAGGTGTCTGTGGCATACCTTGCTGTGAAGGGTATCCATTCTTCTGGATGTGCTCGTCTGGATGGCCACTGTAGTTTCTGTAAGTACCAAAAGCAGCGTTCGTGATAACAAGAGATCCAACCGTAATTAATAGAAGGAAGAACATAGACTTCCAGCTGATCGGCTTTATAAACCCATTGATAATCTCTGCAAACGTCTCAGCTCCGATCTTAGCACGTCCTACTGTAGTGGGATCAAGGTTCATGCATCTCTCCCATTCCGAGCACTTTGCCTCAGCAGCGGGGACTCTGCTTCCCGAGTGACAAAGATTTCTTTCATATTCTCGTTTACAGAGAGCAATCTTTTGGATTGTGTCACTAGCAAATGAGTCGACTTTGCTCTCAACATCAGCCTTCACTGTCGAAATAAAAGTGTACACAAAGTACAGTAAAATCGAGACAATGACAACATTAAACAGAAGCTGAAGATACAATGACAAAATGTAAGGCAGCTGTGGGTCGATCAAGGATGCAAAGAATTTCTTGAGCTTAGAATCTTCCTCCTTTCTTGGCTTCTTGGTCTTCTTAGAGCTCTTGGTGATATCTTCATCATCCATCCAATCATTATCCTTGGTAGACTCTGCCTTGGTCTTTCTTGGAGATGAGCGCATGTATGGACTGCGGAAGCTGCGCTTTGATCTTCCTTCAATAGAATCAGTCAATGGGCTCGAGAACCGAGTGCCCTTTGGAAGACTCTTCCAGCTTGGGATGATATCCTTCTTTGGTGACATAACGACCTTCTTCATTGCTTTCACCGGGTTCAACTCCCCTTTCTCATTCATCGCACTTGAAAGCTCGGGCCTGCATTGTAACAATCTTTGAGATGTTTCTCTGTCGTAGTTGAAGTTTCTGTTCTTCTTCAGTATGCTACTTGGGCCTTTTGGTAAGTTGACATGCGAAGGAGTCTCCGAAATATCAATATGGTCTGTGCTGGTGTTAGAGGAGGAGGCAGAGCCATCTGACAGCATTCTGTTGGTCATCGAGGCTCTCAGAAGGGACTTCGACAATAATGACTTGCTATTTGGGGTATTAAAGTCGATTAGTTTCTTCGTGGTTGTTGGGATGGCTGGAGAGAAGCTCTCATTAGAGCTCAGCTGCTTCTTTCTGTACTCTTCTCTTAAAAAGGGGGTTTGTGGGTTGTTTGCAATATCATTATGGGTAAGTGGTGTTAACTGGGCATCGCTCATAAAGGAAGAATCGTGGCTATCATTAAACTGCTGTGATTGTGGTGTCCTGACAAGAACTTCCTGGACCAATGGCTTTCCCATGATCTTTGGCTCTTGTGGTGTGTTCGTTTTGCTGGACATGGAGAATGAAATATTTGGATTTCTAGGTCCTAAGACGTGGTTCTTCTTGAAAAGCTCCTCGTGTCTCCTTTTCTGTTCTTCGGTAACCACAGGGGAAATGAAATCTGGCATGTGCTAGCAAAAGGGTGTTCAAATTTCTTTGTGGCACTTCGTTGATGACTGCCTTGGCTTCGCCTGGAATCAGAACTAAATTCTCAGTGTGATACTAAGCGTTATAATTGGAAGTTTGGAGAACTTGGTGTAAAATACAGGGCTGTTTCCTTAGAATTTCCACTCAATGTGAACATGTCAGATCGAGGTATCATTTATTTAGAAAAATGTAAACACAGAAACTGTTCCTCATTTTACTATGTCCCCGCGTAATTTACAGCACTTGTAAAAGTGCTGATTGCAAAAAAAATTGCTTTCACTGTGGATCGAACACAGGACCTTATGAACTTCAGTCATACGCTCTCCCAACTGAGCTATGAAAGCAACTTGATGGAAGAACAAAGTCATACCTAATACATACTATCACGGGCATGATGAGGCAAGAATCGTGTCGGGTAACACTCTTAACTACGTGAGGTTTCTTAATTAGGAAATATCCTTCAGTTTTAACACTGGTTGCAAGAGTTTTAATTAATGTATTATGCAAAAGAAAGCATATCCTATCTTTGCAATTTGAAGACGTCTTCTTCTGAACTCCACCTTCACTGTTTTTTAAAATTATATAATTAGTAATTGAGAGATAATTTGTTATATTCGAAGTCGCCACTTGCCACAATCAGTATTACACACGGACATCGGCGTCAGTTTCTGTAACCGTCGCCCCCCTGCCCCCCGCACACCTCCGCTTACAAATTCGTGGAGATTACTATTTATATATATGGAGAGTATCAATTGAAGTTAGATATATATAAGGGAGGTTATATCAATTACATCCAATATTTCAGTTGACTAAATCTGTGCCAATAATGTCTCAAACAACAGTCCTCGTGACCGGTGCATCCGGTTTCATTGCTCTCCACATTCTTGACTTGCTTCTTAAAAAGGGGTTTAGAGTGATTGGAACAGTTAGATCACAGGCCAAGGCCGATAAAATCACTTCTCAATTTAAAGAGCTCTACCCAGATGGTGATTTGTCTTTTGCCATTGTCCCAGACATTGCTGCAGAGGATGCATTTGACAAGGTTCTAGAAGAGCATAAAGAGATCACTGAGGTTTTGCACACGGCTTCTCCATTCTCATTTGGTTTGGACAAGTCCTTTGAGGATGGTTATCTTAAGCCAGCAACTCTTGGAACAAAGAACATTTTAGTTGCCGTTAAGAAATATGCACCACAAGTCAAAAATGTGGTTGTTACCTCTTCATTTGCTGCCATTGCTAATAGAAGCAAAGCTGGTGATCCAACTTTCATTCACACTGAAAAGACATGGAACCCAATTGAATGGGCAGATGTTGATGACCAATTCAAGGCCTACACCGCATCTAAGAAACTTGCTGAAGTAACAGCTAGAGACTTTGTTGAGAAGGAAAAGCCAAATTTCAAACTCACTACTGTGAACCCACCATACGTTTTCGGGCCACAGCAATTCTCTGATGCTCTTGTGAACCCAACTTTGAATACATCTGCTGAGCTTCTTAACGGCCTTCTCAAGGTTGACAAGGACTTTGCTGACTTCCTCCAACAGCCAGTTGGTTTGTCATGTGATGT
Source organism: Petasospora americana (assembly GCA_003708795.3). Classification (NCBI taxonomy): domain Eukaryota; kingdom Fungi; phylum Ascomycota; class Saccharomycetes; order Phaffomycetales; family Wickerhamomycetaceae; genus Petasospora; species Petasospora americana. The sequence continues at coordinate 883,027 of PPOA03000001.1, forward strand.
TCGTGATGTTGCCAAGTTGCACGTTGCTCCATTGGAGAAAGATCTCCCGGCTGGATCAAGACTCTTCCCATGTCAAGATGCATTCACTGGTCAGGTTTTACTCAATACTTTACATAAGAACTTCCCAGAATTAGAAGGTAAGGTTGGTAAGGGATCTCCAGAAGGTGCACTTGAAAAGACCGAGGCTATCAAGGCATACTTTGACACTTCTGCAACTGAGAAACTTGTTGGGTTCTCTTGGATCTCTCAAGAGACCACCATTAAAGATTCAATCCAGCAGATTTTGGACTACAAGAAGCAGCACGGTGAAAAGCTTTAGATATATTATCGTCGATCTGTTATGATATTTATCAATTTTCTATTTTTTCAATAATGTACATGTAGCCCCTATGTGTCAAAAGCGGGAAGTCTAGAACCCACCGATGGCTCCGAAAGTAGTTGAGTTTCCGACACCCGCACACCATTTTACAACGGTGTCCGTGTACGGTGCCGAGCCCAAGGGCTGCCGGGCGTGCGGAGCATGAAGGCCCCTCCAGGGCCAAACACCAAATTAATGAAGACACTTAACTCCACAATATTTTTCTAACAAAGGGAAGTGGTTTGTTATTGAATTCACATTTTTAACGACAAGCACATAAAATCACATAATACACATACACACAATGCGCTCGTCACTTACTTCTTTTGCTCGCGTTCCTATGATCAAGTTTGTTGGAGGCAAACATCGTCTTCCAGGTGAGTTGTGCATTGAATTTCCGTTGTCTTTTGCAAATTCATACTAACTTTTCAGAAGCCACTATCGACAGTTCTATGAAGGCTCACCCAATGTCCACAGGTATACTACCTGGTGGAGAGGGTACGCTTAAGATCTCAGAACTCATTTGGCCAAAGCATGAGCAGCCAAAGCCACAACCAAAGAAACAATCTACACCAACAAGTTCGAAACCATACGACTATGTTAGCATTTTGGACTTACCAAAGAGATTCCAATCACCGGCATTTGAGCAGTTTGAGATGGACGTCATTAATGGTGGTGGTGCTGATCTTTTACTCTAATCTATAAGGTGATGTTGTTAAAAGAAGAGGAGAGGAGACGGAGATGAGGTGGTAAAAAGGTCTTGTTTGAGAGACCATTATATATTGGGATTTTTTCTGCTTTTGTTTTTGTTTATTGTGATGTGTCTATATGTCAACAGCACACACATATATTGTTATTATTTTTCTCTTTTTTGCTTTTGTTGGGTCCATTCTTTTATTCATCTTTTTATTATCTTTATCAAAGTTAATCTCATCGGTCTCTTTTCTCCTTCGGGTTACAAGGGATCTACAAAGTTTTGCTTCTTACCCCATCAAAATTTTCATTTAGACAGAAACATATCTCACTAGCATAGGCGAGATAAACTCAATGGCATGTTTTATTTATATTCGAAGAGATTGTATTCAAAATTTTAGCTGACGGTGGGCTGACGGTATCCTTTTAAAACTACTCAATCTTAAACAAAGCGTATCTAATCATGTTGGATCTTACCCATAGACACCAATCCCATCAGAATTATATGTATATATACTAAAATGTCTATAATTGTTTTCATTGTATAAGATCACTCTACCACGGGGGAGTTGATCTGCCAATACCCTCCGTGTCACAAGATCAAGAATTCGCGATGTGTCGCGCTTTCGCTGGTGGGACGTTCAGGTTTAAATATTTGCCACTTTGGTGTTTTGCCTCCACACGAAGAGATTAATAGATTTTTAAAGTAAAGAAATATAAAAATCATGGATCACGATCCTTTCAGATGGGGAAGACCTGCCGATGCCACATATGGTACATATAACAATGCAATTGCGCATGCTTCAAGCGGACACACTGAGGCTAAAAGCTCCATGCCAACGATGAATACTCAACAACCTATTGTCACTGGTACATCTGTGATAAGTATGAAATTCAAGGATGGAATTATAATTGCTGCTGACAACTTGGGTTCGTATGGCTCATTGGCTAGATTTACTGATGTTGAGAGATTATTCCCAGTTGGAGATAATTGCGTTGTTGGTGTTAGTGGTGACTTATCAGATATGCAAGCATTGGAGAGAATTTTAGATGATTTGGAAACTGATATTGGCTATGATTATGATGGACACACTTTGAGAGCATCACACGTACATCAATATTTACAAAAAGTCTTCTATAGTAGAAGAAGTAAAATGGATCCACTATGGAACAGTGTTATCGTTGCTGGTATCGATGATGATAAACCATTTTTGAAATATGTTGACTTATTAGGTGTCACTTACGGTGCTCCAACTTTAGCTACTGGATTTGGTGCTCATTTGGCTATTCCACTTTTGAGAAGGGTCCTTTTCAAAGAGGAGGATGTTGAAAATGTTGATGAAGAAACTGCTAGAAAGACCATCCAAGAGTGTATGAAAGTGTTGTACTATAGAGATGCTAGATCTTTGGATAAATATTCCATGGTCACTATTACAAAAGAGAAAGGTGTTGTCTTTGAGAAGAATTTGAAATCTGAAAACCAAAGTTGGAGATTTGCAAAGGATATCAAAGGTTACGGTACTCAGAAAGTTTGAAATAACAAAAAATAAAGGTTTATTAATCAAAAAAATCGTATCAATTAATTCAGTTAACAGGTAGAAATAGAACAATTGTATCTTTGAATAATTGGCTAGACCGAAACTGTCAACATCTATGTCCTAATTGGGGAAGTGAGGGGGTGGATCATACATCAAATGGCCATATTTAAAAATGAAATTGATGCATAAGACACAAGCGCGGATTTGTCTTACGTACGAACGTACATGTTTGTTTAATATTAAGAACTTAAATGACTCTGTTTTAATAGTTTAAAGGGGGAGCCGCAATTATACTTGGAAAAAGATGCTTCACTTGCATGAAAAAAGTGTTGCAGCATATGATGTCTTCTGAGTACATATCATATGACCTGGTATCGCATAATCCTATCTAGCCTCTAAGGTCTAATCACATGGTTGAGAAATCAATTAATAATACAAATTTATAATATGCAATTGTAAGTGTAAATGTGGAGAAAAGCCCTCCAAATAAAAAAATTAAACTACATTGAGGCTTGAGCAAAAAAAAAGATTAGTACTGTAAGATTTAGCACACATATCGGTGGATATAACATGTGAAAGCGTGGTATATATGGGTGTAAGTAACATTCAATATGCGATGTGTTATAAGACATACACAATGTCTTAAAATACTACTATACCTTAAACGGTTAAACCCGAGGGCCGAAGCTTATCAACTACTTTCAACATAACACGCTTATTTTAAAGGCTCAAAGGTTTAGGAAGGCTCAGCTGCACTGCATGCTTAGATGTCTGAAACTTATTATAAAGATCTAAAGCATATTTTTCAAAATCAATTACTTCTCCACTTCTTTTCCAATTGGATAAAATTGAGACAATCACATGGAACAACTTCTATAGGCTCTTTTTTTAGGTGCGCGTGCATGGAATATTCTTCCCCACCGTAGAAGCTTTTTTTAGCAGCTTTATACAACCACCCCCCCCCTTGTCAACCTTGGCTTTCTAAATGTCCTGTCCTTTTTCCAGAGTAGCGCGATAAGACACGGCGCAAGCACCACGTTTGCCCTCAAGTTTTAAAGGCAAACTCCCACACAACTCAATTCTGTCTTCTTCCCGTATAAAGGCAACTACCGTTCCCAAAACAAATTGTTTGTTTGTAAATTTTTTTTCAACAAATAGTGCACGTTTAAATATATCCCTTCCCTTGATTTGATAAGGGCATAGCAATTTGATCCTTTCATTTTTCTTCTTTCCCTCATCCCCCGGTTCTCCATACAAACAAATTTCACTTTCCCCCATCGCACACAAAATAAAGTGCACAGCAACACACAACGCATCTTCAAATAACAAAACAAGACGGGGAAGCAAAAGATAGAGAGAGAGAAAGAGAGATATACAAATATCACCTCCCTATTTGCTATTGACATTTGAAAATGGCATATCATTTTGATCTTACCGTGTTGGGTTCCTCGGGTGGACCTCTTGAAAGCATTACGTCTTCACTACTCATTAAGCCAGCTACACTATCGTATCCACAGATCTTGGCCGAAAACATCACAGACGCAATAATTGCAGTGGACTCTGGAAGTGGATTAGCAAAGCTATCAGAAATGATCTCTGATGATCTGCATGGATGTCCTGGACGAGTCACTGAGACAATGCTACGTCAATACCTTTACCCAGTGAATGCAACATCTTTAACGGCATCAATACAACAAGTAACCAATTCCCTCTGTACAATTAACGACACATTCCATTCCCTTAAAATTGATGATAATGAACCATTCTCCCCAGTGGAACTCGCTTTCCGACTGTCTGAACACATCAAGAGCTATCTCATTACACATGCACATATGGACCACATTGGAGCACTCGTTGTTAATTCCCCGGCATTTGGTCACGATTCAGGAAAGCAAATCTACGGGTTACAGTCAACGGTGGATGCCTTACAAAAATACGTATTCAACGATCATATTTGGCCAAATTTATCATCAAGCAAAAATGGAACTTTTTTAGATTTCGTTTCATTGGAGCCTGAAGTACCTAAATCACTAAGTGAAAGATACTCAGTCACACCGTACAAAATACACCATGGCCATATATCAGATGGCTCAACGTATCATTCTACTGCATATTTGATCCAAGAAGTTGCATCACAGGCACGCTTATTGATCTTTGGTGACGTTGAGGCGGATTCATATTCACACTCAAATGCAAATATAACAATTTGGCAAACAGTTGCTCCATTCATTGCAAATGAAACATTGAAAACGATAGTAATTGAGTGTTCCACGGCAAATTTACCACCCGATGAACCATTATATGGGCATTTAACACCTGATGCACTTTTCTCTGAATTAATTACATTGGATAACATTTTAAAACAAAACCATAACTATAAACAAGGATTGAAAGACTTCACCATCCTTATAACTCACGTTAAAGAGCATCGATCTAATGAGAATCCAAGATTGACAATCCTTAACCAATTGAACGTACTTAATGAAAAAACTCAGCTGGGTTGTTTCTTTACGATAATACTACCAGGTATGACCTACTCTGTGATGTAATGATCATAATTTAGAGGCTAATAAAGCATATTTTTTTGGATATAATGTAGATGATTACTAGATGATTTAAGTGCAAAAAATCAATTCTTATTATATATTGAAATGAAAAGAACTAAACGTACATATTTTAAGATTCCCATTTTTAAACGATGAAGTAGCCTTCAGTGGTCAATTCAGACAATTGATCAAATGGTCTGGACTCTCCACCTTCCACAGCGATAACATCTGTCACTGTGACACCACCTAAAGTCTTAACTGGGTTCTCGGATGTGAAGCTCACTTCAATTGGGAACAATGCATCTTCAGAAGCACCAATACTGAACTCCAAAACACCGTTTTCACCAGGTCCCAAAGAGTCAATCTGGAAGAAGATACCTTCTTCATCAATCTCGGTGATTCTGGCACCATCGGACTTAAGTTCAACATTCTCAGTGGCAACTGGGACCAAGATGGTGATGTTGGACAGAGATTCATGGTAGTTCTCGTTCAACTCGAATTCCAAAGTGACATCTGTGGAGTTACCATTAGCAGCAAGCCAAGTAGAGAATTGAATAGGCACAAATCCTGTTTCATCAGCCTTACCTACACCTCTCCATCTTACAACACCAAGGTTCAAATCATTAGATGGGAATGGCTTGCTTGGGTCTTTCAAACCTATCACAGACTCATTTGCAAATAAGTTTCTGTCAACGTTAGGGTGTGTCTTGAACTGAACGGCATCTGATGATTTCTCTACCAAAATCTTGGAATGAGCCAATTCTGGATCGTTAATACGCAATTGTAAGACACCCTTCAACTCAGAGGATACAACAGAACCTTCACGGGTAATCTCAGCGGTGATCTTCTCTTCAAGGGTGATCAAAATACCATTGTTCAAAGGTTTATCATCAGCTGGCTCTTCAATGTGTTGTTGTTGCTGTGTTACTGGAGCTGCTGGGGCGACAAATCTCTCGGCGATCAAAGGCTCAGCAGCGGCACCATTATCATATGACTGTTTCTTGGCCTTACCCAATTGTAAACCACGTCCCTTTGGTGCAACGGTTCTTTGAGAAGCTGTTTCAACGGGTGTTGGGGCATAGCTCTGTTGAGGAATAGAAGCTGGCTGGGAGTAAGAGTCCATGGCAGGTCTATCCATACCACCACCCATACCACCACCAAAGCCAGAGGCACCAGGTCCTTGTAAAGTGTTCAATGTACGACGGTCCATTTCCTTTCTCTGGATTTCCTTGGCACGACGCTTTCTCTCCTCAGTAGCTTCTATCTCCTTGTTACGCTCAATAATCTCCTGGATCTTCTCTTCGTGAGAGTCCATCTCCAAGAAGGTCTTGATTTGCAGTATAGAGAGATTCTCCTTGTAGCCCAATGTGACAATCTCGTCAAAGGCACTGAGGATCTCAAAGGCGTGCAAGAATATCTCCTGCTCGTTGATAACTCTGAGCAAAGAGGTCACTGTCTCGGCAAAGAGGTTGAGGGTTCCAATATCCTGCAAGATATTTGACTGGCGGTTTGTGATGAGAATGATGTACAGCTCATCCAATGGTTGGTAAACGTAACGAACGTGCTCATCTTCAACAGTTGTATGCTGGGTGTTGTTCTCCGCGAGGAGAGTTGGGAAGTTGGCCAAAAGCTCAGTGACACGGTTCTTGGTCAGATCACGAAACTGACGTGAAAGGATAGCCTTACCACTACGTGTGATAATGGAAGCAGCGAGAATGGCCATTGTGTGTTGTTGATCTTTTGTGATGTGAACGCGTGGTCTCTAACACGAACTTAATAACTGTCTAAGTTCAATGCCCTAAAAAAATCCTCCGACAATTGATTTGGTATCTGCTAAGCAACTTCAGTTGGTTAACGAGCAGTCGGATCCGTTGGCGTAGTTCTCGGTGAGTGAAACTTCGTTGCACTCTCGAATCCTGTGCTCCTTGTTGTTGACGTTTCAATAAGTTTGATCGTCCGCTCACCGCGAATGCGTGTGGCGCACACCGCACATTGATTATGTAAGCGGTCTCTATAGTACGAGCCATTTAGAGTATTCTTTTATGGTGGCACCTTTCTCTTCTGTAGGAAGTACTATTAGTAAGCTGGTTGTATGCTTTAATATTGGGTAATTACGTTGGTTTAAAGCTTAAATATGACATTTTGTCTTAAAATAAACTCACCAATCCGTGTCCTTTCCATTATGCTGGAAAACCTACTGTCGGGAACTATCCTGGACTGTACCTCTGGAGTTTCTTAGTCAATGCCTCATTATAGACAATGGTATGGGTACAGTTTGTTTGGGGATTCTTGAAAGACGAGTTGCTCCCCTTGAATGAGTGAAGCTGCTTGATCTATAGGTAACAGTGTTGTTGCTGAGTAGTTCTTCATATTCTTTGTGAATAAAGTCATCGCCATCTCCAGAGAGAACATAATTTCTACATACAAGAAGCAATTCGGTTATTTATAATTCTTCAACTAACTCTTCATTTTCTTCTTTTGGTATCTCGGCAGAGCCGGCTTCCGTGTTTTCTACTTCAGGTAGTAAAGGCTCTTCAGAAGTTGGCTTCTCTTTTGGTTCTTCAGCATCATTTTCTACAACAGGAGTATCTGAGTCTGAGGTGTCTTTGGTGTCGACAATCATCCCCTCATCGATTGCATCAGTTGCCTCGGTGTGCTCCTCAGTTCCCTCGGTTTCTTCATTTCCTTCAAGGGATTCCCCATCCCCGTGAAGGGTCTCGTCGTTGGACTGGTCCAATACTTTTTCTTGTGGATTTAATTCGGCATCCTTCATAGAATTGTCTTCAGCTGATAATTCTTCTGGAATAAGGACATCTGCTGTCACAACCTCCTCTTGTTCAGTCACAATATCCTCTGGTACATCTTCTGGTATGTTATCTTCTTGAACAATATCCTCCGGTACTTCTTCTAGTATGATATCTTCTTGAACAATATCTTCTGTAGTTACAGTCTCTTCTTGCACAATTGTTTCCAGCTCCCTGGCTGTCTCCGTTTTCTCTGGCTCTGCAGCTGTCTCTGGCTCTGCAGCTATCTCTTGGTCCTCTGTAACTTCGTGAGTGGGACTCGGTATGTCTTTGGCAAGTTCTTCTGCACTCTTGTCAAGCTTTCTAATCTCCTCCAATCTTGTGAAGAAGGACTTTTGTTCACTAAGTTCTAGACAGAGGCACTTTGGGGCGTCTTTTCCTTTGAATGCGCATAAAGAATTGAATGCCTCATATATTTCACTTAACAGCACTTCATGTGCATATGTGCATGTCTCTGAAACGCTAAGATCAAACTCCTTAAATCTCATAATAACATCATTTTCATCACTGAATGGGTTCCCCAGATCCTTGAAGGTCTCCTTAATCTTCTCAAAGATATCTGAAAGGGTGTGAGCTGGAAGAAGTGCTTCATCCAGGAGTGTAACAATACCCTCATACTCTGAATGCAACTCTTCCATTTGCTCAGGTGAAACTGGGGCTAACAAGTATGGATAATTATTGGTCTGAATAATTATTGGTATAGGACAGTACTTGTCATTAGGTCTTATAGTCGCATTTGCAAGAATGCCATCTTCTTCTTCAGGATTATCAAAATCAGATGACTTGTTTAGGGCGACTTCTTCTCCTTCACTGTCACTGTCACTGTCGTCAATGTCCAGGATTTCAACATCTTCAAAGTTAATCGATTGAACTCTTTTCTGTCTGTTGTCTTCTTCCAACTGTGCTTCTCTAGCAACCCTTTTTGCGGTTGAACCGTTTCGTTGGATAGCCTTCTTTTTCCGTTTCTTGGGCTTGGGACCCATTTCCAATGTTTCTTCATCTTCAAGTTTTTGGATTTCTAGAAGTTCAACGTCACTCTCACTTTCTTGGTCATCTGAATCGTCAGCAGATTCTCCAACTGAAGACTGTTCAGGTTTGGACTGTGCTGTGTCCTTTTCACTAGTAATTGTCTCTTCCTTTATTCTGTCATCTCCATCTTCCCTCGGATTGGAAAAAAACTGAATGGAATCCGCCATTGTGCTGGTATGGGTTGATTTAATATGTAGAAATATACCAATTGTCACCTCCTTGAATATAAAATAGACAGATCAATCTTGCAGCAACTTGAAACGCTTAATCCAACAGCAGTATACGCAAAAGAAAATAAATAAATTCCTCAGAGTTATGACTTTCCAGGTTAAGTTGTTTTGCAATTCAATTCCTGCTAGCACTGACTGAATGCTTTACAGTATAACTTCTCAGTCATTTTACGGGCCTCATCGTCCTGGAGGATACTGATATTCATGTGTATGTTACACCCGGACACCACATATGGCTAGCATACAGCGTAGTTATAATTGCTTTATAGGTAGTAACAATTGGAATACTCATTAAAGAACTATATAGTTGGATATCAGAAGCTCAAAAGAATCGCTCTGGGAATTGTAGGAGAAAATAATTCAAAAAATTTGGAAACTCGACTACAATTTAGAGTGACGTTACAGATTTTCAGTTTCCTATATAGTTTTAGCTGCTTATAGCTTAAAATTATAATCAATTTTCCTTTAAATTGGAAGTTTTTGATATCAAATGAAATACATTCCAAAGGAGCATACAACTTTATATGAGAATTTCCAGTTCTCACTATAATTAAGCAAATTTTGCAGTTATTAACCGATTTTTTAATGTATCATGATACTAAAACACCCAGACACCAATATATACGTATTGTTTCCATATTACTGACTAAGATTCGATATATTTTTACATAAACCCAGATCAAAGAGTCCTGGGCCAATAAACATACCCAGTGGATTAGCTTGAGTATTAAGGAAAGAAAAAATTCATTGTTATTTCCCTCTTAAAACACAGAATAACCCCAATCTAAAGATTATAAGTGTGGCCCTACCGTATTGTTTTTCCATCATCATAAGAAAATCAAAACAAACCAAAAAAAAGGTAAACAAACCCCAAGCTTTTACCTACGTTTTTATCAGCTTAGGGTAAACACTTTCCTTAGTGTCATAGAAAGGCACACCGACAGAGAAGCTGTACAAGCAGAAGGACAACCCACTTATCCCCTTCCTTTTTCATTTTTTCTTTCTTCAGCTGCTACAAGCACAGTTTCCCATCTAACACCACACACGCGAAAATCATATCGCGGTTATCAGAGGTAACCAGGGAGACATCCATACTAGCAGAGCTTTAAGGCTGGGAAAGAGTTTGCTGGATCTGAATTAGCCCACCACTTTGGTTTGCTTGGCATCATATAATTATAGCTGCAGATATCTCTTCCGGGTTGTTCAATGCCACCAAAGACTTCCACTAAGGAGCCCCGTCGGAGGTCGATACGATTGCAGGGTAAAGAAGATGAGAAGAAGAGAACGAACTTGAAGGAGATTTTACAGCGAGGCTCGTCTAATCTGGACAAAAAGCGCCCAGAACAAAAAGATGGTAGTTTTCTATTCAAGAGATCAGGCTCACGGGATTCCAATGTATCTAAAGCATCAGTGTCTTCCCAAAGACAACAAAAAGTACAGCCGAAGGGTAAGGTAAGACGACTACAGGCCGAAGATATGATGATAACCCCAGATCAACAGCAAAAGAAGAAGAAGGCAAATCAGCTAGCAGCTGAAATCACAAGACAGCAGGAGAACTATGAAGAGCACTCAACGTCATTCCAGGTTTCACTACCGGTATCAGATACGCCTGTGATACGGAGAAACAAAGAACTAAGGAGCAACAATTCCAATGGAAGAAGATCATCCTTGAGCAACCGTGGTAAGAGAGTATCATCAATCGGCAACGGGTTTACTGCTGTACCACACGACCAAGTTCCATCATCGGAATACTATAAGCACTTGGATCATAGCTTGCCTGACCCACATAAGATGAGACAGCTATTAACATGGTGCTCAAAACGTGTATTTGAAGAGGATAAGAACAAACATATCAAACAGAAGAACAAGATGTCAAGTGAGGAACTGACGGCGCTGAACATCGCCAAAGTTATCAAGGAGGAGATTGTCAACGATTTAACCAGTGGAAAGATTAACATTTCATGGTGGAACTGCGAGGAAGAAGACGAAAAGCAAGAGAAGGATTCATCAAATGTTGAGCGGACGCTACTACCCAACGAGAGAAACGTGAAGAATGCCGAAGTTCTTGAGCAGCTAAAGCAGAGATATAAGGAGTTACAAAAGTCATGTGGCGAATGGGAGACGAGCATGTCTAAGCACGTTGAGGCACCGCCGGTTTCAGTAGAGAACATACACATGGATAGTAATACCGAAGAGATGCAAAAAGTCATGAACCAGTCGCTTTTAAGAGAAGCGACAGAGCTGGAGACGAAGGCATACAACGAGATATCAGAAAACTTAGAAGTATCCATGGACTCTTTTACAGAGTTTGTTCACCACTTAAAATCGGCTTCAAACGTGAGGCAAGAGTTTGCAAAGATCAAATCACAGAAGTTATCTGAAATCCTGGACTCCACATTTGACGATTCCACACTACACAAGATCAACCATTCCGATCTCAACAAGGACTTAGACACCTTACAACTATTGAGAGGTATATCAAGGTTAGACCACTGACTTGGCAGAGTTTTTATTCATTTTTTAATTATGTATTATTACCTTTTCTTTCTGTATCACAGGTATTTCTTCGCCAGTGCCTTCACTTTCAGGTCAAATACGGGACTTGTAATTGGGTCATTGACGTTGTAGAAAGGGTTGAGTAGCGTCTTCACGTACAGATCGTTGATGTCATTGAAGAACTGTCTTATACCTTCCTCGTTCTTTGTCTCATGTAGTAGCAAGAATTTGATATTACCAGGCGTTACAAACGCCGAAATTGTATAGCCATAGAAATCGTCAACCGCCTTCAAGTACAACGTATTCGTCTTCCACTGAACATCTTCCACAACATCAAGCGCTGAGTGCACCACAAACGGACTTAGCTCTTTCATCTCCGCAGAGAACTTCGGCGTACCATCGGCTCCTTGTCTGAATGTACCAAATTCGGCTTCGTAAACAGGACTGTCTCTGGTTCCTATAAGTGCAAGGTAGTAGCTCATGTTCTGTCCTCCTTTTTCCCCCTGTGTTTACTGCTGAAGCGCTCTTGTAAAGGGGACAGTGAATTGAGTATGTGTTGATCGAGGGCGCGAACAACCCCCGTACAGCCCTGCACACGGAGAGAGAGGCAGAGACATAACCGGAAATTCCACATTCGCAACTTGACACCCCGTCAATTACTTTCTTTAAGCACCCAAGGAAGGATATGAAGACACATCGGATTCTCGGTGGACTGGGAAGGAGCGGACTCGATCAACAGATACAGGACGAAACACCGAAGACCGTGGAGGGTACCCCGTCTATCCCTTCGTCTGCCTCAATGCACCAGGAGACACAACGAGTAAGCTCACAGGGTACAGGATCATCGCGCCGACGGATGAGCTCATCCATAAGGCATTGCCAGGTAGAGGGCTTTGAGTTTGATCCTCTGATGGCGGCCGTTCAGGCTCGTAAGGAGAAAGAACGCCGTAGAGAACGGGAGAGACAAATCGATGAGTCCACAAGGAGCTCCAGCACTGCTAATGATAACGATATGCTTCAGCCAGAAGGGGGGCCAGATTTATATAAGAAGGAGCGTATCAAAGAGGCCGGACAGGTCGCTTCTGTTTTCCTTGAGATGAGAAGGGAGATTCAGGATACCCGTCATATTCCATCTGCTGCTATAGAGAGACAAGAACTGGAGCAGCAACCAGAGGGACATCACACAAGGGCCAGCAGGACGACGCTCCAAAGAGCAGAGAAGACGAAAGTGATGCTGAATCTACGATACTTTGCGATGTTTCAAGCTCAGAAGCCAATGCATTCTCCTCCCAAGTATGAAGGTGTTGAAGGAGTCTACAACCCACTACAATTAATTCGTAACAGAAGAGTGAGGAAGAAGTTCCATCAACCACCGCAATTATCTATCAAGACCATTCCATACGCCTCAGAGGCCTTTTCTAAGAATAAGGAGAAGTTGATTTGGCAGATTGATCTGGATGAACTGGCACATGATGCAAACTGGAGAACGCAACACTGGCACGACCTCACCAACGCAAGAGGAGAACTGTGGTTCCCACAAGATGACAGCAGATCATCTAATCAAGCAAAACATAGAATTCACTTGCATCGTCATAGATCTGACAAGGATAAAGAAGGTATCACTGGCAATGACGGTGGTCTTACAAATATGCATGATCGTTTGTTCCAGTCAGGAGACGACGATAGCTCGAAAGACAGTTTGAAAGATTCCAGAGAAGACTTATTAGACGTACCAAGATCACGTAAAAGGGATATTATTGCCGAGAAGATCAAAAGAAGACGTTCTAAATCTCCGTTCAAGAGAGACCAAAGCTTGACGGAGCTTTCGAAGATTGTCTCAGAGATACCCAAAAGCGACTCATCGGCCGATCGTACACAGTCACAGTTATTTCCAGCCAGTGGAATTAACGTATTCCAAGATATTAGCATTGAACCTATTCACGCTCATGATAGGGTTATTTCCAATGCAAGTTCTTCGGACCTCCTAAACCCTGGAAGTGCCCAAAACTCGGTTTCTCACAGCCGTAATGCATCAATGAGTGGTCCAGCACCAGGGTCTATCTCTGCCGAGACTATGCCGTCTACCGACTTAGAGTACGAAGAGCAGAAATTCCAGAATGGATTACTAAAATCTTTAAAGCGAGCCCATGTTCTCACATCGTACGGGGAGCATAGCATCGCAAACAAGAGGAAGGAGTATCAATCATCTGTTAACTACGATAAGCTCTTCCTAGAGTGCAAGTCTGCAGAGGATCTGAACAAATACCTCAATCATTCAGTGTTGGAGCCTTTTGAGCTATCGCTTAATGAGAAATCAGAGAGATTACTGACGATTCATAATGAATTAGCTACCGAGTTCTCAACAAGAATTGATAAGCTACTCTTACTATCCGACCGTACCATCGGTGAAGTGAACACTACACTGGCCCTACAGGCGAGAAAACTCACAGAACGATTTGAGAAGCTGGGTCCATTGCATAGACGTAAAGACGCTTTAGTGTCTTTCTCCTACTGGCTCCTCGAGAATCTGGTTGTGTTTCTTCTATGGATGATTTGGGTTGCATTCTCGCTGGGTAGGTTTGTGAAGTTCATTGTTCTATCCATCTGGCACTTGGCCATATGGTTCATCAGATGAAAATAAATAAATAACAACTAATGACTTTTTATGTTTTAAACTGATCTTTGTAGCTTTGTAAGGAGATGAGGGTGACGCGAAAAACGCGTAACTTTTGTAAAGTAACTTGACGCGTCACAAAATTTCAAGACGACACTTTCATATTTTTCCAACTATCCAATCTCAGTAAATTTCTATATATGTCAACAGAAGAACCACCAAAGAAACAACTCAAAATGTCCGAGACACTCAAGATTTACAAGCGCTCCGAGAATGCTACCACTCCAACCAAGGGATCTGCCCTTGCTGCTGGTTATGACCTTTACTCTTCTGAAACTGGTGTAGTTCCAGCTAAAGGTCAAGCTATGATTGCCACAGATATTTCCATTATTGTACCAGTAGGAACATATGGTCGTGTTGCTCCACGTTCTGGTCTTGCAGTTAAGAACGGTATCTCCACAGGTGCAGGTGTTATCGATGCTGACTACAGAGGTGAGGTCAAGATTGTGTTGTTTAACCACTCAGACAAGGACTTTGCCATCGAGAAAGGTGACAGAATTGCCCAGCTTGTTCTTGAAAAGATTGTCAATGCCGAGATAGTAGAAATTACAGCTGAAGAGCTCGATACCACAGAACGTGGTGCTGGTGGCTTTGGTTCTACCGGTACAAAGTGAAGAGCTATTCTCCCATGATTGAAATGAAAGAGATTTGATTTTTGATGAAGTTTTTAGGGTAATATCTAAAAGAGAGATCTACAATAGGCAAATGAAAAACAAAAACCCAACGAATTTTAGCTGAATAAATAGAAAGATCCGGACCATTCATTGGTCAATTTTTTACCCATTAAAGTCAATATATATGTAGATATGGACCATCTTGTTCATATAGTGTTTGTAAAATGCATAATTGTGTGACATGTATTTTTATAAGCCGCTCTACTTCTTGTTCTCCTCCTTGGCCTCCTCCTTGGCTTCCTCCTTGGTTTCCTCTTTGGTCTCCTCTTTGGTCTCCTCCTTGGTCTCTACTGGCTTATCCTCAGACACAGATTCTTCCTTTGGTGAGTCGGCAGCCTTCTCAGATTCAACGTCTTCAACCTGTTCGACGGTAGTCTCTGGTTCCTCCTTCTCGAAGTCCTCCAAATTGATGTCATCCTTCACAGGTGTTGTTCTTGTGTGTTGAGTCTCTTGCTCAGTCTCCTCCTCGATCAATTCTTGCTGCTCCTTAAGAACATCAAGTCTCAATTTATGGTCATGCTCATCAACAGCAGCTTTGGTGACGTTGTAAACTTGATCTGGGATAGAACGCAAAACTTGAACGAGAGCCTCGTAGTAACTATCCAAGTTGTTAGAGGCCTCACCATAAGTATAAACACTGGATAAGATGAGCAATGTAGATGGAATCTTCTGTCTCAATCTCAAGTCTAACCAAATGTTCAAATCATCTTTAAGTCTAGCAGGAGAGACACCAAAGGTTTTAATACCTCTGGAGACACAAGCACCGTTCAACTCAGAGAGTGACAGTGACTCAACACCTTCATAATCAATAGCTCTATCATCTTTGATGATTTGAAGCAATTTGTAACGAATTTGATATCTCAAGATCTGATCACTTCCAAATGGACGTAAGTTCATGTACTTTGCCATAGCAACCAGCTGTGGTCTAGACAAGTTATCCAATACCATATCGTTCTTGAAAAGTCTTGCAATCTTAACGACCTGTTCCTTTGTTGGTTCATGACCCAAAGTGTTCAAATCTCTAAAGAACTGAATGAATTTGGCTTTGTCTTCGGCATTGATTGTCTTTGGTAACTTCATTCCACTTTCTTTGAATGTCTGTCTCAAGAACTCCGATGTCTGCTTTCTTGTTTGTAAAAGGATCTCTTTCTTCTTAGACTTATCAGCTTTAGATTGATATGTAGAAGGTAACAAGTTTGGGAACAACTTCAAAGCGATGGGAAGCAAAAGTTCAGCAAATGGAATAATAATAAATGCTGAGAAAGGAACCAATCTGAACAAATCAGAAGTTGTGGTTGATAATTGCTTCTGTTCTCTTCTGGAGAGTTCATAACCTCTGAGCATCTTCCATAAAAGCTTGACAGAGACCTTAGTCTCATATCCCAAAAGTTTTGTACCGTCCCAGTAGTGTTGAACTTCATGTTTTATTCTATCCATTAATGGAGCTTTCTGAGGAGCCAACGGTGTTGCATCAGTGGAGGGTTGTTCGGCGTTAGTGTGGGGTTGAGATTCCTTAACTTCACCATCTTTAATCTGTGTTGACGATGGTTTTTGAGAAGAAGTACTTTGGAATCTGTGATATGAGGGAATTGTGCGTTTCGAAACCAATGAAGATCTCAACTGAACAACTCCAATGGTGGAGGACTTCATGAAGTACTGAACCCTGGTAGTGTTGATCATCTTTGATACAAAATCTCGTGATCTGACTGTGGGAAGTAACAGGGGTATTTTGATCAAGTGAGATTGACTGTTTTAACTTATGAAACAAAATGTTAGTATTTCCAAAACTCAAAAAACACAGGACTTATTTAAAAATGCCTCTGTGTATGTTCTTTTTTTTAGCTAGCTACCCGGTAAATGGCTTTCAACGTCTCGAGAAGTCATCGATGACTCTAAATTGTTGCCATAGAAACCATTAATAAGGAGGGTTTGGAGAGCAGAGAGAACACTCATCAGAGTGCCAAGAACATATAAGGTGATAACAACGTACGTTCCGTACAAAATACTTTTCAAAAGATAAAGTTTTCAGAATTTGAGACTTAACAATTGGTAAAGCTGGTGGCAAAAGAATTAAAAAAGAGCTACCGGATGTTGGGCTCCGCGATGACCAATTTAACATTACCGGCCGAGGGTCTGAGGGAACAAAAAAAGAAAAACACAGAATTCGCGGGCGTCTTAGTAAGATATTATATAATGAAATAAACACCCGGACACCCCACGTTATCGATCTTCATGTATAGGGAGCGGTAGAGAGGGGGAAGGCAAATGTTCTCCTACTGTTTTTGCAATGACTCTTTAATTTCCTTTATCTTTGTGTTATTATTTAAGAAGAATTTCAAGATGGAAAACTTCCCAGGCGGATTTCCAGAGTCCTATCCAAGGCTGCGATCCCAGCAACGTGGCTCTGCCACGGGATCAGATATTAGCGTACAAAGCAATATCAAGCCAGAGGAAGTATTATTGGCAACACATCTCAAAAACACAATAGTATCACGACGCCGGTCTTTTAAGAAGGATATATTACTCAAGTTAGACTTCCTTACATATGTTTACATATTCATTGTTTACCTCTATGATTGCAGTTTAATGCTATTACTCATGCGTGTACTAACTCAAACAGTATGTGTCAATCTCTCATCTACCAGTTTCCAGTACTAACCTTTTCTAACTTATAGGTAACACTCATAATGCAACATTCTTCACTGGTTCGTCAACTAGTACCGAAAAATAGGGGTAAAAGATCAACTTTCCAAACCATAATAATAGCCAATTTTTTATGTGCTATGACCCATTATTACAGAGAATTGCCTATACCGAATGATGACAATTACATTTATGGCCATCACACGCTACAATCGATCGGACAGCGACAGCTGACGGACAAAAGATGGCTGTTCGTCCTGGACATTGTACTATTTTATCTTCAATTATTAGTGTTCACATCTCAGTACTCATTGTCCAACGAGGAGAAACCTACAAGGGCCACAGCTAAAGAGATGGAGCTAGACGGCGCACAGGGACGGATGATAGCCATGAGACTGCCCTTTATTTCAGCACTCAAAATGAAATATGTTGGTGTTGATACATTAAAGGCCGAAGATGATCAAGAAGCCGAACAGTATAGACGGATGGAGTCTCAAATCGACTCGCTGTTGGGAGATGAAAGACAACAGTATGGTGCTACTATCGATGAATCGCTATAAGCATCTTCGCTTCATGGGTAATAAACGATAGACTTTTCATATCTTGTAGAAGAGACATTTCACTTTTACAGAAGACACACCGCCAAACCCCGCGCGACAATGTGTCAAAAATAAAATTAATCTCTAAACGTGCAGGACGCCACTGAAACTGCAGCACTGAAGGTGGGATTTTTCAAAGAGTCCTTCTTAACATAAAGAAGCAACACTGACGGTAAAGCACCACTTACTGGACAGTGGCAGATGTACATTAGAAGACTCGTTGTCGAGGCACTTGCAGCTACAAATATAGCGAAAAGGCTAACTGGGCCAGACGATGATGAGAGACCAGTGGTGTTCTGGCATGGAATGGGCGATTCATACAACTCAACAGCGATGCAGCGTGTCTTCGAGGTGGTCCATGACGAGAAGCCGGACGCCTATATCCACTCTATATATATAGATGCCGATGACGGAGCTGACCAAAGGGCATCTCTGATGGGAAATGTTAACGAGCAGATTGAAACCGTCTGTGAACAGTTGTCTTCAATTCCAGAGTTGAAGAACGGGTTTGATATGATTGGATTTTCACAAGGTGGGCTCTTTGCCCGAGCTGCTATTGAACGCTGCGACTTGAAAGTTCACACACTCGTGACTTTTGGTTCTCCTCATGCTGGTGTTTCTGATCTTCCGCTATGTGGAGAGAACGATTGGTTGTGCAAGAAGAGGAATGAGTTACTGAAGAAACAAGTATGGAAAGACAGCGTACAAGGATCTATAATATCAGCACAGTACTTCAGAGATCCAAAGGACTATGATAACTACCTGGACCACTCAGCATTTTTGGCAGATGTAAATAATGAGAGGCCAGAAGAACGCAATCAAACTTACAAGAACAACTTGGGCAAGTTAGAAAAACTCGTGCTTGTGCAATTTGACCGTGATGAAACTTTAGTGCCGAAATCTAGTGCGTGGTTCTATGATTCTGATAAGATTACAGGATTGGATATCCCCTTCAACGAGTCAGATTTCTATAAGTATGACTGTATCGGACTGAAGAAACTTTACGATGAAAACAGAATAGACTACTTGAATATTGAGGACCGCCATATGGCCATAAGCGATGAGTTCATTAGAGATACAGTTAGCAAGTACTTGGGTAAAAACTGGTCCATAGATGTTGACGATCAAAGTACATCAACATCTGAGCCAAGAATTCCTTCAACCTCGTTTTCCAAGGTGTTATCGAGTATTTCCTCCATTTTCTTGTCTTCATTAAATCACTTCAAGTGAACAACAGGTTTACCTGGTTTTAATAGATCCAATATTGATTTATTTATATGCTTTTGGCTGCCTTTAACATTTTCACATTCAGGACTTTCTTCCTTACAATATTTATATACTTCGTTAAAAAATTGTAATCCTGTTATCATTAGATAAAGTAGACTCTAGATCACTGGCTATATTTGAGCATGGTAGTATTCTTGAAGCTCTCTGCTTCCTTTTCGATGATCTTTTCAACATACACCGTATATCATTATCACCGTCAAGGTCTTTGCAAATACCGTCCTTAGAGGAGGAACCAATTTCCGGAACTGGATCGTTAGCCCCACGCAATGATCTATTGACGATAGAATCTGAGCTAGATTTCGAAAGGTGTGGGGTTTTATAAGACAACTTTGTCAACAATATGTGTCCAGATTTGTAACTTGACTCATCTGTTGCAGCAAGTTTTAAAATAGGAGGCATTTGACGTCCAATAGTCTTGACTTTCTTTGCAGTCGATGGAGCAATCCCTTCCCTACAGCAAATATGGTGGCATCTGAGCTTGTTAGTTCTTCGATATGCATAAAAATAGCTATTCTTGATTTAATAACTCACCTTGTCCTGTCTTTACAGATATGCTTGTACTTCAAACTGTTGTTACTAAGAACTTCTCTTGTCTCTGACAGTGGTGTCTTGGTCCTTTTGAACTTTGAATCAGAAGCCTTAAGTAAGAGAGAATCAAGGTCATCTTCTGTTTCAAACCCATCATCTGATGGAAAAAAAGCTAGTACACTAGAGCTGAGAAGTTTCATAGGGATAATATGATGAAAAGTATGTAAAGTACCTTTTAATTGTTCGATTTGGGTCGGTGCATTCATCTGTGAAGTAGATAACTCTTCTGCCAAGGCAATAATACAGCTGGTATTGATACCTGCAATACCTTCACAAAAAACGCATGTCTCTAGCTTCGAGTTAGTGACCTTCACTGGGACGTTAATGCTGGATGAAGTCAATCCAGAAACATTCGTAATGAGATTGGGTCTAAAGTAAATAAGCTCTCCGGATGAGGTACCATATATCACGACAAAGGAAACTGCTCTGCCTTTCCCCTCCTTGATTTCTGAGACAATATCGAGTAAACATTCAACTATCATTTGAGGACCACATCCCTCTCTTGACTTTGAATCATTGACAATTTTGACCGTCAATGAGATTCTCGGGAGAGAGTTAACCTGGTTCTTGATTCTTATTCCAACACCGGGACTTAACCCCATACTGTATTCAATAATACTGAGTTTTTCCTCAACAATATCAGAAAAACCGTTGAAGTTCAGGGGTTCCAAACGTCCTACATCTGAGCGGCTCATCCCATCAAGCTGTGGCGAGATTAATGGAGTATCAAACCAGCATTTCCCCCATTAGGCAACATGAGAGACAGAGAGCATTTTTCAATGAAATGAAATCCTTCTTCACAACAAGCACATCAATAAGTCTGCCAATGCACTTGAAGACAACCGTTTTATCTTTCTTAAAGGATTGTTGAAGCTCTTGGAATTCATGGTCCCCAGGAAAATCCAAGCCCCCAAGCTTATACTGAATCAGGATATACCGTTGTTGGGTGGTGGTACTGAATTGTCTTTCGTAGATGCGAGATGAGCTGTGTGGCACACTTTGCTTCTAGGCGGTGATTTGGTAGGGCGGCTCTCTAAAATTGGAGTCCAAACCACTGTTGAGATAATTACCCCTGTTGTATGACATTGTTGGGCTAATACCAGATAAAAGTTCCTGTTGATCGTAGTGATCAGAGAGGTCTTCTAATTTCTCTAGCCGGAAATACCGTTACTGAGGCCAAAGCTTAATATTGACGATGATTAGGGCCACTTAAAACCGTTTACAGAAAAAAACACAAAGTCTATTCGAATGACTGCCACAATTATTGGATATGGAAGAATTACAATTTACCGCCCGTTGAATATTGTGCTATCGCTCTGTTTAGTGATCTTGAACCAATGAAATCTGCAGAGGGGTAAAAGTCTCAGTTTGCCCCCTATCTTAAATCCGAGAACCGCTAGCTAACAAGCGCGTGCCAAAAAATCAAAATAAGCGATGAAATGGAAAATAGAGATTTTTAACTCTTTGCTGGTCCACAATATCAACAAGCGTACCACGCTGAGGTTTCAAAGCACCACACCCTATTCATCCTAAATATTCTAGTCATATTGCTTATTTTTTAAATCGAATTGACAATGGCACCAATCACCCGTAACCGTACAGCAGCGGTGATGTCCCAGGAATCATTGGCAGGGTCCGCAGTTAGCACACGTCCATCAACACCCGACATTAAGAACAACTCTCAGGATTCTTTTGCACACCTTAACGACTTTGAGTCGAAATCTCCCTACGCAGACTCCGGAAACTATCCTCATATTCACTATAAGACCAAAATACATCGCTATCGTTCCCAGGTGCGACAACGGCTTCTTCCTTATATTCGTGCAGAGACACCTATCCTAGCGAGTCTCCAATCGAAGATCCGCAGGCCTCTCTTGGATTTCTACTTTGCATACACTGCCAATCTTGCTGCTCATACTTTTTACGTGTTGATGCTACCATTGCCCGTTTGGTTTGGGCATGGAATGGTCACGCGTGACTTGGTTTATATATTAGGTTATGGTATTTTCTTCTCGGGACTCCTCAAAGACTTCTGTTGCTTACCACGTCCAAGATCACCTCCATTGCATAGAATCACGATGTCAGGATATACTGCTAAAGAATATGGCTTCCCTTCATCACATGCAGCTAATGCAACAGGAGTTACGATCTATATGGCTACAGCAATTTGGAATAATGCTGATACTTTTACTTCAAATTGGACCCTTTTCGGAGCGTCATTTGCTCTTTTCATTTATTACATTTCCTTAATCTTTGGAAGACTTTACTGTGGAATGCATGGATTCTCTGATTTGGCCGTGGGATCCCTCATCGGAATACTCTGTTATGTCGGTAGAATGTGTACTGCTGACCTATGGGATTCTTTGATATTGAAGGGATCATTCATTTTTGTTTTGTTATCATTAGTGGTTAATTATTCTCTTGTTTACTTTCACCCTGAGCCAGTCGATGACTGTCCTTGTTACGACGACTCTGTTGCCTTTGTTGGTGTCATAATGGGTTTAGAGTTATCCCAATGGCAGTATTCAAACTTTTCCATGAACTGGGAGGAGTATGGATTTTCATCAATTGAAGTCCCATACTCGTGGACCGAACTTGGGTTTGTAAAGAGTGTCTTAAGAGTTCTCTTGGGTATTGCACTTGTCGCTACTTGGAAAGAGATTTCCAAGCCATTATTGTTTAAAATGATAAAGCCAATTTATTCGCTAATCGCATCGGAGATGGATGAGAATTCGACCACTTTCAATAGAATCCGCAGTGATACAGTTGGAAAGAAAGAGAGACTAATTGATGCAACGGGACTTGTAAAACAATTGGGAAATCGTGAGAAGAGTGACAGTGTTGGTCCTCAATCTTCCATTGATGAGCGCGAACTCGAGGAACTCCGTGATAACGCAGATTACTTCATAGAGCTAGACAAGATGCAAAAGGAAAACGTTGTATTTACATGTTCTGCTTTTAAGAAGCGTTACGATCTTTCTATTATTGTGAGATTGATTGTTTATGCGGGAATTGCCTATTGTGCTATTGCTGTGTTCCCCCTCGCAGCTCAAATTTGCGGGCTAGCATATCACCCTCACTGATCGCTGCCGCATGTGTGTCATTTGTACAGCAGAACCTCAAAACTTATACATAACAAACAGTAAATCCATTGTTCCAAATGTATGTTTACTGAAAGCGGGAATTGTAGAACTTTTATTACGCACATGCGTACCCTTGACTCTGGCCGGCATTACTTCCCCATTAAGGTCCAAAGTTTCCAGATTAGCGCAAGAGCGCAAACGGCAAGCAGCGGACACGCAGCCAGCAACGGCGGAGATGCCCATCTGAAAAATGGATAAAGCGAGATAATATTTAACCGGAAGAAGCTGCTCTAGTTTTTACACTCCCTAATTTCGAGTATTAAGTTGTTTAAAAGGGTTCGGAATTTTTAACGTACGTAATATGAGATTCCTTCCATTGACATTAGCCACCACGGCTTTATCGGCCACTATCTTCTCCAGCTGGATGGATACACTGCAGCAGGCTGTCTCAATCGACACTCCAAAGACTCTTCAGCATGAGGTAATCTCATTACACAAGGACCTTGTTGACTCTGAGTCCGTGTCAGGCCATGAACTCGAAGTAGCAGATATTCTTTCCTCATACTTGACCAAACATGGGTTCACAGTTGAGACTTCCACCCTATCTGAAGGTAGAAAGAACGTTTACGCATACTACGGAAAGAAGAGAGACACTACAGTCCTCCTCACTTCTCATATTGACACAGTCCCACCATATTTCCCATACTTCATCCATGGTGATCGTATCTATGGCCGTGGTGCTGCCGATGCTAAAGCTTCAGTCGCTTCTATGGTCATGGCTGCTCGTTCCCTTCATGCCGAGGGTTCCATCGAGGAAGGTGATCTTTCCTTGTTATTTGTTGTTGGAGAGGAGCTTGATGCTGCAGGAATGAAATTTGCTTCTGAAAACATGGGAGGAAGCTGGGAGCATGCTGTATTTGGTGAACCAACCGAACTGAAGCTTGGTGTTGGACACAAGGGTATGGTGAACATGGATTTGCAAGTCACAGGTAAGGCTTCTCACTCTGGATACCCACAACTCGGAATTGACGCCAACAAAAAATTGATTGACGTGCTTTATGCTATTGAACATGCCAATTATCCTACCGATGAACTTTTAGGTGAAACTACTGTTAACGTTGGTTTGATCAATGCTGGTGTCGCAGGTAACGTTGTTTCTCCAATTGCTCATGCAAAGTGTATTATTAGAGTTGCCCACGATTCTAAGGGAGTGTATGAGATGATCGAGAAGATCGTTTCAGATGCTAATGCAAATGTTGACAACGTTGAGCTCCAAATTACCCAGTATGAGGAACCGGTGTACTTGGACTTTGAAGTTCCAGGATTTGAGACTATTATTTTGGCCTACTTCACAGACATTCCAAACTTGAAGAGACCATTCAAGAGCAGATACCTCTATGGACCAGGTTCTATTCTCGTTGCCCATGGTGCTGATGAGTACGTTACAATTAGCGACTTGACCAATGCAATTGATGGTTACAAGAATTTGACCAAGTTCTTGTTATCACAGTAAGCTCTGTGTATTTTTAAGCTTAATTCTATGTAAATATTAAAAAGTAATATCAAAATTGTAGAAGTTTTGGAAATCATAATATATAAAATGTTATCTTTCGATGGCGATAAAAAAAAATAAATCTCTCGGGGGCGATTCGAACGCCCGATGTTCAGATGGCTTTGATAACATTACAGTCTGACGCCTTAAACCAACTTGGCCACCGAGAGGTTAACAATGACGAATTTTGTCGCGCATCAAACTTACCGTACTATTGCTTACGTGAGAAAGCTTTCAACATTACGTAAGACACACGAAAATATACGCCTTTTGCTGATGGTAAGCATATTATCTGACAAAAGCTTTCCAAAATCTGGATTTATCTTGAAACCATAAACCATAATTCAAGTCATGGGAAGAGGTGCGCTAATTCTTATAGAAGGACTTGATCGTGCAGGTAAGACCACACAGACAACCCAATTGGTTAAAAGGCTTGAAGAATTCGGACCTGTGGAGTTGATTAAATTCCCTGACAGAACAACCCCAATTGGAAAATTGATCAATACGTATTTAGTTGACAAATCATTCAAGCTATCTGATGAATCAGCACATCTACTCTTCTCATCGAATAGATGGGAGATGGCGGAAGTAATTAAGGAGAAGTTGGCAAAGGGAGTCAATATTGTTTTAGACAGATACGTCTACTCAGGTGTTGCATATACAGCTGCTAAGGGTCTTGATAGACAGTGGTGTATGAATCCAGATTTGGGCTTACCTAGACCAGATGCTACTCTGTTTTTAAATTTGCTGGATGCAAGTACAAGGAAAGGCTTTGGTGAGGAGAGATACGAAGTAAGCGAGTTCCAACAACAGGTCAAAAAGCAGTTCGAGGGTTTCTTTAATGAAGAGAATTGGCATACTTTAGTTGTCGATGGGAAGTCTATTGATGAAGTCGAGGCTGATGTCTGGGAGATTGTAGAACAATTGATCCAGAAAGATCTTCCTGATGAGATCAGAATGTTCTGATAGCACTCACGAGGTTTCATAGATAGGATAAAAAAAAATAGAAAAAGACATTAATAAACATAGATAACATAGCATTCAAAGATGGGGTCATAATAATAGTCATAAAGGAGATAAATCAAGCACGCAAGATGATACAAGAGAAAGTATCATTCCAACGCATCAACTGCTGCGAGTCGGGTCAGTATAACGGACTTGGAAGTCTCTTGTAGTTCACCGGCGAGGAACATCTCGTCAAGACAACTGTAGACCTTGTAGAAGTTGAATACCAAATCAAGTTCACAGACATTCTCAAAGTATTGATCTAAGATCTCCACTAGCAAGTGTATTGATGAGAGACTTAGCAATTCGTTGTCTTCGAGATCCACACCGGCAATGAAGAAGAGTCCCGCATATCGCTTGTAGACGAGCTTGTTATTTTGGAATTCGACAAAATTACTATGTTGTCTGTGCTCTCTTGAGGAGATCAACCTGTGAACCTCAACATTGATCTTATACTTTTCGTCATGCTGTTCGAGGAAAGTTAGTAATATGTCCACCATAGGATAGCAAGACATTGGACGTAAACGTACGGAAAAGTCTTTATACCATTTTGCAAGGCGCACTTTACCTTGACGGTTCATGCAAATAAGGAATTGAAGGGCCATTATTTTGTATATCGCGCTCCTCTTTGTTGTTCCTTTCCCGTGTGTGTTTGAAATCAAAGGTCAAAATAGTTCCGCATTTTCCCTCGTCGTGGTTTTTGTCCTCGGCTACTCTCGGATTGACTCCACACTTTTTTTTGGAAAAAGCACGCTTTGCGACTTTCTCCAGATTATTTACTTTCACTTTCTTTTACAATTGAAGGAGAAAAGCTATCAAATACGAAAACCGTAGGAGAGCAAATATGGAGCACAGAGGTGCAGTTGTGGTGTTTCAACCCAAGAGGAATAACCTTCTTGGACTCCCAGGGAAGCTCGCCGAGTTATTCTTCGCTGCGGAAATTGTGAGTAACCCTCATCAATCATTTCCATATATGATATACTAACCAATTTGAAACAGAAACCGCAAGATGTTGTAATTGAGATCAAGTGGAGAAACAGAAGACAAGATGCTCCTATGGTTGCCTATACCGGTTGGTCTGGAGAGTCCACTGATAATCAGATCACCATTGATCCGACTTTTGCAAGCTCGATCCATTTGCAAGAAAAAACTAAAGTCGACATCACAGCACATGCCGATGTCCCCAAGGCAACTTCTGTTGAGGTTGAACCCCTAACAGAAGATGACTGGGAAATTGTGGAGCTCAACGCCGGGGCAATTGAAGAGAAGGTACTATCACAGACCAGAGTGATTGAATTGAATAGCCATCTTATATTGTATCCATCAGACACTGTTCATGCCACATTGAAAGTTTTGAAAATTGATCCACCTTCACTCAAGATCGCAAAGCTAGGGAATGATACAGAACTTCACGTTGCACCAAAGACTAGAAGGTCAGCTCAAAGGAGAAAGTCACAGTCCGTGAGGTCAGTTTCTCATGGTCGCCCAGCTAATGAGTTTGCGCCATCTATTTTGCTCAGGGGAATATCGTTGCCACATACACTCTTCCATTCAAGTTATAACTCATATTTCGAAGTATACGTAAACTTTGACGAAGTTATTTACTCTTTACAAAATGCACAATATGTGAAGATCTCTATTGTTCCGGGACCTGATACTGCTAAGAGTAAAGAAGTTGATGACAAGGCCAATATCATATCTAAGGAAATTACTGCTAAGTTGATCCATGATCCATCAATTCCTGGGCATGTTGGACTATCCAGAACACTTGCAATTGCATTGGGTGTTGAAGACACTTTGGGATACCTTGTTCAACTGGAGAAGACTAACAGTCCTCTTCGCTTCAAGAATATTACATTGACAGTACACCCATTCACCACAGAATCCAAACCGGAAACAGTTAATCAGCTGGAATTGAGTGCAGAGCATTCACAGAAGGAGAAGGAGGCCAAAAGGGAAAAGAACAAGAAGTTGAAACAATCATTAGCTACTGAGTTCTTTGATTTGGGATGGAATAAAACGTGCTTAACAAAGGGTGCTAGACTGCCTGTCATGGAGGGTCTCCCAGAAGGAGGTGTCATAATGTTTAAGGAAAAATCCAATTGTATTTTACCACACGAAAATTCCAAAATCACATTTGAAATTGGTGATGATATTCTTATCCCAACATCGAAAGTCCCTTCTCAAATCCTACAAACACCAAACGAGGAAGATGAGAAGCCAATTGGAATAGATAACATTATCCAGAAAATTTTCAGAAATTTAAAGAGAGGAAAGGTTGGTGCCCTAGTATTTGGTCCAGCTGGCTCAGGAAAATCATTGGTTATGAGAGACGTCTCCAGAAGACTTCACGATCGAGGAGTTTACCAGCTGACAGTAAACTGTAATGACTACACTAGAGAGTCTATTGCTAACATTAAGGAGAAAATAGATGGCTGGGTCAAACAGTGCGCATGGTATTCGCCAAGTTTGCTTACTTTGGAGGGGCTTGAAGATCTGTTCCCAGCAGAAGCCGAACATGCTGATTCAACACAGACTCGTCAGTTATCTGAATACTTCATCCAGTCACTAGCAAGCGTTACAAAATCAAGAAATGTCACCATACTGGCGTCTGCCAGATCTAAGGAGGCAGTTAACAGTATCATATTTTCCAGTCATTGTATTGAAGAGTTGTTCAATTTAAGAGCCCCTAACAAGGATGTAAGACAGGCCATCTTGGAGTATTATATGCTCAAGCACAAACTTTCGTTGCCCAAAGATTTTGATGCTTCCCAGATGTCTTTAGAGACAGAAGGTTATCTACCAAGTGATCTTAAGATATTGGTTGATAGAATCTACCACGAAGCTATTTATGCAAAAATGGAAGATGGAGATGTGACTGGTGAGCAATATATTCCAGTCTCTAATGAGTTGTTTACAAAAGCTTCTTCCAGTTATGTTCCTTCAAATCTTAGAGGTGTAAAGTTGCAGAAGTCCACCACAAGCTGGGTCGATATCGGTGGTCTGACCGAGGCCAAAACCATTTTACTGGAAACGCTAGAATGGCCAACCAAGTATGCACCAATCTTCAAATCGGCAACTCTCCGTTTAAGATCAGGTATTTTGCTCTACGGATATCCGGGTTGTGGAAAAACACTTCTAGCATCTGCAGTTGCTGGACAATGTGGACTGAACTTCATTTCAGTGAAAGGTCCTGAAATTTTAAACAAGTATATCGGTGCATCTGAACAGTCCGTTAGAGAGCTTTTTGAGAGAGCGCAGGCCGCCAAACCATGTATCTTATTCTTTGATGAGTTTGACTCAATTGCGCCAAAAAGAGGTCACGACTCTACAGGTGTAACAGACCGTGTTGTTAACCAAATGTTGACGCAAATGGACGGTGCCGAGGGCCTAGACGGTGTTTACGTTCTTGCTGCGACCAGTAGACCTGACTTGATCGATTCTGCTTTGTTACGTCCTGGTCGTTTAGACAAGAGTGTCATTTGTGATATGCCAAACTATGAAGATAGGTTGGATATTCTGAAGTCAATCACAAGGAAGATGGAATTGCATGATGATGTTTCGTTAGAGGCTGTTGCCGAAGAGACAGCTGGTTTCTCTGGAGCTGATCTTCAGGCCCTGGGATACAACGCATACTTGGAGGCCGTCCACGAGAAGCTTGAAAACGACAAACTTCAAGCAGAGGGAGAGGACAAAACTCAAAACCAAGACATTCATGAGTTTTTCCAAGTCTCCTTGAGCCAGATGAAGTATAACACGAAAATGAAACCACACGAAAGATCGAAGATACTTCGTCAGATCGAGCCACTTTTCGAAAATATCCAAAGCTCTATGAAGTCGGAGTCTGCAGTTGAAGGACAATCAAAACCAAAAAGCTCCGGGGTCTGTATCAAGCAGAAAGACTTCCTATCCTCACTGAAAGATACCAAGCCAAGTATTTCTGTTTCTGAGAAACGTAAACTTAGTGCTATCTATAGTAAGTTCGTGGATGGCCGTGATGCAAACATGCAAGATGGTAGTTCTAGCACTGATGTTGGCGCAAGGACTACACTGGCTTAAAACTAGAAACAAAATTTATAGTGAATCCAAATAATCTTAACCTCTAGCTTCGTTTCAATAAGAGCATTAATGACTGCTGCTATGGCAACGCGCGAAATCAAAACAAAAAAAAACTGGTACACGCACCCACAGTTCCGCGCTGCGTCAAATCACCATCAAAGGCGTAAACAAACAAGAACCAGGCACAACAATCACGCCAGCGCTAAGATCAATAAGCTATCTGATAGTCTGATCTCGGGGAGATAATACAGAACTAACCACTTTCAATCTTGGCCTAAGATGTCGCTTTGGAGCATTAATGCTGCGAAGAAGAAGGATGAAGAGGTACCTGGTACCTCTAAATGGATCAGGAAGGAGCTGTACACACTCCATGAGCTGATGATTAACAACGCCGAGCAGTTTGCTTACTCAGTTGCATCTGAGTTTGCTTGGATTGATGAGCAGATGGAGGACATTGTTAATTCAACCGGAGAGTAAGTAACGACATCAGCCTATTTTATAACCGCCCGGAGCATTGGTACTAACGCTATCAACCAGGAACCCACGTTTACTTCTAGAATCACCGGCAAAGCTACGAGGAAAGGACTCACCCGTGAAGAGGCTAAGAGAGCATGCAGTGTCCCTGAAGTCACCACAGAAATCACCTGCCAAGTCACCAATGAAAGAACTTGACATTAATGCTCTTAAGCTTTCTCCCATCAAATTCCACAACCCACTGAAGTCATTAGCGTCACCAGTGGGCAAGAATAATGCGTCAATTGATACTGAAAATGAACCACGATCACATAAAACAACTGAGGCTGCTGAGTCACAGAATGCCTACAATCCTTTCATAGAAGTACCCCAACCCAAACCGGTGCCATCAAGTTTGATAAAATCTCCTCTCAAGATCAAGGTAAAACCAGCGACAAAAGCTTCACTTATATCTTCGCCTCATGAACCAGCTGAGGTGGCGAAGACAAAGCCACCAAAAGACACACAGAACCATGTGTTTGACGACAGAGACGATTATGACGCATCGCTAGACGAGAACTCCTTCCACGCTATTAGAACGACAATTAGGAAGAGCCTAGCCAAGAAAACAGCACCGGAAGGCTCAAACACAACCACTGAGAGCTCATACAAGAGTGCTGATGAAGGATCAAGACCGTCGTCACTTGTGGCCCAGGCAAGCTCCAATGCTTTAGGATCCTCACTTATGTCTCTTCAGAGCCAGCCAGACTCAGTGGAGACAATAAAGGTTCCATTGAAAGAGGAAACGAAGAAGAAAAAAACATTTGGCTCCAACACACCTCCTCCTTCGAAAAGGGAAAGTCAGGGGTTTGCCTTGTTACCTCAAAGAGATCCGTTGACTCTGAAATCAGCAAAGAAATCTGAGAATACGAAGAGTCGTTTAAGTCTTTTCGACGACGACTTCAACATCAGTACATCAAAAGAAGAGAAATTGACTCCTCCAACTTTTAATCGACTGTACCCAACTCTCACCTTGGACTCTACGAACCCATCCTCCGCCGTTTCACCAACTTCTCCAAAGGCGAAGAGCAAGACCCAGTCTCCTACAAAGTTGAAAGAACCAAATTTGGTACCATTGAAAGCCACTTTGGCAAGTCCTAAACTCCCTACAGTAATAAAGAGTCCCATTAAGCAGAAGAACCAGTCTTTGGAGTCCCCAAAGAAAACCATCAACTCCCCAATCTCCAACTTGTTTGCTTCTGTGAACTCAACGTTGAAGAAAGCTAGAAGCAAGTTCATCAGAGAGACAGAGAAAGTGTTAGGCGATGATAGAGTTGCAAACGAGTACCCTGATGATCAACACTCACCATCAAAGCCCCAATCAGCCAGTCACCAAAAGGCAATTGAACCTGTGGTAAAGTCACACAAGAAAAATATTCTGAGCATGGGCTTCTCTGATAATGATGCAACAGAAGGAGAAGTAGAAGAAGAAGAAGAAGAAGAAGAAGAAAAAGAGGAACAAGATCATGACGATGACGATGAGATGGACTTGAAGCGTGATAGTTTGAAATTCTCTCCAGTGAAGAGTGCCTATGGATATCTTAGAAAAGAGATGAACAACTCACCAAAACAGAAGAATTCTGAAGATTTGCAGATATCATCTAATACTGGTGAGTCTAAACTACCGCAAGAGAGCAAGGCGGCCAACCAACCACGTAACCTCGCGAGAGTTTCGCTCTCTAAACCAGATGACAACCTTCACCCACGGAAATCTAGAGGTGGGTTGGCTTCTATGTCATTGGAGGCCAAAGCTAGGACCTCAAGACCCAAATCTCTGGTTGGAGAACAGTTGTCGATCCCAACTAAGAGGAAGTCCCGAACAGAGGAAGACACACACACTGGCAACAGAGTCGGTTCAAACCAACCATACAGAAAGATTGGTACTAGAATTGTTGCTCCAACTGTGCAACACTCTAAGCAAACGCAACAAGATTCCAAACGCCGCCTTACTGCAGAACAACTCCAAAGTGTTCTTCAGAAGCGAGCTTCGAGAGTTTCTCATAGCAACCAACATACTGTTCAACCTTCCGAAGTTGAAGCTGCGAGAACCATTAAGTCGACTCCCAAATACGCAGTCCCCAATACACAGACACTCATGAAGACAGCTGTTCTCCAGCATGCTGCTCAAAGCAAGATTACAAATCCTTTCCAAAGCAGTACATCTTCTTTTTCGTCAGCTTACAGCAAGTCTAATCCACCAGCGACACCAGTTGCTGCCGTCCCACTACCAGAGATTTTCTCTGAAAGTGATGATGATGAGGAGGGAAGTATTTTGAAGGATTGGGCCAATTCTCCTGAGTTGAGACATATCTTGATGAACCAGCAAAATATGGACCCAGATAAGGTGTTCGGACCAATTGCACCATTGCAAATGGAGGAAATATTTCAAAATAGCAATGTCGCAAAGCTGAAGAATCGTGGATCATCTGCTCAGTGGACAAGAGACGGTCTGACTACACAGGAGATTGAGAGCTACAAAAGTCGAACTTACAAGAGGTGATGAGATGTCTCCTCTACTTTCAATGACTATTTTAGATATTATGAACGTAACGTGAACATTATTTTATCCAGAATCCTAGAAAAAGCGTTAAACCTCAATTCTCTTCTTCAAAGCAAGCTCTTTATTCCAGGTCTTTAACCAATTTTCAGCGTCGACTTTAGGTACAAAGTAAAGTCTAACAGCGTTGTCAAAGAGTGGAATCTTTGGTGCCTGGGTACTCAGGGCCTTGTTTAAAGTACCCTTTTTACCAACCTTAACCAAACCACCAGCAAGTGTCTCCATATATGCTTCCAACTTCTTTGGAGTAAAGTTTTCATGTTTAGGATCCTCAAACCAGCTCTCTGGTCTTTGCAGGACATGCTCCATCACTTCACCCGGTGTGCTCAACTCAGAGATTTCAGCGACAAAGTCAAATTCATCAGTGGTTGGGTAGATAATGACTGCCGGTAAGATGATCTGTGTCTCAATATCCTTTGGGTCTTCAAGTCTGAGTTTGGTGTTCTCCAGAAATTCGGATGGTCTTGGTGTAGTGATAACTGTGTATCCACGGGCTTTGATTGCTTCCTCCAATAATTGTTCAAGGGCAAGCTTCTCGATTTGTTCATTCTCCTTTTTAACTCTGATTCTTTCAAGTTCTTCTTCCTTAGATGTGATCTGCTTTAAAAGTGCATGGGAAGCAAGATTATCAGGGCTTATCTTGAAACTGAACTGGATGGCCTCTTTAGCCTCATCAAATTTCTCAATGGCAAAGAATGCCTTGGCCATTCGGTAATAAGCCTTGATGTTCTTTGGATCCAACTTCAATCCAGATTTGCAATCATTAATACATCTTCTATAGTTTTTCAATTCTAAGTTGCAGGCAGCTCTATTCAAGTATAGAGGTGCTTCGATTGAAGCGATACCACATTTAGCAGCGAGACCTTTATCGTAAAACTCAACTGCACTTTTATACTGCTTGATCTTGAATTGGTCGTTTCCTTGGTTCTTGAAGTTGGTAGCAATCTCATCTGGTTCACCATCATATGCAAGGGCTTTGAGAGCCTCAAGAGCCATGTTCTCATTACCATCAGCATCCTTCTCATCCAGTGCGTTCATGAAAAATGGAAGCTTATTAAGCTCGCTCATCACCTCATCGGTCGACTTGTCTGCAAGTTGTGCAAGCTGTGGTGGCAGCTCAGGTTGTCCCGGTTTTGGAACATAGTGCTTTGGCTTCTCAACAACGTCAGGAAGCTCTGTAATGTTAACCATCTTGGAATGTGATAGAAGCCGGTAGAAGCTTTAGTTTCGTATTTAATGGACAAATTTTTGTGTCAAAGTTCTGTTTTTCAGAAGTTGACCAATTTTTTTCTCTCCCTCTTTCTTCCTTCGCGCGCCAAGGTTTTCCCCACGCTAACGCAAAGGACAAATACGATCTTTAGATCTTGGAACACTTAATACACAAGACAAATTAATAAGTGGACACGCCTTAAATCCTGATGCCATGTTATGCACGCATTTCTTCTCTGTGATCACGCACCACAAAAATAGCAAAGCTATAAATGGGGAGGAAGGCCGCCTTTACCATCTCGTAGTTTACAGTTTACGATAAAGAATATACGGAGTTTCCAGTAGGGCGGTTAGTCTTATTTACTACTAATAACACTATCAACATGAGTAAAGACCACCTCATAAGGGGACATGCTGGTACAAAAGCAGATACCCCAAAGAACATTGTCCTCTGTTTTGACGGTACGGAGAGTAAGTTTGGCCCAGCGCCTTACACCAATTCCCTTAAACTCTTTCGTCTTTTGGATAAAGATGACATCACTGAGCAGATTTGCTATTACCAACCGGGGATTGGAGCTTCAATGACAGTCGAGAACAACAACTCATGGAACTTGACTGCTTCACTTTCAAGTTCTCTTGATGCCCTGGTGGCTTTCTCCTTGGACAATCACATCATTCAGGCATATAAGTTCTTGATGAGATTCTACTGCAGCGGCGATAGAATATATTTATTTGGATTCAGGTAGATTATAACACTCTTAATTGAAACAGTATTCTCTAGCGTTTACTAACAAATCAAAATCTCAGTCGTGGGGCATTCACAGCGAGGGTTCTCAGTTCCATGATTGAAAGAGTTGGGTTATTAAACCCAGGATTGGAGGAGCTTGTTGAAGGGGCATGGTC
This sequence comes from Petasospora americana, assembly GCA_003708795.3. NCBI lineage: Eukaryota > Fungi > Ascomycota > Saccharomycetes > Phaffomycetales > Wickerhamomycetaceae > Petasospora > Petasospora americana. Next base: position 918,067 of record PPOA03000001.1, read on the forward strand.
CATTTATAGCGCATGGGAGTACGCTGCTCAACCTAGCCAACCTGATTACACTACAACATTGGTGGATGAGTTCAAAAAGACATTCACCAGAACGGAGCCTGTTGAGATTGAGTTTATGGGACTTTTCGAAACTGTGAATTCGGTTGGGCTTATACGAGATCGTATGTTCCCATTTACAACCAGATTCAATCTGGTTAAACAGATCAGACATGCTGTTAGCATTGATGAACGTCGATCAAAATACAAACAGAACTTGATATATCCTTACTCCTATAAGCCACATATGTTCTCCTTGGACTGTACACCTACTCCCTGTTCTAAGCGGACTGGCAATCACTCTGTCCAGTCAAGTTTAGTTGACGGACTGGTACACTCTGAGTCGACCAACTTAGGTATATTGGATGCTAAAGAGTTGATGAATGATATACACAGGAAACTCAGGGATGCTACTTCAGAAAGGTTTAATCTCGTAAATGATGTTCAAAGTCGCAGAACTTCAGTTACAGATTCCACTCTCGAGTATGATAAGACCAAGTTATTAAGTGGCGAGTTCCAAGAACTCTGGTTTTCAGGTAATCATGGAGATGTTGGAGGTGGATGGGCTCCTAGTATTAATGGCCAGTTCTTATCTTGTGTTCCATTGAGGTGGATGCTTGCCGAAGCAATTAGAGCGGGTGTCCGATTTCAAAGAGATTTGGTCATCTCGTTTGCTGAAAGATATTCTTCATTGGATTCTGTTTTATCTCCAAGTCATGATTGTTTGGCTTTTTGTAACAATAGCCTCACACTTGATATTAATGACAAGGAAAAACTGAAAATATTAATTATATCCAAGGTGATGAAATCAAAAGAGACTTCAAGCTTTAGATCGTTTGAAATACAATCCCGTCAAAGTTATCAAGACTTATTAGAGCACGATGTTTTTGCCACTAGTCTTAAACGCCTTGATTTAGAACTTCACAAAGATCACTCCTCTCGGGAAGTGTTTGAATATTACAAGGAAGTACCAAAAGAAAAAGTTGAAGGATATGATGGCCGTGGCAACAGTTCATGGGTAAGATCGCTTCTTTGGTGGATAATAGAACTTTTGCCATTAGGAACTAAGATTGAGAACACCAATGGTGAATGGAAAAACGTTTACATTCCGAACTTGGGTAGATCGAGATCTCTCCCGTCTTACGCTCAAGTTCATTGGAGTGTCTACTGGAGAATGAGATACTGCTATGACTACTATCCAAGAAATCTTCCAAAGTATTCTTATGAGCTCCTAGACGGCAAGACTCCAGAGTCTGAAATCACAGATGATCCTTTGCTCAAAAAATCCATTTCAGAGACACGGATTCAGTTTGATAAATGGACAGAAGAAGATTGGCGTATTGTTCCAGATGATTTGACATCTGCGCTTCAAGAAGCTCGGTATATTAATAAGGATCCAATTGCCGGATCTTCATCAGATCTTCAGAATGGAACTGGAAAAGCTATTGCATTGTAATTGCTACATAGATTAAATTGCATATCCATTATTTTAATCAATTGTAGCTCATTAATGGCAAACATCGGAGACGATCGAGTCACGTGCCCTTGGGCTTAACAAATAATCCGCGAATGCGTTTGTGGTGCTGCTCCAACCGAGTCCTTTTTGTTTTGCTCGAAGTTTTTTTTTTTTTTTTAAGTTTTTTTTCATTTTTTTTGAAGCCAATCAGCGCCCTGTTGATTTGAATTTCCCATTTTTTCGAGGGAGCGTCTTAGAGCGCTTGGAAAAAAAATAACCAACATCAACACTTAGCATAAGCAACGAGGTCAATAAACTTGCCATCACGAGACAATCATTTCACACAATGCTTTCCTTGAGAACCGCTTTGCGTAACAACACCTCTCTCAGAGCTTTGGGTACGTTTACCTTCCCTCTTGATTACGACGTTCATATGTGATTTCCCGGCAATACTCAAATGGCTGACAGATGGCCTATAAACAGATTTTAGCACACGGAGACAAACACACAAAACACTACTCTCGGAAGGACGAAGATATATTATCAAATGCTTTCAATTGTGATCCGAGAGAGCTGATCTCTACCCCCTGATCAATACTATTCACTCTGAATTTACTCGGAAGCCATCAACATAATCAATTGACTATCTTGCGCCGTGGAATCACAAACTGGAAGCCGTCATTCATACCTTTGATAAAAACAGTATACTAACATTCATTTCTCTAGCTGGTCAGTCCAGACTTCTCTCCTCTTCTTCTGTTGCCCAGAAGTCCACTTACCGTACTCCAGACTTCGGTGACTACGTTAAGAAGGAAGGTACCACCGACAAGGGTCGTGTCTTCACTTACATGACCGTTGGTTCCTTGGGTATGGTCTCTGCCGTCGCTGGTAAGTCCACCGTCGAGGCCTTCTTGACTTCCTGGACCGCTTCTGCCGATGTCTTGGCCATGGCCAAGGTTGAGGTTGACCTTGCTGCTATCCCAGAGGGTAAGAACGTTGTCGTCAAATGGCAAGGTAAGCCAGTCTTCATCAGACACAGAACTGCTGCTGAGATTGATGAGGCTAACCAGGTTGATATCTCCGCCCTTAGAGATCCACAAACCGATGCTGACCGTGTCCAGAACCCAGAATGGCTTGTTATGTTGGGTATCTGTACCCACTTGGGTTGTGTCCCAATTGGTGAGGCTGGTGACTTCGGTGGTTGGTTCTGTCCATGTCACGGTTCCCATTACGATATTTCCGGTAGAATCAGAAGAGGTCCAGCTCCATTGAACTTGGAGATCCCAGCTTACTCCTTTGACGGTGACAACTTGGTTGTCGGTTAAACATTTTCTTTAACTTAACGATCACCAAAACATTACGACAAACAGGGGACATCTTTTCTAATTTTGTTCATGAGTTATATTTTTTCTATTTTTAAGACGAGGGTATGAGAGGGGAGTATATCAATTTTTAATTTGGTACTGTGTATCATTTTTTTTCAACTGATATATTACACGATAGGGTTGAAGCTGATAAACATTCAAACATACTACAACACAACAACACACACACACACACAATATCATAGAGAATATGAACTTGTTCTTTCTTGAGAATGGTTTACTATTTATTTTGTTTCCTGACAAAAGAGAGGCAAACCACCACTTTGTCTTGTTCTTTTACTCCACAGAAGAGAGACCGAAGACAAAAATGTAAATAGTATACACTTTTGGTTCTTTTTTTTATCAAACAAATTGCATTGTTTTCATCTACAGTAAACAAAGGATAAGATATCCATGTAGCTTTTCAAATATTTCACCGTAATCCGAACCCTTCACATTCATAAATACAGATATCCAACTTACTCCAAAGCTCCTCTTTAGAGTTATAGTCATACAGACACAACTCATTGAAGCAGGTATGAGCCACTGGTAACTTTCCGTGAGTAGTATAGCAATGAAGCTTTGTAATCTTAAAAGTCATTGTACTTTCCCCAGTCACTGGAATTCTATCAGATCCAGTCACAAATGATAAAAATCTCCTTTGTTGTTCATAACTTAGCTTTTCAAACCATTCCCAGAACCAGCCGATAACAACATGTTTACTTGGGTCAAGTGGATTCCACCCATTGTACTTAGTAATAGCTTTTAATGAATCAATGTCGACCTTATTTTCATTATTTCCACAAATCACTAGTAATAACTCCCTTGCCGTGAAAAGACTCAATGCATTTCCACCAACGACTTTGTGAAACCCATTATAGAGATTTTGAAATTGAGTATCTATAGATTTATTCAGGTAAAAATCTACCCACTTGTTAACATAGTCCACTCTGTTTCCACTATTCACAAGAAGATTTGATCCCCCAGGAATGAGTTCTTTAACAACACTATTACCAAATAGATCTTTGAAAGTGGTCTCAAAGTAAACACACATTTCTTCAATATTTTCTGTGGTTTCTAAAAGGGCAAGAAGCCCTTTAGCAGTAGAAGGGAAGAGCTCTTTGTAATCATCAAGAGTGACCTCCTGTCCCAAAAGCTTCTTGTATAAAGCCAATGGAAACTTGAGATCTAATATAGTGGAGTTGAATACTGCCAACCCTAGCACTGTACCAATAAGCCTATATAACTCTTCATTCTTCTCAAGTGGTACTGGACAAAACCAACAAAGTCGGGACTCTTCGTTATAGACAAACATACCATTGTCGCCATTGACGAGTTCTTTAACCAAGAGTTGAAACCACTCTTTCTTTAATCCGCCAACATCAATACCAGGCTCACCAATGAATTCAGCTTTAAGGACTTTTTGAAGATCATTTTGACGGGCTTTTAAAATACGTAAAGAGTCATTGGTTATATGTGATCTTCGAACTTGAATTTTTAAGTGGAGATCAATGCTTTTTCTAGAATCAAGTGATCTTAGGAATGCATCCTCAGCATGATGCTCCATCTTACACCTTGCCTCGTACTCCAAAATTGCTATTTTGGAACCCAATGTTAACAGAAATGGGAATTGACAGAAAGTAAACCAAGGCTCCACAGACATTTCCCCAAGGCAGCCTCCTCTTAATATCTCATAGTAGAGATTATGAGTTTTGACAGGTTTTTGGAAATGGGATTGCCAAACTTCAAAATCATTCCTAGCAAAGATATAATCACAGAGCGTATTATAGAAGATATCAGCAGATATGTCACTTCTATCACAATTGTATAGAATTGAGAGACATTTTGCGGCAGATTTGATATGCCAATCCTTCCCATAGACGGCAGTAGTCAACCTCAATTCATTATATGAGGTATCACTAGGTGGTAAAAGTATCTCTCTCCATTCACTGATATTATTCAAGCCATTGATAATCGAAGTTGGCAAGTGATCACGTAAATGGCTCAACTTATTATCCTCTGTATTTGACAGTAAAGATGGATTCAATTTCTCAGATTTGTTATAATCTGAATAAACAGGACTATTTATTGGATATCGCTGCTCAGCAGAATCTTCTGATAGAACTTTCTTGTTCATATCTCTCACTAAACTAAATGTAATGAACAGGTTAAATAGCTGAACCTTTGAGTGAAATTGCTCAAGAGGAACACTGGAAAACCACTTCAACAAACCAGCAAGGACTCTATCGCCCGAGTTTGCCAAATAACCAATAACACGGCTTATAATCCTATAGGACAATGCTTTCACCTCTGGACAGTCCAACTGCGCTCTCCACAGACTACAGTTTCGTACAGAGCGTTGATGGTACAGGCAGTCTTGTAAAGTTGGGAGCTCCAAGAGGAGAAGTGCCCATCGCCAATCAGGGGCTTCGGTAAGTGAATCAAATGGACCATGGAGTAAATCAGACACTGCCATTAGTAGCTTCAGATACAGCCTCTTCGATCTTGTAGAGACACAGATGAATTTCATGAACTGATGGAATTTCAAATAATCGATAGGTGGTATTCCTGTCGGTTGATAATCAAGTGGGATGAAAGACTTGTTCAAAGAAGAGATCGAACCAAATCTACCTGTTAAATATCTTTCAATCTCAAGAAATACTTCATTCGATGAATGCACACCCTTTAGCTTCTGTCGACTCTCAGAGATGATCTGCTTGATGTCCTCGATATCGAGTGGCTTTGAGTCAGTTAATGTAACTTGAGACGATTTGAAACTGAGCATTGACGAGCAAATAGGGCACATGTGCCTTGAAAATCCACTGAACCTGACTAGAGTCCCACAGCAACGGCATTTAGTCACAATGAAGTCTTCATTAGAGTCCGTTATTGCCTCATTCATGGATGTGGAAAGTCGTTCTTGATATGAGCGAAGGATTGAGCACCGGGGAGTTTATATTGTGCTGTGATGACACAAGCACTTCAGTTAGAGCCTATAAAATCAAGCTCAAAAGGTAAAAATAGCGACTTCATTATCACCTTTGTCTTCATATGTTCGTATAAAGAGAGGCAGTTCAATTTATGTCTTTGTGTCATTGTTGCCATGGTTACTTAATGTGTCTAATCTGTTGGTGTTTGGGTGTCAATGTCAGTTGTTCTATATAAGTTTGAAAATGGTTGAGCCACGCACTCATCAAGTACCGTTCTCTTAAATATATACCAAGGTTAAAGGATTAATGTCGTTTATTCTTACTAGACTGAATGACCCGAGTGATATTGTGGATATACACTACCTTCCACTAGTGGATTCCACAGCACATTACTTGGTGGTGGGGCGAAGAAAATCGCTAGACATATACTGTATCAATAATGACTCTTCATTAACTCTGCGAAGATCAATACCGATACTTGATACAATTATTGATGTGAAGCCAATTGAACCGTTAGAACTTCCTGGTACATGGCTGATTATAACTACGGAGTCACACAAAGTGCTACTGGTCGCATTTAGAGGAAGCATCACAAGAGATGTCGTTGTTGAAGAGTATGATCTCAAAGAATTATTACACATAAGCTCAATAGAACCAAGAACACTTTGTGTCGAATCTGGAAGATTCTTCTCAGTATACACCACAGAGGGCAGTGTCTGCTTCTTCCACATGTATAGAGGAAAAGATCTGAAGAATTTTGTGAAAGCTTTAGATCCAAAATCTAAGGGAAAACAGATGCTATTCAAACCAGCACAAGTGTTCACTATGACAAACGTCCAAGGGCGTACACCTTTGCTTTTCGAATCAATGGTAAGCCATTATGAAGAAAATGTGAACGATGCGACTCTGTGTGTTCTCTTCAGAGACGATCTCTTCAATTATTTTTCTTCATACTTTGCTGTTGACAAAGGCCAATTCAATCAAAACTATAAGTTGAAATTTCCAGAGGAAATGTCAAAAGTTATATTGCCTCTACAGAGAAATATGGGCAGTATATTCTTTGGAAAGACTGGTATTTATATTAGATCATACCCAGATATGATTGAGGACCTGAAACCTAGCCAGCATCTGACTTCGGACCCAACTATTGAGATAATTGAAGCTAATAGCAAACTTCAATTCATCAAAAAGAAAACTACAAGGAAGAATTGGAAAGTGACTTGTGCACATTTGATATATGCTAAGCCATTCAGCAATATATCTTCAATTTTGTTCATTACCGATGAAGGACATTTTTACCTTACCGAGATCGATGCAGAAGTTCTTCAAGACGACTTTGGTTACCCACAATTTGTGTCGTTAAAGTCTTGGAGTGTGCGTTGCTTTTCATCCAAGCTATTTGCAGCTGAAAAGATAATTCAAATTACAGAGAGCAAATATCTTGTTTTCTCTAACACTCACGGTATCGCCACGGTTGAGATAGACACTCAAAATATGTCATTCGCAACCGAGAGAAATCTTACTGTCTCTCCTCCAATTTTGGATTTCAATATAAATGGACTATCAATACCAAAGATTCAAATATTGGGTGGTTCCTCACCAACAGATGGACTTTTGAGAACCGAGTTTAAAGGATTTGAGAGTGAGATAATGAAAGTTGATAAATTGAAAACACATAAAGGTGTTACCGGTGTATGGAAAATTGGCGATACTTACCTGATTAATAACTTGGATGGTGTTCAGATTTTCCAGTTCCAGAATGGGACTTTGACGGAAGTAAATGACTTCCATGGACTTGGTGGTGTAGATGGTGGTATTATTGATATTAGCATGTCATATGGGCAGCTGATCTGTATATCTGAAGGTGGTATATATCGAGATTCTGAGAAATTGCAAAGTGGACCTATAGAGACTGGATGCATAACGCAATCGGGAACACCAGTAGTGGTTAAGAGTGGGACTATTGAGGTAAAAACTCAGAAGTACAAACTGTCAGAGGAGATCTCATGTATCAACGCCATTGAAGTGGGAAGAGTGATTCATGTTATAACCGGAACCTGGTCAGGTGAAACAAGCATATTTGTCGATGGCTCAAAGAAAATAATTCATAAATCTGATCTAGCCGTACATTCTGTTTTGATCAAACACTTGGGCTCCACCACTGTCTATGTGATTGGAGGTGCTGATGGCTGTGTCAGGATCTTTGTTGGTAAGGACATGACAGAGCTTAGTATTGGGTCTGCACCTGTTAAGGTTATTGACTTCGATGGCACATCTTTCCTTGCTGGTAATAAGGAAAACACAATTAGAGTAGTGTTGAGCCATAGTGGAAAAGTCTTGGAAAGTGGTTACTTGACCATCGATTTTCCAGAGGCTTGGTGGTTTGACCCAGAATCTAAGAAGGTCATTACCTTCTCTAAAGGCTCGGTTGGCCATATTGAGAGTTCACGAGTGTTTGAAACGCTTCAAAATGAGATGAAATTGAATAGACTCACAAGGAAAGCTACAAAGTTCAAGAACTTCTTGAATTTAAGTCTTATAGTTACTGTTACCGAGAAGTTCAATGATTCTGTCGGGAGAGATATGATGACATCTCAATTGGAGGTTATTGATAACAACACTTTCAAGACGAAGTCGATATATCGTTTTGAAGAGGGTATTGAAGTTACAGACGTCGTCAATACAACGTATCGTCGTGATATAATTGACACCTATGAAGAAGAGAAAATCAATATGGGGTTTGAAAATGTTCTTTCTCAATGCTTTATCGCCTCATGTGTCTATCACATGCAGGATGAAAATGGCCCACCATTGATGTTATTTTCTATTGATGAAAATGGTATCATTCAACATCAATGTTCTTCCGAGCCTTCTAAGATGTCTTTCTACTCTTTGACAAATCATGTCAACAGGCTTGTAATCGGTGCTGGTAATAAGATCTGTGCATATCAGATACTTTACTCTGTCGCAGACTCAAAGTTTGCACTGAAGAGAGTCTCCGATCCATATGAAACGAGATATTACACCTCTGTTATTAAGTCTGTTGGACCAGATGTTGTTGTTGGTGACATTATTAAGAGTCCCGTGAGGTTAAGATTGAAAGTTAAGGAGACCATCGAAGAAGGAGGAACGATATTGAAATTCCGTCAGGATACCAATGACTTAGATTCTATGACATTTGTTACTGCTTTAGAGAGTTATGGGATTATCGTCCTCGCAACAGATTCTATGAAGAACGTACAAATTTCATTATTGACCTCAGACTCTGCCAATACCATTTCACAGTTTAACATTGGTGATCAGATCAATGTCGTAAAGGAGATCGACAGAGGTGGGAAGCATATTTTATCCAATGAAACCATCACATCATTATTGGTAGATGGTGAAATTCTTCCAATGGTGCCAGATATTGTCCCTATGTTTATCTTAGGTTCTGTTGATGGTGGATTACATTTATTGAGTTTGGTTACAAAAAGTGAGATTGTAGAGCTACTGGAAACGGCTCAAGAAACTATAATTAAAGATAAGTTAAAAGTGTTATCCAAGACACAAAGCAGTGATTCTCGCATTGAACAGTATCTTAGCAGCAGAAATTGGAGAAATACAAGAGGTAGTGTGAAGGCTATGTCTAATTTTATTGATGGTGATTTGATAAAGCGATATGATGATGACGTTGCAAAGGATCTTATTGAAGAATTCTGTAACGTTTTATAAAGTTATGGAATGACTATTACATGACTTGATTTATGCAAAAAATTAAGATATATTTTATTGTACAAGATAAACTTGAGTGTTTTCATAAACTCATTAGATCAACAAAGTCTCGATCTTGTCCTTACAGGCGTAGATCTGGTTCTTCAAAGTAGAACCCTCATTGGTAGTGATGGAAGCAGCAATGACTGGTCTGGAGACACCACAAGCTCTACCCAAAGCGGCCTTAGATGGGACGAAGACGTATGGGACGTTCTTATCCTCACACAACAAAGGCAAGTGCAACAAGATCTCGATTGGCTCAGTGTCAGCGGCCATGATGATGAACTCGGAGATACCTCTGTTCAAGGTCTTGGTAGCCTCGTTAGCACCCTTCTTCAATTGACGAAGACTGGAAGCCTGTTGGGCAACATCGAGGATTTGCTGAGACAAAGCCTCATCAGCGAGTGGGAAAGCCTTTGGGTTTGGAGCAGACATTGTTTATAAGAGGTTCCTTGCAAAAATGAAGAGTTACTGGGGAGCTCGCCTCGTGTTTTTGTTATCAAAACTAATTATAAATGATGTCAAAGTTTAAAATTTTCTAAATAATCTTTTTAAAAAAATCCGCGCACACATTAAAATTTTCAACGGTGTGGCCCATACCGATGAGGAAAAGGTTACCCGCCCGTCGGCTTTTCGCTTACATAAGCGGTGCTGGGATATACACTACGGAATTTCATATGCGTGAATATCATAACACGATTGTCCAAAAGCGCGGGTGGCTGCTCTCTCGCGCTGCTCGTTGTCTCTCCTTTTTCGCCCAAAAAGAGCCCAATAGTAAGTGGTTTAAACTCATTCCACTTGACTTAGTCTTTAAATTGCAAGCAATTCTTCAAAAGAACAAAACGTCAATTGCACAAATTTAACAATGTCTGAACTTTGGTACGTCTTTTAATCAGTTTAAATGGGGGTTCTCGGTTGTTTTTCTGGGACCAAGTGGTTTAGAGCTAGCTGTTTGTTTGGCAGAGGTGGCAACATCTCGAGAGCCGTTATCAATACGGTTTCGAATGGATATTAAATTCGATAAGTTCAGGGATATATAAGCACTCCGAAGAGATTCAATTGGGAAGTGATTTAATTGGACAGACGATTTATCCACAGAGTCTTCAAACGTGTCTGTCTCCGTCGTGCTGCGCCATTTGTTCTCAGTTTGACCCTCGGAAAACAATGAAACAGAACCCCTACCACTAAAAGGAGAAAGTTACTAACATCAATAACAGCCCTGTCTATGCTGTACGTCTGAAATTTCATATTTGATACAAATTGATAAATACTAACAATTCCCCTTCTAGCCATTCTTTGGTGCCATCGGTTGTTCCGCCGCTATTGTCTTCACATGTTTCGGTGCTGCTTACGGTACTGCTAAGTCCGGTGTTGGTATCTGTGCCACTTCCGTCTTGAGACCAGACTTGTTGGTTAAGAACATTGTCCCAGTTATTATGGCTGGTATTATTGCCATTTACGGTTTGGTCGTTTCCGTTTTGGTTTCTGATTCTTTGAAGCAGCAGCAGGCTTTGTACACCGGTTTCATCCAATTGGGTTCCGGTCTCTCTGTCGGTTTGTCTGGTTTGGCTGCTGGTTTCGCCATTGGTATCGTTGGTGATGCCGGTGTCCGTGGTACTGCTCAGCAGCCAAGATTGTTCGTTGGTATGATTTTGATTCTCATTTTCGCCGAAGTCTTGGGTCTTTACGGTTTGATTGTTGCCTTGTTGTTGAACTCCCGTGCTACTCAGGATGTCATCTGTTAAATCTCTTGAAAATTTGAGTTAGAAATGCTATTTTTTGTTTGTTTTACATGGTTTGAAACCATGTGAAACATACAGAAAATGGTTCATTTATAACTACATCAAGCATTCATCCATACCATACAACACAACCATCTCACATTCCTCTCCATTTCTAAAAAAATTACAAAATTCACCACAAATAAAGGCAATCAACTTCAAACATTTCTCTTGTTGCCTACATTTTTTTTGTCCACTCTCTTAAATCATTGAAAGAGCTATAGAGCATCACTGCGTATCTATGTATAACAACCCAAAGTTTTTTTTATCACTACAGGTAGTTGAATTTAATATTTCTATCTTGTAGACCAAGCGTTTTTTACATTTATTATAATCACTGATAGTTATCTTCCATGAATGCCTTACCTATCTCAACAGCCAAATTTCTTCTAATGGTCTTTATCAAGGAATGCAAATCTTTCGGTGGTTCAACACCGGCCTCTCTCAACTCATTGATCCAGTAACCATTAGATACTTGATCTTGATTAATACAAATTTTATAAACTTCATCACAATCCTCAAAGAGTTTTTTGGATTTCTTTGTAGAGCTCTCAACTATAGTGTCATCAAATGTATCCAACACTTTAATCACTGATAAAAGGTCTTTCTTAACAAGGACTTTTGGTGGGATCACAAAGATAATGAATGGTAAAATCTGAGCAATCAAGATACCAAAGAGTCTTGCTGGTAAATGTGGGAATTTCAACAATGATATTAATTTCGTCAATGCTAATCTTAATGAGCCTTCGGACTTGTGTTTCCAGAAACGGTACAACACAGCATATGGAGAGAGACATTGACGAACCAATGGGGATAGTTTCAAAGTCTCAGGATCAACATCCTCAATGATAATAGAATCATCCACAACGCTGTTAATAATAACGTCATCAATTGGACCACCCTTCATCAAGGAAGTCTCAAAGATCAACCAACAGTGGTGCTTAACATAACCAATCTCACCAGCACGAGAAAAGAGTCCTAGTGCTTCTAATAAGAGACCATTGGACAAGGAGTTCTGGGCAGCAATACGGAATATCACGTGTGCAATCTGTGGCAGCTTTTGTTCAGCACATATGGTTAAAGCCCATTCAACATCATCACTGGTTTTGAAGTGGAACTTTGGTAAGTACTCAGCAATGACGCTTCTGGCAGTTGGATTTCTAGAAGATACCAGAAGACCAATACCAACTGGAACAAGTTCTTCTACTGTGAGACAGTCCATTGCGTGTGTATGAAGCAGGAACTCAGAAGGATTGGTAGCAGAGAATAAATCTTGGGAGAGTAAAAGTGCTTGTGGCAGTTTACTGGTTTCATCCTCGTCAAATGTGTATCCTTTTAGCAAACCTTTTGCTTCACAGAGAGCACCAATGTAAGCTGATGTAGCAGAACTAAACGAACTGATTGCCCTTAACATTTGAAGGAAGTTGCCTTCAAATATATCAACACAAGCCAGTTCCCAGATAGATGTATGGTCCTGTTTATGACGAGCTGTTGCCAACTCAAAATATTCAGCCAAGAGCTCAACAGATGGGATATGATAGTACACGAGACCAACAAGTGCTTCATACCATGTCTGGGACTCCTCCAATATTGAAGTCTTATTACCAGATATTAGGTTGAGGAGGGATCTTATGTTCTTTGTCAGTTCAGGATGGTTTTGGTTCCTTATAGATGCGTTTGTAGCAGCCGTTGAAGCTGCCCTCTTCCATTGCTGGAAGGTAGCCAATGAAGCACCTTCAGGATATGACTGTAAGAGGTTGCAGGCATCAATGAAGAGTCTATATAACGTCACGTCTGTGGTTTGGAGTGCTTCAAACTTGGAGTGTTGAAGTGCTGATGCTGCATTAGAATAGAGACCTCTAAGTGTCAGTTGCTTGACATATTTCCAGAAGTATGGGTGTGTATATGGTGTCTCTGAAGACATGACAGAGTCTGTGAATTCTTGGTCAGGCTGTGGGTCTGCCTTATTAACCCACATTGAGATTAATGAAGGAACCTCGTAGTCCTCTGCAAAGAAGATGGCCCTAAGACAGTTCATGATGTAAAGGACCTCTTCCAATTCAAAAATTGAATCCTCCAAATCCTGTCTCTGTCTCTTGCTCTCAATGTATAGCTCCAACTCATCAACAGTGAACTTCATAGCGTTGTTAAGTACATTCTTCTGCTCTCTCTGAGCATCTCTTTTGATGAGACCAGTGGTTGGAACAGAGTAGTATTTTTCATCTCCCAATCCCTTATAAATGTCATACAAGCTAGAGACGTATTTTATGTATAGTTCATCATTGCTGAATGTCGGAATTGATGTTGTGTAGATCTTAGTTTCTTCAGGGTATACTTTGATCTTCTTATTGCTTTGTGGGTCTTGCGAGATGAAACCGACTCCATTGATTCCATTTGGATTGAGTTTGAATCGAAGGATTCGGGAAGTATCTCTCCAAGTTTGAACTCCTCCCGAGGGGATAGGAGCATCATCAAATCTCTTGAGCAAAACTCCCGAGACTTCATCAACTTCTTGCTCAATGGAATCCTCATCCATGTCCTCCTGGTCCATGAAATCAAACGTTTCGTCCATGAGTTGTATCGGTTTCTGTGAACCGTTTGAGGCCTGGCTTTCACCACCAGATACCGAAGAGCCAAAATTAAAGCTCATGGTCAATGTATCAGGTAATTAAAACGGGTCCAATACGTGGATAACTCGTTGTTTGTGTAATTTTCAATGCCTTCGATCTTCGAAACGTAAACAAACTTTTCTCTCTCTCCGGGCCCAGGTAGGTCGGAACTCGCGAAACGTTCCGAGGGCCATCCAAAAAATTTCGATGCTCATCTCTCTTTAATTTGTCTAATTGTTTTACGTTATTTGGCATTGATTCTCGGGAGTTGTGTGAAATGACAGACGTAAGTGTGAATAATTAGTCTGTATATATGAGATAATACTAACATATTTTCAAGCAATACTTACGGACTGCTGAAGGCGTCACAAAGTTCCTCAGATCCAAGGGAACATCAATTGATGATATTGTTAAGGTCTCACACCAACTCTTAGATGACCAGTTGAATGTTTACTTGCCAAACAGTCTTACATTTGTGTTTGAACTCCTCATCAGTCGGTTGAACGATCCTAAGCAGTCTCTTTTCAAAAACAGCTTACCAGTTTGGGAGCTTTACAACAAGACTTGGACTCTATTAGATAGCGAACCAAAGGCCAGATCCCGTTCTTTCCAGACTTTCAAGTTCACAGAGGCAGTACTCGATGCTCTCGAAGCAATTAGCGAGGATGACAGAGAAAGATCACTTGATATTTTGACAGAGACAATCAACTTAGTCCGTCTCTCTACAACAGCCACATCATCTCAAGATACTGCATTGAAGATCTTAAGTGTGTACCTCGGCCATCTTGATCACATTGACTCAAATAACTCATCAAGAGTCTCAAGCATATGCTCATTCTTCAAAGTTATCTTACCAGTGGAGAAGCAAAACTCAAAATTCACATCTTCTTTCATCACAATAACATTGCCTTCAATCCTTACATTACTCGAGAACTCCACTAATACCAATACACAGCCGCTGATTTCATTGACAAACAGAGCTGTTCTCTCCAAGGATACCATTCCAAAGTTGAAGGAAAACACTGAACTTCTCTTAACACAGGACATTGGTGCTGTGTCTGCAAGTCGTTTCTACAGACTTATTGTTGATACTGTTTCAAAAAGCGGTATCACTGTGCTCGAAGATATCTACATGGTAATTACAAAAGAGTACCCAGAGGCAGCTGAGAAGCAATTGAAGTATCTGTCTGATACAAAGAGAACATTGTCACCTTCTTTTATTTCGATGGTGTTTGAAATCGAGTTCTCCAAGCCACAACAGAACTGGAACCTCATTCAGTCAATTCTTCAGCTCGACATTGAAGTCGGTGTCTCTCAAGGTGAAAACATCATGAAACAATTAAATCACCAGAAAGCTGATAACTACATTGAGATTGGAAAAGAGATCATTGAAGCCCATGTTAGAGCTAGAGGACTCAACGCATTCTTCCAGTTTTGGATGAATCTTCTAGAAGAGAAGGATTCTATATGGTCTCAGCAGGAGTTCTGCGAAGTTGTCTCTAAGAGTGTCGTCACACTTTCACCATCCCAAATGAAGTCATTGTTGAATATGATTCTCGAATCCGATGCCAAATCGAAGCACGTTGTACTTAGTGTAATAGTACTTGGTCTCTTTTCAGTGAAAGATTACAATGTCAAGATGACTGTGAAGGAGGTTCTCTCAACAGTGTTTAAAGATCAAGCATCTGACAATGACGAAATTTGGAAATTGAGATTTGAACTTCTTTGTCTCTTTGAGGATATCATAACAGAGGAAGAAACTCAAAGTTTAGCTTCCCAAAAAGTTAAGAAGCCATGCCTTTACCAGTTTTACACTTTGTTCAGGCTACGAGAGATACACGAGTTTGACATTAAATCTCTAGCTCAGAAGTTCTGCTCTTCACTTTCGAGTTCGAAGAATTCACATACTCTCATAAAAACGGTATTTAAACGTTGGTTTGTGCTTGTTAATGAGCTCTTCTCTTCAGAGCAGATTGATATGATAACTTCCGTACTTATCCAAGACGAATCATTAATAACTGAAGTCTTTGAGAGTAATGTTTTGTTTGAACAAACAAATTTAATGGTTTCTCTTCTATCCAGCTTGGCTCAAGAGGTTTCCAAGAGCAGCCAAATCTCTCAACTCAACATCCAGGTTTTGAAGACTATCCCAATTGAGTGTTATCCAAAGCGTCTGAAGGCACCACTTTTGGATAGTCTGGCTACTGCAATCATCTCATCAAAGTCCGCTAATGGCGATCTGTTAGATACAATGGTTCACCTTTTACGAACACCGACATTCAAGTCGCACATTGAATCTGATATTAAGGTACTTAAGAAGATTGTCGAAATTACGCCAGATTCAGATATCTTCCCAGTTATATGGAAGAATGCTATCTCTAACCTCAAAGAGAAAGCAGCCTTTGATTTTGCAAATCGTATAATTGAGTTCCTCATGGCTCAATTGAACAAACCAGGAAAACACTTGACATATCCATTCTACATGGCCAAATTAATACTTTCCACTCCGGTATCGTCTGAATTACTTCCAGTTTCTGCATTACAGACTGCTTTTATTGACTCCTCAAAATCTCTTTTGAGTTCACTGTTGTCTTCTAAGAAGCAAAATGCTTTCGAGATTTCCTGGATATTGAATGGTCTGTACAGTTTGAATATTGATTCTGAAGACTTTAAAGCTTTACAGCCTTCATTGAAGAGCTTTGGTATGTCTATTCAGAATACTGATATGGTCGAGCTTAAAGCAGCGCTGTTCCTGTTACTTTCTAAGTTCTCTAACCAGAAGGATACCGAATACTTTGAGTCTCTCTACATCGTCCTCAGAGAATCCGGGGTTCCTCGTAAGGCCATTGCAGATGGTTTACAGAGTACGATTGCTAAACTCGATGAAGAATCATTCACACAGTCAGCAAGCCTTGTTCTTCAGTCTTTGAAAACCCAGGAAAGATCAGATTTATTGGTTGAAATTCTCTATTCTTACTTGTGTGAGGTGACACGCTCAAACCCACAAGCACATCAGATCATTGTTAACTCACTTTCATCTTTACTGATGAACTTCCATTTACTTACCCCATCAACATTGATAGTTGCATTGTCCGCATTCAAGACCCTGTTAACAGAGAAAACTTGGGTGTTTACACAGTACAGTATGGAAATCCTCATTACATTCCTCTCTCGCTGTGCTGACTCACTACAGAAAGTGGTTGCGGAAGAGTCTATTGAGCTCTTTATCACAATCACAAACTGTATGTCTAATATTATTCTTTTCCATCGTTATAGACTATCAAACCGTCATCATATTGTTCTTTCGGTTTTCAGATCTTTGCTCTTGGCACTCACCAAGAGACGTCCAACTAGCTCTCTTCAATCCAATATAATTGCTGCGGAGGCATACCAGAGACTGTTGGTAAACTTATGTGAACCTCCACAGTCCACTAAAGAACGTGAATCGGAAAGTTTGAATTCCTCTTCAAGTCTAATAAAGAGATCTTTGAGAAAGTACGTATACGTTCTCTTACTTGCCTACGTTCAATTCTCATTGAAAGCCGGATTCCAGTCAGAGGTCAGAGAAATGCTGCTCCCAGGTATATTCAGTATATTTGATGTACTATCTCAAAATGAACTGGTTTTGGTTGGTGCTTCGCTTGACTACCCAGGTAGAGTTTATTACAGAACTGTGTATGATGAGTACAAGAAGGTAGGAAAATGGAAATCCGATTAACTATAATAAAATTTTGCATACTAAAGAGATCACTTAATGACCAAGTTGTAGATTAGCTAGGAGTAGAACTACCCCCGAGACTTAGATAACTATTTTGACGTGATGGGACCATTCTACGTACCGACTGTAGGACCAATTCATTTGCCCTCTGAATAGCAAACCATGCCTGCTCTTGTCTTGAGAATGTTTGTTCACGGAACAATGCCTCTCGGTCGAAGTCGACGTGATGGAGGTAGTATTGATATCTGAGAATGTCCTTTCTTGTTATTAAACCCTTCAATTCACCATTGTTTTCAATTAATATGCATCTAGGACCCAACTTGTGGAAAAGCTCCATAACACTTTCCAATGGGGTATTGATGTTAACTGTAATAGGAGCTAAATTTACAGACTCCTTGAAATCAATCGACAGTCCTTCCTCATAATAGCCATCACTAGTGAAAATGCAGTCTGTCATTGGCATTAGCTCACCTTTATGTGAGTTTATCACTGCCTTTATATCTTCTCTTGAGATGTATCCTTTTATTAAAGGTTTTAATGCACTTTGAATTATTGGGAAACTGTTGAAGTCCGTGTCTTTTAGGATGACTTGCACCTTCTCATACGACATACCATCATGCAGCAATGAGACAATACCAGTAGTCATGGCATCGGAAACAGGATGTCTGTGGAAATTGAATTCTTCATGGGCATCAATAAATGGTAGTCCATTGAACTCAATCATCTGTTCTGCTATACCACCCTTACCCCAGGTATCATTAATCAACTTGGTGATAGCCACTGAAATCATGGTTGGGATAATGTACTTCAGCGCACCAGTGAGTTCAAACATGATAACTACCACTGTAACGAACATATGTGTTATACCACTCAATGATGCCGCAGCACCAAGGAATGCATAGACACCAGGAGTGATACATGTTGCTGTATCAGTACCACATTGGTTTATAAGGAATTTGTTTTCTGGGTTACGTGACATGATGAACTGAATACCAATACCCAACGCTCTTCCAAAAGTGGCTCCACATGCCATCGATGGAACAAAGATACCAGCAGGTACCTTACAACCATATGTGAAGACTATGAATACCATTCTAATCACTGTTGCGAGTAACAGTGAAATTATACTCTCAAGAGCACGACCACCAGTTGTGATATCACAAAGTTGATGCTCTTCACGTTGATCATTACAAGTTTCAAATAGCACCTGCATAGCCTCTGTCATATCCATCTTCAAGAAGTCATTGAAGTATCCAATTGAAGATGATATCAAAGCAAGAAATATCACTTCTTTCATGTATAGGTTTGACAAGTATTTCTTTCTAAAACTCACAGCCTTGATGTTCATCTTAGCCACGATGATACCATAGACACCACCAAATATACCAAGGATGATGAAGAATGGAATTTCGAAGAGTTTCCAATCTTGGTTATACACCACTTGGAACAATACCACCTGTCCCGTTCTGAAAGGATTAAGGAACTGTAATGTCGAAGTTGCCACAAGGGCACAGTAGTATGATTCCCACATTGTTGATAACTGGAACAGACTTGTGATGTCTTCAACACTAAAAAGGACACCACCCATCGGACTTCCAAATGCCACTGCAACACCAGCAGCACTCGATGCAATCAAAACGTTTCTGAACCACATTGTCTTCTGTTCAGCTTTATTAAACCTCGTTGAAAAGACCTTACATATGACACTCCCGACACAGACTGCAAAATGGACACTTGGCCCTTCTTTACCCAATGCCAAGCCAGAAGCAATGGCCAATGGTAATCCAATTGACTTCATCATGTAAACGGAGAAATCCAAGAAACCTTCAAGTGAAAACCCAGAGACTATCACTTTGATTTCTGAGATACCACTACCTGCGGCAGCCGGGGCATAATACATCACCAATTTACAAGAAGTTGCAGCAAAAGCAATGGACATCAGAATGAACATAACATAGTTGAACGACTCCAAATCTGAATATTTCACCCATGTCGAACAACGGTCCTCATCAAGCTCACCCAAACAGCAGAAGTTCCTGCTTAAGTAGAACCCAGTTGTGCAGTAACCTGTCTTCAGATTTGAGAGGTATTGAGTTATGACATTGATGAAGCCTGCTGTCAGACCAATACAAATACCAACAACAGTAAGGATGATATACGTTTGAAACTGTTGATAAATTCCCCGTAGAGATACACTATCCACTCGGTTGATCTTCCTTTTATGTTGTAGTAAGCTATCATCTAGCCAGTCGGTCGTCGTGAAGTCGTCAAACCTTTTCAGCTCGACAGGCTTATTATTCCATCCACGTCGAGACCTTAACGATATTACTTCTATATCAGTCATATTTTTGTGATTGTTCCCTTCTTTTGGGTCCTTTAATTTTATTACCCATGTTAAAGGAATCAAAAAGGTCTCGAGTTCAATAACGCGAACTCTTCCTATACATCAAGGAGGATTTGCACAGAGCAGAAAGCATGCATTATATAAAGGTATCAATCCTACACTAAAACTCAAGATTACGTATAAATCAATTGTTAATAAATTATGGAAAGTATAAAGTACATAAAATGAACACCACGGTGTGAAGAGAATTGAATCAATTGGCTTTCCTATCATTTCAAATGACAGTCTCAGTGGGGGAGTACATATTTTGCTCGTGCCCCTCAATGGCAGGTTTACTCCATCCAACATTCATCGTGAACACTGCTTCAGAATCAGCTGAAGTATGAAATTACCAGCTTTCTTGGTGTTTTCATTCTTTGCAAACTTCTCGAAGTTACCCTGTATATGATGAGTTGTAGGATTTAGTGGTTTCTTTCTCAGGTTAGTACCACATTTCTGCTATAACACAGTGATTGAAAGCATATGTGCTATATCACTTTTTGGAAAAGGTTCAACTCACACAATTTTCATCATACTTGATAGTAGCTATCTGGATATCATTGTATCCATGCTGCGGTGCGAATGGACCAGGGTTTCTTGGTTGCTCTGGTGGGACATAGGTGAATGCCATCTTTATATCTCTTCTATATATTTAATATTATAGCTTCAAGTTTATGGTAACTGATAGACTTAACTTAGAAATTAGCAATCTACAGAACTTAAAGCTGTGCAATGTATCAATGTCTAAGGCAATGTGCCCAAACCAAACCGCCTCTTGCGTACATGCCAGCTGTTACCCTTACCAATTTCAGAAGTCCCCGTTGTGAATTACCGCATTGGGAAATATCTTCTGCCAATTTGCAGTAGTACTCAGAAGTGGAGTACACTGCCTGCCTCGGTGGGCAGTGTCTGAGTGCCACTCGACTTGCAAAAAAACCTGGTTCTATGAATTTCCTCTTTTAAACTCTTTCAACTCACAAGGGTAAAAGGATAATTCTTCCTAGCAAAATGAGTCAATACTATGTATGTTTTTCGAAAATTTGAAGGTTTTAAAATATGACCCTTATCGAGATGTTGGTCTCGGTGGTTTTTCTATCTCATCTCTTGGCTATTTTGGACCCAGGTAGGGTATGTAAACAATGATACTAACTATTTTGACAACAGCAACAACAGCAGCCTCAGCAGGGCTACTATCAGCAGGGTGGTCCTCAGTACCAGCAGCAACAGGGTTACTACCAGCAACAGCAGCAGCCAGTTTATGTTCAACAGCAACCACCACAACAGCAACGTGGAGGTGGTAGCTGCTGCGGTGATTGTTGCAAGATTCTCTGCTGTGCTTGTATCTTAGATATGCTCTGTGGTGACATTTGTGGTGGTGGTGGTCCAGGTGGTCCTCCAGGCGGTGGTCCAGGTGGTTGGTAATTTCCCTTTTGGTATAGATCCGCTACTACAGCATGCCATAAAATAGATTATGTATTATTTTTTTGTCATTTGTCTTTATATGATTGTTTAATTTTAATTTTTATTTCCTTATAAATCTACAGCAGACTTGAAGTAGAAGATTTCATTGAATCTTTCTATAGAGTGGATCGTGTTTCTTTTTTCCGTCGACCACAGATATACCACTGGAGAACCTTTTTACCCAACCAGTGTGAATAGAATTTCACCTGTAATTTATATATAAAAATAAAGTATTTGACAAAAAAAGAAGAATCAAACGGTCTCCTCTTCGAAAGCGGTCTCAACTGGCTTCTCCAAGAAAGAGGCGTGTGTCAAGACAGAAACGGAGGAAGCACCAATCAACCACAAAACGGTGGAGATAGGTGAAGCCAAGAAACCTAATGGGACAGCGACAACGAGTAAACCGGTGTAAAGCTGAGAGTTGGTCAATCTAAGTGGACCGAGTTCTAAGTCAGAGCCTTCCAACTTATTTATACCATAGACACCGAAAACAACAAATCCAATAACAAAGAGTAAAAGCAAGTTGGTGAGCAAAGAGTAAACAGAGAGCATCGACACGATCATGAAATAGTTCGTACTGAAGTAGCCCAAGTTATAGGAAACTCTGGATTGTAATTCACCAAAGTTTTGTGGTTTAGAGATACGCTTGACATCAAAGAATTCTTGTGGTGGTCTGATGTTAGACAACTTGTTCTGTAAAGAGTTGGCTTCAGATTTGAGTCTGTCCAAACTGAATGATTCGGAGAACTGTGAGAACTTCATATTGTAGTTAGTAATTAAATTACATCTAGAAAAAAACACCAACAGCTGGTTGATACTAACGTTTGTGAGGGCAGTGAGTGACATATTTATAGATATTTCGATATTTCACTTTTTGTTATATTTCTTTAGGTAGAAAGTGAAGTTTTAACGTGTTCAAACTAAGCATAGCCAGCTTTTGAACTTCAAGAAAACGCGGTGCTCTGAATTTCTAAAAAAAGAAAAAAAAAGAAAATAACATCCAAATTAGGAAAGTTTCGGGATTAGTATATACGCCTATAAGCCTAAATCTTTCTTCACCAAGTTAGCAGCAATTGGGTGATAAATATCTTTAAATTTCTCAAATGTAGCGACTGCTAGTTCGTGATCAACAGAGTTAAGCAATCTGTAACTTGGTCTAACGTATTTCATTCTACCAACGGTACCTAACCAGTTAGAAAGATCTTGGTGGAATTGGGTCTTTCCAGACAATAATTTCAACTTAAACCATCTAAAGATGATCTCTGTGTTTCTTGTCTCGGTGAGATCCTTGTAGATACTGATCAAAGCATCTGAGGCAACGCCATTCTCTAACCAGAATGTTGGTGTTGGTCTCTTCTCCAATAAGTGATCAATGAAGAAGATCTTTTGTGGAGATGAGAAAGAATCATAAGTAGACTTGTTCGAGCCTGTACCAAACATCTCAACAAACTGGTCACTGGTCTTCAATGTAGCTGCACTTTCAACCCATTGGTCAACCAATTGAGTAACCTGATCAACCAATTCGGTATCGAAATCAGCTCTTGGTGGTAAACCAGCAGTGTACAACCATAATTCCCAATCAACAGAATCCAAAGCTTTAATCTTTTCGGAGTCTTTGGCATAGAATTCATACAAAGAGTCAACAAACATGTAAGTGTCAATAGATTGCTTTGAGAACTTGGTGAAATAATATTTAATGAATGGATCAAATTCATCAACACCACCAAGTTTACATTCCAAATGATAAATGAAGTTGGAACCCTTCTCATATGGGACGCTAGAGAAAGTGTCATCTGGATCGATTTTACCCTTTTGTAAATCTTGGACCAATCTAGCATAACCAGGATTCTCATTGACAGCTTCGACAAGGTCATTCCAACCCATAATGTAATGGAACTGTCTTGTCTTTTCACCGTGTAAAGCACCAACAATACGACGCTCCAAATACACAGTCCAACCTTCGTTTAACCAGAAGTGCTCCCAGGATGCATTTGTAACGTTATTACCAGACCAAGAGTGTGCCAATTCATGAGCAATGACATCAACTTGCGATTTGTCATAAGAAATCAAAGTTGGTGTAACAAAAGTGATGTTTGGATTCTCCATACCACCGTAAGGGAATGAAGCTGGGTTGATCAAAATGTCATAAGTTGTCCAAATGTAAGGAGTTATTAATTTTTCAGCAACCTGAATGAATTTCTCCAAATCTTCTTCAAATTCATTCTTAGCATCCTGTAATCTATCAGGTTCGGCATAAATGGTAGATCTTGGTCCAGCTTTAACTGATGTGATATTACCAGCTGCAATGGCAAAGAGATAAGAAGGGATTGGAATCTTCTGTTCGTACTTAAAGATACCTTCTGAATGGGTCTGTGGCAAACCGGAGAAGACCACTGGATGTTTAGATTTAATAGTAGCATTGACTGTGGATTTCACACCTGGGGTATCGAAACATGGGAACAAAGAACGGGCATGTGTAGGTTCCAATTGGGTAAAGACATAATCAGAAGAATCGGTTGTCTTTGGATTAGTCTTTAACCATTGGATAGCAGTACATTGCTCTGTAGTCTCGAAGTCAATTGCCAATGTCAATTTATCACCTTTCTCAGCAGTTGTAGAGATCTCAATTGCAGATCCCCATGGTTCAACCCTATCACGGATAAGGTATTTGACGGAGGAATCGTTGACCTTAATCTGTTTAACGTGAACATACGAGGAGTCTAAGACAATCTTTTGAACACTGTTAATCATGGATAAATCAAATTTAACAACACCGGAGATTCTCTTTGCATTGAATTGGATGTCAATATTCAAGTCAGTGTTGGAGACTTTAACATCAGTGTAACTCGAAAGAGTGGAGTAATCCAACTCTGGAGAAGTTACCGGTCTCTTTTGTTCGATGATTGCTGGTAAAGTCATCTTATGGAAACTTCTAGTAAATAAACGACGTAGCATTCAATTTGTTAAAACGAAGAAAAAGAGGAGAAAGAACTTGTCCACTGTAATTTAAAAAAAAAAAAGGGCGAACGGACATTAAACTTTGGAGAAGGTCGGACTTATAAATTTAATCGAGAGAAATGGACAAATCCGGTAAGTTTCCCATTCGGGCAATTGATAAGTTCACTAATTCATCACCAGGGCAACCGACTTTCACTTCTTTTTTTTTCTTTTTTAATTTTTTAGTATGGTACAAAGTGCAGGGTTTGGAGGGTTTTTAGGTTTAATTGACGCGTCGTTATTTGGAGAGACATTAGAAGGATTAATAGTACAAAGAAGCTTAATTGTATAACGGTATAAATATTTCAGAGAGAGAAAATTATTTTAAATGTAGTTATAGCTATTTTCCAAATCCGGCCATTTATGTGCCAAATCGGGCCGGTACGCGATGTCTCCGTTAATTAAGTTACCGTTTTGGGGTGGACAGGGCATACATGCAAAAAAGTTCGAATTTCGCATCCTGTCAACACGTAAAAAGACCCTTTATAAAAGAAAGTTTCTTTCTTTTGTATCATATCAGATCGTTAACCTCTGAAGGATGTCTGATACGATCAACGAGACCTTAGCACAGGCTCTGGGACTTGGGACAACACCTTTAGAGTGGCCGTATTCTGAAAAAGCGTTATTAGAGCTCATCAAGCTGCAAAGAGAAAAAGAGATTACGAAACAAGAATATTTTAAACTTGAAAATGTTCAAAAGACCACTGATCTAGTACAGAAGGCTATAGCTGTTAATATTCCACCTTCGCTGATTCCTACTCTTTTCTCAGGGGAAGCACCAAACAATGAACTATTATCCAGATTGATATCGACTGGCCCAAACCCTCAACCACAAAAGACTGGTGCACCAATGAACCCTCCTACACCTTCACGCTCATCACAATCATCCTCACTGCATAGATCCCATCAGCCTCCTCCACAACATATGATGCCACTGTCTCATCCTTCACAGGTACAATCACCTCAGAGACCAATGCACTACTCATATCCACCACAACCGATACAGCAACAGCAGCAGCAGCAGCAACAACAGCAGCAACAACAACAACAACAGCAGCAACAATTGTATGGTAACCTTGGTCCACCAGTTGCATTCCATCAACAGCAGCGGCCACATTCGCCAGCAAAGATTGGTGCTGCTGCCGTTGCGCAGTTGGAGAGGAGCCGTTATCCTTTCTCCCCGGTACATAAACGTACAATGTCAACACCAATGACTTCTTCTATTCAACACACCCCAGTGGCTCCACCATCACATCCTGGTTATCAACCACCACAGATCAATATTCAATCACCACATCAGAACAATACCCAAAATGCTATGATGGGTACTATCAATAACATTCAATTTATAAATGAAGACCCTGGCAAGAAGAAAAGGAGAAGGGACTCCAAGGATCAGGATGATGAAGCTGATGCCACAGAGGATGAGAGTGGTAGTGTTGAACCTGAAAAGAAAGAAGAAAGAAAAATCAGGCACACACGTACAAGATCAGATCATTTTGTTTATGAATCATCTACAAGTAAACCTTTAGAAAGCTCAGTTAGAAATGAGATAAATAATGGTAATACCTCCGGGAAAGTTGGTCCATTGGTTAAAAAATTCGAAGAAGGTAATACAACTCCTTCCTCTCAAGGCCCAAAGTTTGCTAATGACATTTTGAGTTCTGCCTAAAATAGAATGATATACCATCACATTATATATACCCCTACACTTACTACATCCACGTTCGCTTATGAATATTTGTTTCTGTTATGAATTTATGGTTTTATTTCGCTAATATTAATGTCTTTATTATTCTTTATGTAGCCTTTTCCTTTCATTCTTGCTGTTCGTTATACATCTTTTCAGCTAAGAACTCAATCTCTGCGATACTCAGTGAGGTATCAACATCACCATCATCATCTAGTTGTTCAAAGACAATCTCCTCCTTTCTTAAAGTTTTCAACTGTTTCTCAACTTCTGTACTTAGAGATTTTAAAATGAAATCGTTATCTCTGGAGTCTCTAATTAACCAGTTGGCCAAATCTTCCAGTAAGACTTTATTATAACAATAATAAATATCATGGAATCTGAATGGTTCTCTTGTACTTAACAAACACTTAATAACACACTTCTTACCTTGTTTCAATAAAAGAACAACGTCTTCCCATGCCTTCATTGTTAATAAGAAGTTTCTATTCAATGGGAATGATAATGCTCTTCTAAAACCAGTGATGATCAATGCCTTAACCATAGGAACTGTTACATCTGGAAGAATCAATTGACTATCTAAACATGAGATTTGTGGTGTCAATTTACCAATTGTCCATGCTGATTCTGTGGTGAACTCACCTTCAGTTTGTCTCATTTCAAATGAATATGCAAATAACAATGAGATTATTGTATAATAAATGGTCTTAGGATTACTTATAACATAAGATTTCTTAGGTAGATCAATCATCAAAGTGTTTTCCTGCTCAGTGAATTCAATGTCTGTATCGGTACATAATGGGTTTTCATACTTCATCAATTCTTGAACTGGTGAGTATTCTTCTTCGTCAGCGTACTTAGATGTCATGTAATCAGCAGCATAATACTCTGGATCAAACTTGAAATTTTCTTTCAAAAGACGTTCTTTAATTCTATCATTAGAAGATGTGTGTTCTGGATCATCAAGTTCATTGATATCATTACCATTACTAATCGAGACACCCACTATCGAGTCATACTGGTTATCAAACCCGTATTTTGTCTTTAATGTTGTATCTGAATCAAACGTTTGGTTTATTTCCCAATTGAACTGCTCAGCTTCCTTTGCGGTATCTTCTAAGTCGTTTGAAATCTCTTCAATCAATGGCTTGTTAACCTTCTCTTGTTGATCTTGTACAATCTTACCAGCTTCCTTTATCATGCCTTCATCAACATTGGAGATACCAATCTCTTGTAAGAGCTGTTTAGAGTCCAATACCTCTGGTTTATCCTGTGACTCTCCACTTCTAGCCATCAACTTTGAAGGTAAATCAAGATCCTCGAATATGTCTCCTTTATTCAACTTTGGTATTTTCACATTAATACACTCATTTTTCGAGTCATACTTAGCAGAAGAACGCTCCTCATCGTCAAACAATGGCTTATCGAATCTCAGACGAAGATAATAAGGAGATAACGAGAATACAAACAACTCTTGTTCAACAACAATCTGTACTCCCGGAGCATCAAAACGGATATGTGATACTGCAATGTCAATATACACAAATTCCTCGTCCTGCTTACATGTAAATCTTGGTGTTAACATTTCTGGCCTCCTTTCTTATTACTCTTCTACCAAGAAAAATATGTTGATCTTTTCTACACATAAATTTTTTATCAATTTTGTATATGAGTGTGCCCGCACCGATGAGATTTTTCACCTTTCCACTTTTTTTCCTGACTAAAATATTCACTTAATGGTAAAGAGCATAGGAAATAGTTAGCGGGGATACTAAAAAAATAGAACTATGACAGAGGTGGAGACGAAGAGAGTTCCTAAGAGAAGATTCGTTGGTAGAAGGGAAGCCACGGAGGCTGATGGCTCTTTGGTGAGAACCACCAAGGGAAGGGCACATGTCGGAAGGGCAATGACACAAATACCACAGGATATCTTGGAAGATAAAGATTTGAACGAAGCTATAAGACTTTTACCTTCAAATTATAACTTTGAAATACATAAGACTGTGTGGAATATCCGTAAAAACAACGCCAAGCGTGTGGCATTACAAATGCCAGAGGGATTACTTATCTATTCCCTTGTGATCTCTGATATCTTGGAACAGTTTTGTCAGTGTGAAACTGTTGTTATGGGTGATGTTTCCTATGGTGCTTGTTGTATTGATGATTTCACTGCACGTTCTTTAGAGTGTGACTTTATTGTTCATTATGCTCATTCCTGTCTTGTGCCCATTGATATTACATTGATCAAGGTACTTTATATCTTCGTTACAATTGCCATTGATGAAACACACTTAATGAACACACTCAAGAGAAATTTCCCAGCAGGTTCAAAGATTGCCACATTTGGTACTATCCAGTTTAATCCAACTATACATAGTATAAGAGATACGTTGGCAAATGACCCAGAGACACCAATCTATACAATCCCACCACAGATCATGCCTTTGTCTAAGGGTGAGGTACTTGGTTGTACGTCTCAAAGAATGGATAAGGATGAAATCAATGCTATGGTCTATGTTGGTGATGGTAGATTCCATTTAGAGTCTGCTATGATTCACAATCCAGAGATACCAGCTTACCGTTATGATCCATACGACCGTAAGTTCACAAGAGAATACTACGACCAGAAGCAGATGGTTAAAGTACGTGAAGGTGCTATTGAAACTGCTAGAAACGCAAAGAAGATTGGTCTTGTCCTTGGTGCATTAGGTAGACAGGGAAATATAAACACATTGTCAACATTGGAGAAGGAATTAACTGCACGTGGTAAGACCGTTGTTAAGATCATCTTATCCGAGATCTTCCCACAAAAACTGTCTATGTT
Organism: Petasospora americana; assembly: GCA_003708795.3. Classification (NCBI taxonomy): domain Eukaryota; kingdom Fungi; phylum Ascomycota; class Saccharomycetes; order Phaffomycetales; family Wickerhamomycetaceae; genus Petasospora; species Petasospora americana. The sequence goes on from PPOA03000001.1 coordinate 947,069, forward strand.
CGATGACATTGATGCATTTGTACAAGTTGCATGTCCAAGACTCTCCATTGACTGGGGTTATGCCTTTAATAAACCATTATTGACACCATATGAAGCCATGGTGATGATGGAGAAAGACAGAATGTGGGATAAGGATTACTACCCTATGGACTACTATGGGAAAGACGGTTATGGTCGTGGTAAAGTACCAGATCATACATCGGTTCAATGAAATTATTATTCTATTTATAATGAAGTTGTATATAACTCTTCAACACCCAATAACGTAGCAACGTCTTTGGTGGTGAATTCCAATATAACAGTATCATCCTCTTCGTATAACATGTTAACAATCTTATAAAATACCTGATAAAGTTTTACAAACTTGAGAGAACTTCCAGATATAACGGAGTTAGCAATTGAAGGTGATGAAATGGTGAATACTGCCTGTTGGATATCAACTAAGGCTTGTGGTAAGAATTCATGTAATTGCTCCTCAATGTCCATTAACTTTGGCTTTCCAAAGAGTTTATTCTCAATGAGTGATCTATACATTTCATAGTCGTCTTCTTCTTCGATCTGCTCCATTGGGAAAACTAATTGAATTAATTGCTGATGGATCTTCAAACCAGAATCTTCAACTAATAAATTGAACTCTTCTAATGTTAATTGTAGTTCGTCTTCTTTGATCTTTCCATTAAGGATTTCAATCTGCGAAGAAAGCTGTGGGAAAGGCATCATCTTGGAGACAATCAAGTCGAAACTGTTAAGTTTATAGATCAATTGTGCCACTTTGTGTTGTTTGAAGTTCACTTGTGCTTGTTTGGATATCAATTCGCAAGGTTTTGCGAATAGAAGATCGCATAGACTTTTGAAGTTCTCATCATCCATATCCAGGACTTTACTATCAGATCCCATACTCGAATTACCCTCAAAGATTACCAAATTATCGTTCAACGACTCTCTCAGCCAATCTGGTGGTAACAAAGAGTCATCAGTATCCATGGCCCAGTTACTATTAATGAGTGCTTTCTCTTTGATTGTGATTTTCTCTTTCAAGACACCAAATACTCTTTCAATACACAATGCTCTCAAACTCTCCAAAGTCTCCAAGATTGAACATTTGGATGAGTTCTTCAGTTGTTTAGAGTACATAACTTGATATAAGTCCAGCAATCCAAAGATTTTCTGTAACACTTCAAGGTTTTTTTCACTTCTTAAAATTTGTTCAACACGAACTTTCAAAGGTCTGCTCAATGCACCGATAATACGCTCAATAGTTGTGGTGACAGATCTGTTAATGTCTTGTAGGTTCTCCATCTTGATCAATTCTTTCTCAAAGCTTGAACGTTCATACTCTTCATCATCCGAGTCGCCAATTTCAAAGAGAGTGGTAACCAGCTCAACTTCATTAACGATTGTTGAATGTACAAATGCAAGAATATCACCAATGTAACGCAATGGGTCATGTGCAGATAAGATGATAGGTCTTGAATGGTCAGTGGAATCGACATTATTTGATTGATATAAGAAATCGTCAACAATTGTCTTTGAGCGAGATTGTACCAGTTTATCTGTGATCTCATCAAAGTACTTCAAATTTGTGGATAGGTAGAAAATGGAAATTTTCATCAATCTTAAATCCTCTGAACGGTTTTTTGGATTGGTTGAGTCGGTATACCTTGAACCATCAGAAGTTGCTCTTTCTAGCTGTGTTGATAAAAAGAACGAGATACGTTGATATGAGAGCTCCAAGAATTTGTTCATCTTTTCCATGATCTTCATTCCTAATGTTGGGTTTTGTAAAGTGAGAAGGATAGAACAATTTGTGTGGATTGTCTTACATTTGTGTAAGATTTGGAAATACTCAATCGAGATGTCTTCATTTGAAAGATAATGCTCTTCGTATTGCGTCAGTGTATAATTTTTCTTGAAACTTGTTAATATTGACTTCTTCAATACTAATAAGTTCTTCTTCATTGAAAGATCCTCAATCTCTTTAACAACTTTCTGGTCAATTGAATGAGTTTCATTCAATTTCTCATTCAGGGAATTGAGCTTTTCAATCTTTTGGCCTAAGTTACAAACTTTTTGAACAACAGGCTGGAAATCTCTTAACACAGCAGTGTGCTCTTTCAAAAGCTCACTTTCAATTTCACTTCTAAAACGTCTTCTTTGTATAGAACCAAGCATATCGGACCTTATAAGACGTTGCAAATCCTGGTCTTGTCTTTGCTGTAAGATCGCAAATGCCTCTCTTAGACTTGACTCATTACCACTATAGTTATTCAACACATTTGCCAATTTTGTACTAAGGAACTGATCAGGTTTTGAGTTTCCATTCTTTATGAAATGGTCATTAAGAGACTCCTTCGGTAAGCTGGAAATTTCATTTGCAGGGTCCTCCTCGAAGAGTTTCAGTGAGAGCTGTGCGTATTTCTGGGCTGTCTTTGTGGTGATGTTCACATTGTCGTCCAATTTCTCATCTTTAGCTTCACTTTGTGTTGGAGTCTTCAATAATGAAAGACCTTTGAATCTCGACGTCAAGATCGGATTTATAGGCAATAACAACGGAGGTGCCGGCTCCGGCAGCGAAGTTGTCGAGTCACTGTCCTGGAAAGTATCGTAATCAATGAAATCCATTGCCGTTGTACTCCACAATTCCCTGTTACAATTACTCTAAAAGTTGTGAAAGGTGGAAAGTTATTTGTTGTCATTTCGATCTATGGGGTCGCGAACCTCGAGGCTCGGCCATATTCCTAGAATTCTCTTAACTATTCATACTATACCTAAAATTCTATTAGATTTATTTTATTTATTTATATCATAACTCATTGCTCTTGTTTTGCTTCCTTCTTCTTGTGCTTCTTACCTCCTCTTTTACGATGAATCTTCTTCATTAATTTTCTATGAGCGTCAAGATCAATTTTCTTTTGATGTTGTCTACGCTCTTCAATTTTAGCTTTTGATAATATTCTTGCTTGTCTTGCTTTCTTTCCAGGTCTTACTTTCTTCTTGGATCTCATGATTTCCTTTTCAATCCTTGAATTGAAAGAGTTGATATCAACGACTCTGTGGTTAGAAGGTATTATCTCTTGGGATAACCTTATAACGTCATCGCCACTAATAGCAGATACCATAAACTCGTGTTTAGTCTTTTCATCATTCATTGTGAAATAATATGACTGAGGACGTTCGTTCTTGAACTTCACAGGTGAGGGAGACCTTAACGAAATCTTCATCACCGTACTCTTTTCTATTGAGCGTCCTCTTGTCTCTACATCTCCATCTTCCTTTCCCTCAGCCTGTTCTTCTTCTGCCTCCACGGATCCTCCAAATGAGAACAAAGGAAAATCATACTCCTCCTGGTTCTCCATCTCTTCATCTTCGTCTTGTAAGTTCTCCACTATTTCAAACTCAAGCTTCGGTAGAAGTACCTCTTCTGCTTCAACTTCAATCTCCTCATCAGAGTAAAGGTCATGCCTCGAAACTCTTTAAACTTGTTAATACCATCTTCTTCATCTTATATATACCATCTACTTACTTCTTTACTTCGCTCATCCCGTGCGCTTTATCTTCTATATATAAAAAAGCTTTGAATGTGTTGATGTAAGGGTTTTTTCCATCTACACAAAAAAATTAATGTATGTGTGTGTATAGCGAAAAATTCAAACCATATAAAAATTTATAAAAGCAACAACCAACCGTATTTTCTCTAAGAAAATTATATATAAAAGCCAATAAAAAGGATAAAGAAACCATAAATAAAAAGATAACAAATAACAAAAAAAGGGGGGAATTGTTTTAAAAAAAAATAAAGAAATAAAGAAAATAGCCATAGAAAGCGATACCTAACCGATCATTTCACCGAGATCCATTTTTGAATGTTTCTCCCTTGGAGGTGAAGATGAAATATTTGCACTTTGATCAACCTGATGAGCATTTGAACTAAAAGTCATCAGCTGTTGTGCAGCATTCAGAATTGAATCAAAACCACCATAGCTCTTTGGTATAGAATCATAAGACATGATTGGGGTTTGTGGTTCTAAATTCGTAGTTGTATATTGTGAACTTTGAGGTGTTTTAACGGTAATTGGTGATTCAATTGTTTCTTCAAATGGTGAATTTAAAGATAAGTTTTGTAATTTCTTTGACCAAGAATCATTACGATTAATTTGATAATCAACATCTTCGTCATCAATGATAGCTTCTTCATCTCTACCCAAGATTATCAAATTATTTTCATCTTTCCAAGACCATACAAATCCACCATAGTTGAATGATAATTGCCGACCACAATTTTTAGTGAGATCATGAATACCTTTAGTCGATAAATCATGGAGTTGTTTTGAAGCTTTCAAAACCTCTTCAATTTCTAATAATGGTACATTATTTCTTGAACAACTTTTACGACGGTTATGGAAATTATCAGAATGTGATCTCTTTTTGATTTTGCCATCTTTAACAGCACTTGATCTTCTTCTACTTTTAACAATTGGTGGATCATTTATATCAACAAGTTTACCATAATGGGCATCTGAAGGTTTAAGACATTCATCAGGGAAAATTGGTCCAAACAACGGAACAAGACAATATCTGATTGGGAATGCAAAGTTCTTTGCAAGCATCTTACAAGTTTCAAAAGGTAGCCAAGTTCCCTGGATTTTTAAAAACCCACCACGTACCCTCCTCACTTGTGGTGAGATGCTTGGAATATTTTCAACTAACTTAACAATATCAGTCTTAGTGTTACCAGCTGATTTCCATAGACCTGTGAAGAATACAAATCCCGTGTGATAGTCCCAAATGATCCAATGATCGTTGATTTGATATTCATAAACTGATAAGAACGTGCGCTCATCAACATTTGTAACGTATTTTCTCTTTGTTATAAATGAGTCTTGATTTCCTTCTAGTAAAGGCTTAATAAGTGACATTTGTGAATCCGGGATAAATCTAAACATGTCTTCTGGAATTTCGTGTAATGGGTAAACAATTTTAACATTATTCAAAATTGTCATGCTTTCTTGGAAAGCTCTTGAGCCTGGCGAGGCATTTGAGGAAGACGAAGATCTTCTCTTCTTTGGTGTTTGATCTGGGACATCCGAAGATTTCCACTTATTCTCATTGTTCATGTCCATTGGATAAAAACGATTTTGGTAATCCATGATTATAAAACAGAGGAAAGAAAGGGAAAAGAAGGAGAGGGGGGCAAAAGTGGAGGGGGTGAGAAATAGGGAAGAGCGCGATATTATAGTTTTATATATAAATCGTCTAAGCTCACTTTAAAAAGTTGTAAAAAGAGGTGCAAATTAGGAGATTTTACAAAACAAATTTGATTATAAGAAAAGCACATTTATACTAAAAATTTACTTATATCAAAAGAATTCTGCTCAATTCACTGAACTTTCGTCCTGTGTTCGAGCCCATTCGATTTTCTCGATCTCCCGGTTTGTGTGTGTGCTTCAAAAGATAAGGAACCCTTGCCCCTTTTGCACCTCGGGCCGACGGTTCGTTTTAAATTGCACACAGATCACGTCAAATTTTGTGTCACTCGCACATAACGCGTAATCTAAAAAAGCAAAAACACAATATCTTCAACCAGTAAAATAAAAGAGCTTTATCTGTTTGATATTAAATGCATTATCTTTGTAGTGATATTTTATTTGATTATTATCGACTTTATCTATCTGTCTATCTTGGTTTTTTATCTACTCGCTACCGTTTCCACTTAGGGGATTGTTGCCCCTGTCTTATCAATTTGAAATGTGAAACAATCGCGGTAAGCCATAGTGTCAAAGCTTCTTATCTTCCGTTATTAACCGGGATCTCTACGAATGTTCTAATAAATAATTCCTTTTATTTTATTTATCCCTGATAAATAAATATATCCCAATTTCTTTTTATTTTTAAGCATCAACAACCTCCAAATATCCACTATCAACGTTATAAATTAAACCCCAAATTTCAATTTCTCCTTTATTCAATGCGTTTATAACGGTTTTTTGTCTTTTCAAAATATCCAGTTGTTGCATAACGTTATACTCTGCCAATCTCTTGGCTCTTAGTTTTAAATCTGGTATTTTTTCCAGATGCTCGATATTTAAATCTCTTAGTTCATCAATTTTTTCCAAATACTTCATCAAGTGGGAATTTGAGTCTCCAAGATCCTTATATGATAATGAGTTCCAAATACCACCACAATCACTATGACCACAAACTATGATTTTTTTGACTTTCAAAACATTAATACTGAATTCTAATGTAGATTTTGTCGTTAAGTCATCAATACTAATCATGTTTGCAATATTTTTAAATGTAAATACTTCACCAGGACTTACATTTAGTACATTTTCGTTATATCGGGAATCTGAACAGCCAATCCATAACGTGTGTGGATTTTGTCCCTTTCCATTAATTTCAAACAAGTGTGGTTTGTGATCATTCATTTTTTCTACCCATAATTTGTTATTGTATAAATAATCTCTTAAATTCGAATCCTTGTTTAATGCGAATGGTGATTTATCTTCATCAATCTCAAAATGATGATCATGGTGATGATCGTGGTGATGATCGTGATTTATAGGACTTGTTGAAAATGATTCAATTGTATTTGTGGCGAACATCTTAAATATCGTGGGTCTTGTTAATAAGTTTCTTCTATTAACAACTCTTAGCATTCTAACTCCAAAATTATACAGTGTGAATTTTTTGCAAATAATTTCAGGATGTAAGGTTTTATATATCCCACCTTTAAGAAAAACTACATCATCAATTTTACATATTCAACATTTTTTTTTTCATTGTCATTTTACTTAGTGTTGGAAACACGTTGGCAACGGTTCAAAACTTTCTGACGCACTGTCTATGATGTCAACACATAACGTCACCTCGCGAATTAATGCAAAGTTGGCAATTCTTACAAGAGAAATCTCATTATCTCTAAATATTTATAACCTTATTGTTATTCTTTTTATCAATCTCATCATCTGTGTTAATCATATATAGATATTTCTAAAATAAAAGAAGAATTGATATCATATGATTGCAATTGATATAATAATATGATAGGTTTGAAACTTGTGTCGTAACCATAGTAGTCACTCGGTGACGTTTTCACCTTACAGCTGTGTCATAGTATAAAGTACATATCAATTCGCGACTTCGCCGAATTCGCCGAATTTCGCGAAAACATGACACTTGGAAAGAATGCAGAGCACGTGACCACGCCGCAAAAGCTATGATGTCAGCTTTTTACAGAAGAAATACCAAAAGAAAGCTTCCCAATGCGGCTAAGGGAATGATGGATTTGGGGATATCGGTTAGATTCTTTCTTGCATATGACTAATAAATATTAAACTCAATATACGAGATATTTTTATTATAGTTGCAAGATTTTAATCCACAATTCATCTGTAGTACGTATACATATTGCAATCGATAAATAGATTGAGCAGTAATACATTCCCCATTGAATTAGGTATTAACAATTCTTGCATTACCATTTCGCATTATAACTTATTAATCTCGGTTCAGTGAAATATAACTCTTTCCAAGGAGTTCTATAAATATCTATAAAACTTAACATCTAAACGTTGACCGACTGTAGCAACCGTTTGTGTATATGGCCGTTATGACCGACCTCATCGGTATATCTTTCATTTATAACTTTAGCTGAATGACCGATATATAATTATAGAGCTTGAATATTAAGTAAAGACTGTTAATAGCTTACATTTTACACCGTTTTATCCTACAACCTCTCTGTGCTATTAAAGTTACACACGTTCAGTCGCGTCTCTCTTTTTTTTTTATTTTTGGGTGAGGAAATTCACCCCTCATAATATCGCTACATATTTTTTACTAGAATTACAACAAATATTGTCCGATTTGTAACCGCAAAACATCATCTGATGTCCAATGTCTCCTTTTTGGGGGGACAAAGACCGTTAGTATTATGTATGTTGGCGGGGTTGTACATGTAAGATGTCTCCGGGCCCCGGTATATGGTTAAAAAGTACACGGGGTTGCCTCTCAGTAAACAAATGCTATGTCCCGGGGAAATAGAGCCGCGAAGCTCCCTCCGGGTTTCTCGCTTCGCTAGATGTCTCGGGGAACACAAAGTACGTGGGGATGCCCCCTAGGAGTCAATATATCCCGGGATACCAATTTGACAATACAAAGAGGCTGTTATAGGCTATTCTGAAGAAATGGCAGCTGATTTATTTTTCATTCTATAACGGATTCTAACAGCTTCTAATAATTACAGGTCTGTTACTTTTAATCTTTATTTTGTTGCATCTAATTTCATTAAGACTATGAAGGATATTGCCCAGGTTATTTGAATACCGTCAGTTTGTCCCGGAAAAACCATCTCGGCGGGTGCGCGTGCGCGAATAAAGCCCCGGGACAAGTTGGCTATTTGTCCGTTGTGGCAAACTCTTGACGCACCTGGGAAACGAGATCGAGCGTTTCTCGTTGAGAGCCGCCCGATTAGCCGCCGTTACTGGATTTTGTATGATTGGCAATGAGATAACAAATTCCGACAAGTGGGGTTGATCATTCAAAATTTTGCTGTATTCAGCTTGTATTATCCATTCTACCATTTTCCCCGTAAATTTCCACACTTGTCTTTTTCCATCCCGTTTTGTCCTATTGTGTACGGCGCGCGCCTGGCTCGAAAGTATCTTAAGTTCCGAGAGCATACAAAAGATCTTCTCGAAGGCTTCTATATGAGTCGATATTATACATCTAATATCTATTTAGAAATATAAACGTATTGTCAGAGTCTCTTCTTCAATCATCGTTTGGAGTTCTCGCATATCGAGAATATCATTTAAGGTGAAAATGGGTACAAGTACTGTAACACTGAATTTTAAGCGGGGTGATTTTCACCAAGTCTGGTTACTTCCCCAACACACCACTTACTTCACCAGGAGTCATCCGGCGAAACACTAAACCGAGAATCAGGGGCCCGATTTTTAGACAGTGAACCGTAGTAGTAGCGAACTATAATTGAAACACATCCGATAAATAAAAACTAAATCTTAAGATATAAAGAGTATTATGAATGGTACCTTCGTAGTTTTAGTGTTTGATCATGACCCCACAATATAGTTTATGAAAACAGCCTAGATTGATCGTGACCGTAAAGTATAGTTTATGAATACAGCCTAGAGGGGAAGCGCCAACACGGACACCATTTAAAAATTAGTCTCTAATTACGATTCGCCTTAACTATACGATTGGCTACAGCTTGAATTGTCCTGGACAATTTACCCCGGGTCTTTTAGTTATCCACACCCGAGGAGCATACCTTTGAGTGGCCATTTCCAAGTCAAAGCGAAGCTGTCCCATGGGGAAAAACAGGGGGAAAATGAGTGCTATTAAAAGTTCTCGCTGTTCATATCTGAAGTAGTCATTATTTTGGCTTCTTGATCTCTGATCAGTAGCCATAAGAAAGGGCCACCTCAATAACTGAAACCTTAAACTAAGTTTGTTCGCTGGAATGACCATTAAAAACTGACGACAACTCATAACAGTGGTCCTCGAGAACGCCTAACAGTGGTCCTCGGCCCCTCCTATATTTCCTTTGTTTGGGGGGAACCGCGCAGTCCGGGACAAATGCAGTCCGGAGTTGGTAATGGGACATCTCCGCCCCAGACGCGCACCATGCAGGTTCTCCAGACTTTTTTCACCAGACACGAAATGGGGAGTTGGGGGGACGTGACTGTGTCGATTTTGCACGTCGGAAAATATAAAAACCCCAGTCGCCGCACAAAGCTGTTTCCAAACTAACTCATTTTTATTCAATCCCCATCCATAAAAAAACATTCACAATGTCAGACAGAGACACAAGATTGGTTGCCTCCATCGATATCGGTACCACTTCCTCCCGTGCCATCCTCTTCTCCAGAAAGGGTGAAGAGATTGCTAAGCACCAGATCGAATACTCCACTACTGCTAACACCACCGCTGATGGTGAGACAAAGATCTTCTCTGCTGAAGGTATCACCATCACTGCTAACTCAGATTTGGAGATTGAGGATGACAAGGACGCTAAGGGACCAACTCTTAGATTCCCAAACCCTGGTTGGGTCGAGGTCAAGCCAGCTCACGTTTTGGCTAACGGTGTCCAGTGTTTGGCTGCTTGTATTGTCACTTTGGAGAACATTAACAAAGAGCGTGCTGCTAAGGGTGAGAAGCCATATAAAATCACTTCCCTTGGTATTGCCAACATGAGAGAGACCACAATTGTCTGGGATAAGAAGACCGGCCGTTCTTTGAACTACGGTATTGTCTGGAACGATACTAGAACTGCTGACATTGTCAACCAGAAGAAGGCCACAGTTTCTGCTGAGAAGCTTGAGGAGTTGAGAAACAAGAACGGTGTTCCTCTCTCTACCTATTTCTCTGCTTCCAAGTTGAGATGGTTGATTGATAACGATGCTGAGATTAAGGCTCTCTATGACCAGGGTGAGTTGATGTTCGGTACCATTGACACTTGGTTGATCTACCACTTGACCAAGGAGAACTCTTTCGTCTCCGATGTCACCAATGCCTCCAGAACTATGTTCATGGACATCAGAACATTCGAATATGACGATGAGTTGTTGGCCTTCTGGGACATTGACCCAAAGAAGGTTGCTCTTCCAAAGATCGTTTCCTCTTCCGAGTACTACGGTGCCTTCACAACTCCAAAGCTTGGTCCATTGGGTTACCAGGGTGCTTTGTCCGATGCTGCTATCGAGAAGCTCGCTACTATTGAGGGTATTCCAATCTGTGGTTGTTTGGGTGACCAGTCTGCCTCTTTGGTTGGTCAGTTAGCCTTGAAGCAGGGTGCTGCCAAGTGTACTTATGGTACCGGTTGTTTCTTGCTCTACAACACAGGTAAGAAGGAATTGATCTCCCAGAAGGGTGCTTTGACTACTGTTGGTTTCTGGTTCCCAGCTCTTTCTGAATCTGAAAACTACCCACATTACGCCCTTGAAGGTTCCATCTCTGTTGCTGGTTCTGTTGTCCAGTGGTTGAGAGACAACTTGAAGTTGATTAACGAGGCTCAGGATATTGGTCCATTGGCTAACCAAGTTGAGAACACCGGTGGTGTCGTCTTTGTTCCAGCTTTCTCTGGTTTATTCGCTCCATACTGGGACTCCGAGGCTAGAGGTACTATTTTGGGTTTGACTCAGTACACTACTGCCTCTCATATTGCTAGGGCTGCTCTTGAGGGTGTCTGTTACCAGGCTAGAGCTATCTTGAAGGCCATGGCCTCTGATGCTGGTGCCCAGGGTGACTTCTTGGAGCAGGCTGTTGGTACTTACGAGAAGGCCCCATTGTCCTTGTTGGCTGTTGATGGTGGTATGTCTAAGTCCGATGAGGTTATGCAAATCCAGGCTGATATCCTCGGTCCATGTGTTACTGTTAGAAGATCTCCAAACGCTGAGGCTACTGCTCTTGGTGCTGCAATTGCCGCTGGTATGGCTGAGAAGGAAGCTTCTAAGAGATTGTGGGATGACCTTGATGATGTTGTTGCCTCCATTGGTGGTGAGTCCCAAGGTGACTTCATCTCCAAGTCTGACAAGACGGTGAGAAGAAATGCTTGGACCTTGTGGGAGAGAGCTGTTGAGAGAGCTAAGGGCTGGATCGTCAACTAAATTGTTTGATTTCCCTGCTAGTTCAGCACTATAATGAATGGTTTTTATGTTGATGATGGTTGCCACGCATGTGTATATAGTCATGATGGTTAGGTATATATTCATAATGGTTTCATGAAGTTTTGATTTGAATACAGAGTTACCCGTAGTTCACAGTGTTTTGATCTTGCATAGACTCACTGGTGTCCCGCATGCGGCTGAAACACGGTCGGTCGTGGGGTAAAATCTAGCCGATCTGACTCCAGCCTTCTCAAGCCCCCGACTACTGAACGCTTCTGCTTATAGTAGTAAACATCCGAACACCAGATTATTTTTCACAGTCACAAATTTCACATCTTGAAAAGACGCTATCGAACGAGTTCGCGAGAAATGATGAAGTGCCCTTACCGTATTATTCGCGCTTTGGCCAGGATCTCTCGCAGTGTGCGAGGGGTCGGAGTGCCACGAAAAGTGAAAAACTTCAAAACCTTAAGTAACCAAGAGCTGAGCTTTTGAAGAATTCCCACCCATACGTCACATATCCAAAAATGGCTCCAAAAGGTAAGAAGGTCGCTCCAGCACCATTGTCCCAGAAGGCTGGCTCCAAGTCCAAGGCCCCAAAGAACCCATTGGCTGAGTCTAAGCCATTGAAGTTCGGTATCGGTCAGGCTGTTCAGCCAAAGAGAAACTTGTCCAGATTCGTCAGATGGCCAGAGTATGTCAGACTTCAGAGACAGAAGAAGATCTTGAACTTGAGATTGAAGGTTCCACCAGCTATTGCTCAGTTCCAGCACACCTTGGACAGAAACACCGCTGCTGAGGCTTTCAAGCTTTTCAACAAGTACAGACCAGAGACCAAGGCTGAGAAGAAGGAGCGTTTGACCAAGGAGGCTGCCGCCATTGCTGAGGGTAAGACCAGACAGGAGGCTTCCCCAAAGCCATACGTTGTCAAGTACGGTTTGAACCACGTTGTCTCTCTTATTGAGAACAAGAAGGCCAAGCTCGTTTTGATCGCTAACGACGTTGACCCAATTGAGTTGGTCATCTTCTTGCCAGCTTTGTGCCGTAAGATGGGTGTTCCATACGCCATCATCAAGGGTAAGGCCAGACTCGGAACTTTGGTTCACCAGAAGACCTCTGCCGTTGCTGCTTTGACTGAGGTTAAGGCTGAGGATGAGGCTGCTTTGGCTACTTTGGTCTCCACCATCAACTCCAACTTCTCTGAGAAGTACGAGGAGAACAGAAAGCACTGGGGTGGTGGTATCTTGGGTTCTAAGTCCCAGGCTAAGCAGGACAAGAGAGCCGCTTTTGCTGCTTCCATTGAGAAGAACTAAGCGCTTTATTAGCACATTGTTTAACTCTTGTAATTTTACGCTATCCAAAATAAGAACGAATAGTTACGATGTAGATTGGCTCCTTTTTTTGTAAAATAGCTATATAGTCCATTTATTAGATCTGTGTAAGATGCAATTGATATGACCATATTCAAAGAGTCTTAAATGGTACGGACCACACCGCCTTTTGAGAGGAACGTACGATTGATTTTATCTTTAATATCTAAAGACACATACTTGCATAACTGTTGTTTTAACATTTCACACTTGTAGGCATATTTGCAAAGCCTCTGAAGAACATGATGGATAGCTGATTTTTATTACTTACTATGGAAGGTAATGGGTAGCATATGGTTAATGGTTTCGCGCTTGACCAATCGGCAGTCAGTGTTTTAAAACCAAAGGAAAAAAAGTAAGTCAAAACAGAGGGAAGACGAAGAACGACGAACTACGATACACGCTTAAATATTCCACCAAATTTATATAAACATGTCTTTCTTTGCTGAATTGATTGAGTCCTTTGTTCCAACTCTAGCATTTGCTGAGGTAAGTTCTTAATGTACCTCAATTTAAGGAAATTCGTGAGCTGAGATCACTAACATAATAATTACAGGAACCTGTCGAAGAAGTCGTTGAAACTGTTGTTGAGGAGACTCCAGTTGAGGAGACTCCAGTTGAGGAGGCCCCAGTTGAGGAGACTCCAGCTGAGGAGGCCCCAGTTGAAGAGGCCCCAGTTGAGGAGGCCCCAGTTGAGGAGGCCCCAGTTGAAGAGGCCCCAGTTGAAGAGGCCCCAGTTGAAGAGACTGAGGCTCCAGCTGAGGAGGAAGCTGCTGAAGAGGAGGAAGAGGAAGAAGAAGAAGACGAGGAAGACGAGGAAGACGAGGAGGAAGAGGGTGGTGATCCATTGGACAAGCTTAGAAGTGAGTGTGCTGAAACCGCAAGCATTAAGCCATACGTCCACCACTACGCCGAGTGTGTCGAGAGAGTCACAAAGCAGCAGGAGGACCCAGAGTACGAGCAATTGCACTACAAGGAGGACTGTATTGAGGAGTTCTTCCACTTGCAGCACCACCTCAACGACTGTGTTGCGCCAAGATTGTTTGCTAAGCTCAAATAAGTATCGTAACAACGCATTTAGATACAAGCTTAGACATACACGTACACACACACAGACCCACCCATGCACAAATATATCACCAAAAAGAGCATATAGCATACGCGTACATCCCCGCTCATATCTCTGCAACACACAGTCAATGACATTCATGAACATATATGATCCTCAAAAATCTATAGAAACCCAACCCATTGGATTAGAGACAGGTACTGGTAAATCCTCATTAGATTCGCTTTTGAGGTTGAGGATCTATCTAAGACGACACACAAAAGCAGTTAGTTACGCTTATTTATATCTAGTTTCACGCACAGTTTTGTTTAGAGACGTTCTGTAGGAATATATAGAGAGGAATTCCACTGTTCCAGCCTTTCAATAGAGTAATATAAAGGGAAATAATAAAAGTGTAACACATATCAGAGTGATAATTGAGACTTATATGGTGCCTGTCACCGCTGTCACCGCAAAGACAATAGTAACAGCTAAGTGAAGAAGCTCGAAATCTTCCGAAACAGGAAATTGACGGCAGGCGCGCAGTATTCAGGAATTAAAAATTGGCAACTACAGAAATGATAACAACATTCACATAGTCCCAATTTCCTTGAATCCATTAAAGCTGTTGGTTATTAGAGGTACTCATTTCATATTTGCTTCTTTCAGATTTAGGTGCGTTTGAGTGCGACTGAGATAGAAGTTCTACGCTGCGGTACTGCCTTTATACACCTCATCTCACCAAATACAGATGGATTACAACTACAAGAAGGCTCTAAACAGGGCAAATTCATCTCCTAGCACTTCAATCCCTCATAATTATACAAAGCACGGAGATGTGCCACGCCCTTCAGTGAAAACTGGTTCTTTAAATGAAGCGCTACAGGTGCATAGATCTCCGAGTTCCACACTAACCAACAGTCGGTCACCCAACTCCACACTGCAGAGAATGCCTAGTTACGATCAAACATATTCACCAGTGAGAACGCCATCTGGGTCATCGCAACGATTGCAAAAGCCAAGGGCAAACTCAGGGACACGGTCTTTCCAAAATTCACAATACCTGGCACAGGAGAAGTCTTATCTAAAGAAGATTAAAAATGACCTGATAGATGACTACTACACCAAAGCTGTTGTGTTTGACCCAGCTGAGAGCGATGAAGATGAGAGTGAACTTGATGATACTGATGATGTGGATGACGATCAAGATCTCTTTGTTGAAAGAGGAGCCTCAAAGGCTACAAGCCTTGAAATAGACCACCTGGACTCATCTGTGCTTGATAGCAACAGAGAGAACCCAAAGATACTTGAAAGGCTAGAATGGCAGACAATGCTTAGTTTGGTTCTTAATGGTGATGTTGTACGATCTGAAAAGAGAAGAATTATCAAACAATCGGACATGTATTTCCAAAGTACTTATAAGGATAACTTATGGCTAGGGATTAAAGCATACCTTCTCGGGAGAACTGAAGAACAACAAAGAAAGATTATTGAGTATAACAGATCGATGGCTGATGGAACACTAAGTGAGATTACAGACTTCAAAGTCAAAAATCCTGAGAACGCGTTGTTCGAGGTAAGCGAACTCTTGGAGAAATACGATGCTGTCAAAGAATTATGGCGAGATCAGAAAGAAATGGCAAATGAGAAACCATTAACCGCGTCCGATGCTTTTGTACACAAGATTGAGTCGCTAATATCTTGGAAGAATATCACAGAGACACTAAAGCGAGAGCTTAAAGTCTTGGAAGAATGGACGCAGAGTAAGAACCTCAATTTGACACAAATAAGGAATGATGGCTTTGTTGATACATCATTTGCCGATAGTATGTTAAAAGAGAAGGAGATTCCATCTATTTTCCAGAAACGTCTTTTCGGACCTCATGTCCCATGGTTTAACAAGTCCAAGCTGTCTTACCTCATATATAATGACTTCTTTGAAGACTTGAACCTTCCGAGCTATATACCCAATTTGGTAAAACTCTACATTTTCCCAATGAGATTGATCCAAGAGACTATCAAGATACGTTTGGCATATGCTATCAAATTGGCTAACCCTACTATGATGATGATTGATGAAATGATTGATGATTTCTCGCTGTATGTTATGTTAGCTATTCAGATTAAGCAAGCACATCTCGACTACAAGAGAGGCTGGGATATTGAACTTGACGTTCCGGATGGATTTGATCACGTCATCTATGAGGCTGTGAAGTACCTTTTCAGTTTGCTTCATCGTAAGCTGATCAACACTACAACAAAGAGTTTCAGAACATTCAAAGAGCCGGATGACCTGGAAGCTTGCTGGCAAGCTTTGAGAAATATCGGATGTTACGTTGGCCAGGCAGGTCCTGAAGTCGCTGTCCAGATATCGTCGTTGACTGCAAAATTAGTTCAGCGTATGAATACATTTATAACTACTCAGGTCTCTGCATTGGATGTGATTCAAAGAGATACAGAACTCACGCCGCAACAAAAGTCTCAAGAAGTAACCAACTGGAGCTCAGCTAACGTTGATAACCTCACTCTTCTAAGAAGAAAGTTGAATAAATTCCACAGCTCCATAAGAAAGGCGTTCTCTAATTCGGTGTTGTTTACTATGAGTAAAGTTGGACCCTTCCTTGAAGTATTAAAGAATACTGACCATTTCCTTGTACAGACTGGGAACTCCTCTGGTGTTTACATTTTGGCTTCAAGCAACCTCTATGGTCGTGACGATATAATTTTGGATATCTTGATGGGTAAAGAGATCGGATCCGATCTCTATAAGCCAAGGTCATCTATAATTGATATTGACTTAGACGACTATGAGGAGCCTTCAGAAGTAGGTTATCTCGTGGTGATCCGTGCTGCTAAACCGATGTTATGGGAAGGTTCTATTGTTAGTATACACAGTAACATCAGTGAAGACTTCGATATCAGACCAGGCGAAGCGTTGTTCATAACACAGGGTTCATCGCAGACTTTGAAGCAGACAAGGGCGGAATTTACTGATAGCGTCGGTGATACTGTCACACCTATCCTTTTGAGACCTTCATTGCCGCGTGTGAATAAAGAGCTCCTCAGAACCGAAAAACTATTCCACAAGTCGGTGATTCTACAAATGAATGAGGCACCTCGTTGCAAAGCAATTATATGTAAAATCAACAAGCAGCATGAATCGATATATATCGGCTACTCCTTTGTCAGAGACAGTGCAAAGAACTACATTAGAAGGGTTGACGGTTTTAAGAGAACAGTTGTTATCAAAAAGATGATAGATATTGCCATTGATTGGGTTAGTTTTATTGTTGATGACTGTATTCCAACTGACAAGAGGACCTTCAGATGGTGTGTATCGGCGTTGGAGTTCGCAATGGAAGTTTCTAAAGGCTTTAACATTTTGACTTTGAGCGATCAACAGTTCAATACCTTAAAGGATAAAGTTGCAGGTTGTATGTCTCTTTTGATTTCTCACTTTGATATTATGGGTGCGAGATCTAGTGAGGCTGAAAAGAACACTATAAATACTAAGCCAACGAACATCCAAGATGACCAAGTCATAATGAGACATTTCAAAGAGCAGACTATGAGAAAGCTCGAGGCATTAGAGGCTTCTGTTACCAAAATCAACACAGTTGGTAAGGTTTTGGATGACACGATGCAAGAGAATCAATACTTGTCTTTCTTGGCCTCCTCCTTCTCCAGTTTATCAATGAGATGGCAGAAGAGAAAATTCCTGGGTGGTGGTTCTTTTGGAAGCGTGTTCTCTGCGTTGAACTTAGACACAGGTGGAGTGTTGGCGGTGAAAGAGATTAGATTCCATGATATTCAGTCTATCAAACAAGTTGTTCCACAGATCAAAGAAGAGATGACCGTTCTTGAAATGTTGAATCATCCAAACATTGTTCAATATTATGGTGTCGAGGTACATCGTGACAAGGTCAACATCTTCATGGAATTCTGTGAAGGTGGATCCCTCGCATCACTTTTGGAGCATGGACGCATCGAAGACGAGACCGTTATCCAGATGTACACTCTTCAATTGTTTGAAGGTCTTGCATATTTGCACGAGATGGGTATCGTCCATCGTGATATTAAACCTGAGAACATTCTTCTTGATCATAACGGTATCATCAAATTTGTTGACTTTGGAGCTGCTAAAGTTATCGCCAAGAATGCAACTAAAAAGGCTGCTACAAAGGCTAACAGTATGACTGGTACGCCAATGTATATGTCCCCTGAAGTTATCACAGGCTCATATTCTTCTAAGTACGCAGTTGACGTCTGGTCTACGGGTTGTTGTCTTCTTGAAATGGCAACTGGTAGGAGACCATGGGCCAACTTGGATAACGAGTGGGCTATCATGTATCATATTGCAGCTGGTCACTTGCCACAGCTGCCTACAAAAGACCAGTTGAGTGAAGCTGGTCGTCAGTTCTTGGTGAAATGTCTTGAAAGGGATCCAAATAAAAGACCAAGTGCTCAAAGATTGTTAGAAGATCCATGGCTTGTTGATATCCGCATTTTGGCATTTGGTGAAAGCTCATCTTCCTCTGACGTTTCTTCCGAAATTGGTGGCTAATGAATAATATTTAATGATTTTTGGTTATATGTCGTTGTTCTTATCACTTTATTCAGTTTGTTTACGTGTAAATTTTATTGTAGAACTAATTTATTGAAATGATAGTCAAGTTACACAGAAATTTTTGTATGATTTTGCAATTCTGCTATTATGTCTTTAACATCCAGATTCTTGCCAATAAGAACCAATTTAGAAGTCTCCAGTTCGGTTTGATCAGCATCAATAAATTCATATGCCTCTCTCACTGCTTGAAGGACCCTAATATGAGAATCTGTGATAACAATACCTTTTGCTCTGTGAATCTCAATGTCCTTTCCATTTGCTTTATTCTCCCATAGGATATACTGAATGAACTTCTCAAATTGCTCAAATTGAGACTCCTCTATAGAGAAATCTAATGTTATAGTAGAAATACGTGAATCGTGGAAGGATCCTTTATCTTCCCCAAGCTTGATATCACCTTCAAATGCGTGGAGGTCAAGGATCTTCGAGATATCAATATCACCAAACTTCGTCTCATAAACTGGTGCTGTGTTGTTGATATCCTTTACAAGTTCGACTACCTTGGACTTATCTGACTTCAAAGTATCAATCTTATTCAAAAGGACAACATCGGCCAATGCAATTTGTAAATGTGCCGTAGATATACCTTCTTCGTGCAGTTCACCATGACCATGCTCCTTGTGCCAATGTCCACCAACATCTTTTAGGCATGTTTCAATATTCCCAGCATCCAAAACGGTGACAACACCATCAATGTAAACGTTACTCTTGACACCCTCATCTAGCCAGAACATTCTGGCAATAGGAGCTGGGTCTGCAATACCTGATGTTTCCAAGAGGATATAGTCTATAGAGTCTCCAGACCTCTCAATCAGGTCTTCGATAGCTTGGACACCGGCATCCTTGACAGTACAGCACAGGCACCCATTGCCCAAGTCAAGCCATTCTGTATACGATTTGTCACCGTCGGTCACGGTAAGAGATTTTTCAATGTCAGATGAGTCTCCAAACTCATTCAGAATTACGGCAAATTTTCTTTTACCTTCCTGTGCAAGGTGTTGGAGTAATGTGGACTTTCCGGATCCAAGATACCCTGTAATAATAGTCACTGGGATCTTCCTCGTTGGTCCGGCAGGTTTCTCTAAACGTAATTTGAGTGTATCTTGGTACTTCTGCACTTGGTCCTCGGTTAGTCCTGGGTCCACAAATTGGGCCTGCTCCAAGCGTTGATCCAAGTCAGGCTCCTCGCCTGTAACGAGATCCGGGATGTCATCCATCGTGACCTCTCAGTAATAAAACAAGTCCCTTTTTGGAGGTGATGTAGTTCAGGTGGTTGATGAAGTGTTAGCTCTTAATCATCGGGCAAGGTTTTGTCTGCCATTTTTATGCGGGTACCTATCGCTTGACAGGGATCTCGCAGCTTACATGGAAGCGAGTAATCAACAATTGGGCTACCGACGTACACGCCTCAAACTTTTTGGTTCCCCCATAAAAAAAGACAATGCCCTCGTTCTGGGACTTCTTCCTTATCCCAGTTGTTCTTGGGTACGTTCTGGTAGCTCAGAGCTCCAAAGTCGAGGAGTCGTTTAACATCCAAGCTGTCCACGATCTAGTGAATTATGGTTTTGACGTGTCCTTTTTCGATCACATTGAGTTCCCTGGATCCGTCCCTCGTACTTTTGTTGGGCCATTGATACTTTCAGCCTTGACAAAGCCATGGTTGCTGGTGTTCCCACCGGCTTTCTCAAAGATGGATGGTCAAATTATGGCAAGGGCCATGCTCGGTTTCGTTAACGTAATCATGTTAGTGTACCTGAAGGATGCTGCATTCAAAGCTATTAAGACCTCTGCTAAGGAGAACTTCACCAATGCTACCTCCCAACTGGAGAAGGCTAAGTCAGAGAAGGCTAAAGCCCCACAGAAGGGTAAGAAAGCTTCTAAAAAGCCAGTTACCGTGAATGAGTATAAGCCATGGTCCTTTGGGCTTTGGTTCACATTGTTCGTTATGTGTCAGTTCCACCTCCCATTCTACATGTCACGTACTTTGCCAAACTTCTTTGCACTTCCATTGACAAACTATGCATTTGCCCAGATGTTTAAGGGAAATTTCACACGCTCCATCTCAGTTTTAGCATTCACTGCTGTGGTTTTCCGCATTGAGATTGTCGCTATGTTACTCTCCCTCGGATTCGCATACTTCTTGTACAACAAACTCACCATTCCACAGTTGATTGCCCCAACTGTTATGGGTGGTTCCATCGGTGTTGCTCTTAGTGCTGTTGTTGATTCGTACTTTTGGCAAAGATTTACTGTTCCTGAGATTGAGTCCTTTATCTTCAATGTCATTGAAGGTAAGTCCGCTGAGTGGGGAACAGAGCCATTCTCCAGATACTTCACAAAGTACTTTATTGTCATGTTCCTTCCACCACACGTTCCACTTCTTGCACTATTGGGATACTTTGTTGATCCAACTAAGAGCTTGCTGCGTCTCACCGCATTGGCAGGATTTATCTATGTCATTCTCATCTCTTTCCAACCACATAAGGAATGGAGATTTGTCGTCTACGTTGTTCCATTGCTTACAATCCTCGCTGCTAATGGTTCTGCATATGTCACCTCCAAATTCAGTAAATCCTTCTTTGCAAAAATTGGAGTGCTAATCATCTATGGCTCTGCTCTCTGTTCCTTGCTTCTCTCCGTTGTCTTCACTGTGGTATCCAGTTACAACTACCCAGGTGCTGAGGCCATGGTGAAATTCAACGAGTTATTAATGATGAGGGCCATGCGTGGAAAAACTAATCCTGAGGTGCCACTGACTGTTCACATTGACACATTTGCGTGTACCAATGGTGTAACACATTTCTCAGAAGTAAACCCTGCTTCTGGATTCAACATTACATATGATCGTGTAGAGGATCCAGAAGCTCTAGCATCCAAATGGGAGACATTTGACTTTTTGATCACTGAAACAGATGTCTCAAAGAAACAGAATGTCATTCCGTTCTTGAAGGACTGGAGATGGACTAAGGTTGAAACTGTGAAGGCATTTACTGGTTTAGATATTAGAGGTTTCCGTGGTTTCGACCCAATCAACTTGGTGCTTAATGTCTACCACAAAAGATCCATAGGGCCTTTCGTTGTTGCTGTTCGTAAATTCATGCGTCTAGATGACAAGATCTACATTTATGAGAGAGTTCCACCTCCAGAGAAGAAACCTGACGAAGAGAAACCTACTGAGCCAGTCAAGTCTACTGAAGATTTCAAAATTAAGGACAGTGTAGCTGATCTTGTTCACCAGCTTGAACTCAAGCAGGCTGAACTCAAGCAGGTTGAGGCCGAGTCTGTTGAAGTCGAGTCTGCTGAAGTCGAGTCTGCTGAGGTCGAGTCTGCTGAGGTCGAGTCTGCTGAAGTCGAGTCTGCTGAGGTCGAACAGACTGAGGTCGAGCAGGTTGAGGCCGAGTCTGTTGAAGTCGAACAGGCTGAAGTCGAACAGGCTGAAGTCGAACAGGCTGAAGTCGAACAGGCTGAACTCGAACAGGCTGAACTCGAACAGGCTGAACTCGAACAGGCTGAAGTCGAACAGGCTGAAGTCGAACAGGCTGAAGTCGAACAGGTTGAGGTCGAGCAGGTTGAGGTCGAGCAGGTTGAGGCCGAGTCTGTTGAAGTCGAGTCTGCTGAGGTCGAACAGACTGAGGTCGAACAGGTTGAGGCTAATGAGAACGAGGCCGAGCCAGTTCAACAAGTTATGCAGTCGTTTGGAAAGCAACAAGCTCAAGAAGACAGTGATGGCCCAGAATTAAATGAACAAGTAATCCTGGAGGCCATGGAAGAAAAATCTGACAGTGAGACAAAGTAATTTGGCCTATATAACTAAAATAAAAAGACTATAATATAATCTACAAAAGGTTTATAAATCGAAAATCGTCGTATGTTCGAAATTGTGGGTGTATGTACAAATATATTTCTCCCTCAACCATTAAAGTTCGTTATCATAAGGGTTGGAGAGGGGATCAGAATGTCTTCTCCAAAACACTGACGAGTCTATCTCTGTGCCATCCCTTGATCAAGAGCTTCTTACTCTCCATCACAATCTTGAAACTTTGCTTCGGCACGTCATTCAAAACCTCTTGTAAATCATTTCTTAACTGAACAATGTCACCTTTCACTTTTCTTATCTCTGTGTAAGGAATTCCTTGTTTGTAGTCTGTGTAAACAGGGAGGTTGCCGTATGACGAACGCTCCAAGAAGTATGACCCATGACCGAATGGGTTCTGTGTTGTATGAAGGTCTGTTGAAGAAATCTCCGAGAGCTTTGGGAAACGTGATGCTCCAGAAGACAACTGTCTGATCTGCTTGGTTACGGATGATCTAAGCATCTTGTGGTTTTTTGTCTTTGTGTCAAGGCGAACTTTCACAGTTGTGTGTATGATATTGCAATTCGTTCAGTGTTGAAGTGCGCGATCACTGAAAAATCTTGAAGGTAGAAACGGCCGGGTAACCTCCCCTAAAAAAGGGCACTGCTTACTTTTCTCAAAAATGTTCTACTTATCTTTTAACAATGCAAAATCTTTGTTTATGGAAATAACAGTTCTAAATATCAGTGTGTCCAGAGTCTGACATGTTTGTCTTTACCACCACTTGCCACTCTCTTACCATCAACACTCCAATCAACAGCGTACACCTCGTCTTGATGACCTGGGAGATCAACACTCAACTTTCTAGTTCTGACGTCCCACACCTTCAACGTAGTATCTTTAGAACAACTCACTAGCAGTCTGCAGTCGGATGACCATGCGGTTTGATAGACGGCAGCAACGTGACCACGGAAAGTGGCAATGAACTTACCTGTACGTCCCTCCCACAATTTTATAGAGTTATCAAATGAGGCCGAGACCAAATGACGTCCATCTGGAGCAAACTGAACGTGATTCACCTGTTTCTGATGACCAGTCATACGTGTCACTGGTTTGTTAGATTTGAGCGGTTCCCACATGTACATTGTGAAGTCATCACTGGCTGTAACGATACGTTCCTCTATGACACCATTGACCTTCGCAACCTTTTCGTAATTCTTCAATGCCTTTTGTTGGGCCTCCTCTGGAGAGGATGGCTTTTGTCCGGTGTGATCAAATGCACCCATTCTTAAAGCATAATCTGTAGATAATGACAAATGGTTTACCCAATGGGCATGTGATTTCAAAGTGTTGATCATCTTACCATCCTTAGCATCCCAGACCTTAATGGTCTTATCATGAGAAGCTGAGTAAATAACACCTTGACCACTCCATTTGACACATGATACTGCACTTGAATGACCACTTAAAGTCATTAATGGGACCCTTCTAGCTGTATCCCAGATCTTCAATGTACCATCTTTTGAACCGGAGACTAAACGTGGTGAGTTTCCAGGTTTCACAAGGTGGATTGGTTCCCATGCTAACGAAGAGATCCATTTTGAATGACCAATCAAAGCATTACCAATAGGCTTTCCCTTTTCGTCCCAGAGTCTGATGGTATTATCCATAGATCCTGTAGCAATCATCTCACCATTTGGACACCATGATGTACACAGAACCCAGTTTGTGTGTCCTTTCAAGACTGCCAACGGTGTTTGTGTATCACAGTCCCAGATTCTGGCTGTGTGATCACCGGCACCGGTGACCATCTTAGATGAAGTATGTGGAGCAAATTGTGTACAGAGAATGGTAGAGCCATGACCTGCAATGGATGCAGAGGAACGTGTCACTGGTTTCACCTTGAAAATGGCACGCGGTGTGTACACCAAGGTCATAAAGTCTTCTGTGGTCTTGATTCCTGGCTTCAACACAGAGTTGTACAAGTTTTCTCTGATGTCAATGAGGTTACCATCTTCACCAAGTAAGGAGAATGTATATGGCACAGGCTCGTCTTGTTCTCCAAGTAACTGGTTCAAGAGCTCCTCAAGCTGCTTCTCACTGATGGCACCTGGAACGTGTAATGATCCACCAACTGCTGCACCAGTGTCTGATGCTTGGAACTTAATGAGGACATTAGGTAAGTCCTTTGGGATGAAGTCCACTTCACGTGGCTGTTGAGCCATACGCTTCTGCTTCTTAGAAGGAGGTGGAATAACGGTAGCCATTTGTAATGTACCTAACTTTTTTAGTGTGTAATGTTACTATGAAATCAGAAAGGCTAAAGCGTGAAGTCTCACACATAATTTTTTTTGTTTATGGGGGCCCCGGGAAAATTTTATGTGAGAGCTCATCGCTTACGTAAGCGATATCTATCTAAGGGGCGCTGTGTACATTTTTAAGCGGAATTTATAAATAAAGTGCATAAATTTGCTAGTTATTGACAAGTTAAGTGTGTATATAATTGTTGTGTGGTAGAAGAAAATGCCCACTATATGGAATAAGAGAAGGTAACATCACAATATCACCGAAACCAGCTCGGTGGTGCTCACTCTCTCATTGAAGTGTATCTAGCACTCTTGCCCTTGTAAAACTTAAATGCCATGTAGCATACAATGAGCACAACAAAAGCAAGCATGATCCAGGTAAGTCTGTTCTCAGTCATGTCCGGTCCTGGAATGTGAGCTTCCTCATAGTCCTTAACATCAGTGAATGAAATGTCCTTATTCTGTTCTCCCCAGCATTTCACAACAGTGATGTCCTCCTCAGGTCTGTTATTCTTACCAGTCTTAGTGTTCTGGATCGAATCAACAACATCCATGCCTTCGACGACCTGGCCAAATACAACATGGTGGCCATTGAGCCACGGAGTCAGCACAGTGGTGATAAAGAACTGGGATCCATTGGTGTCCCTACCTGCATTTGCCATCGATAATCTACCAGGCTTGTCATGTTTCAACTTGAAGTTCTCGTCAGCAAAGTGCTTGCCGTAGATGGAAAAGCCACCTGTACCGTCATGCTTCTCAAAATCACCACCTTGGATCATGAAGTCCTTAATAACTCTGTGGAAGATGGATCCTTCGTAGCTCTTACCCTCAAACCCAATTGTGGCTAGTTCGTAGAAGTTTTTCACAGTCTGTGGTACCACAGAGCCAAAGAGGCCAATCTTTATGGTTCCCATCTTCTCTCCCGCTTTCTCCACCTCTAGATAGACAAAGTCCGTCATCGGTGGGTCATCATCCAAAATTGGAGCTGCATTGGTCAGTGCCAACAGAAGCACCGTGATGAAAGCACTGAAATAATTGAATTTCATTTTCTTTTCTCTCTTTCTTTGCAATTCTCAAGGGGGAGAGGAGGATCAAAATGAGAAATCACAGATCCGTTTGTTTACCTGCGCAACTTTTCGCGAAGTAAAGAGGAACTACACTTTCTACCTTTCTTTCCACCTATTAAGCTGCTTTAATCGATCCCAAGCACAAATGAGTTTTGAGTTGCTTACTTCGTTTGAGGTGGAGTATGCTCCTTCTGCCATTAAGAAATGGCGCTCCAAGAGAACGGGGCTTCAAGCGGCCATAATTTCTAAAGAGTCGCCGTTAGTTTCTGGTTATTTTGCAGTCGCTACCGAGGTTGAGGATGACAGTGGTACACCACATACCCTTGAGCACTTGGTGTTTATGGGCTCTAAGAAATACCCTTATAAGGGTCTTCTTGATACACTTGGTAACGTGATGTTCTCTCAGACAAATGCTTGGACTGCAGTGGACCAAACTGTCTACACGTTGACAACTGCTGGTTGGGAGGGCTTCAAGACGTTATTACCAATGTACTTAGACCACATTTTGAATCCAACTTTGACAGATGAGGCATGTTACACTGAGGTTTACCATGTTGACGGTGAAGGAAAGGACAAAGGTGTTGTATTTTCTGAGATGCAAGGTATTGAGAACCAGGCCTGGTTTCAATCTCTCTTCACATTGCAGAAGGCTATGTACGATGAAAAGACTGGTTACTCCTCTGAAACCGGTGGTTTGATGAATGCACTAAGAGTCTTGTCAAACGATACTATCAGGGAGTTCCACAAGTCGAGTTACAGACCAAGCAATCTCTGTGTTATTGTCAGTGGTACAGTTGATGAAGATGAGTTTTTGAGAGTAATGGAAGAGTTTGATGCTGAGCTCCCAGAGATGGACGATCACAAGAGACCTTTTGTCGACTCAGAGGCACAGATAGTCAGACTCCAGAAAGAAGTAATTAAGGAAATAGAGTTTTCTGAAAAGGACGAGTCCTTTGGTGAAGTCTCCATCGGATGGGTCGGTCCAAGACATGATGCATATGAGGAAGATTTAGCTGTAACTTTGCTCTTGGAGTACCTCTGTGAGTCATCTATATCTCTTTTGACGAAGAACTTGGTTGAAATTGAAGAGCCATTGGCAAGCGACTTGGAGTATAACACTGACGACTTCACTTACATCTGCCCATTCATTAAGATGAACGATGTTCCTACTGAGAAACTTCACGAGGCTAAAGACAAGCTGTTCGCTTTGCTAAAGGAGCACGCAACTACAAGTAACTTTGATCTCTTGAGAATGAGAGAAATCATTGAGAACTCTAAAATGAAGTTACTATTGTCCTGTGAAAAATCGGCAGATATTTTGACCGACTATGTCATCAACGATTTCTTATACTCCGATTTGGAGGCCAAGGCTTTAACCAAGAACCTCAGATCATTGCATGACTATAAAACTTTATCTGAATGGACAGTAGACCAATGGGTTGATCTATTCAAAACATACTTGATTGATAACAAATCAGCTATCGTCATTGCAAGACCTTCAAAGAAGCTTTATAAGTCATCAAAGGAGGCCAACAAGAAATTATTGTCTGATAGAAAGGAAAAGCTTGGTGAAACTGGCCTAGACCAATTGAAGAAGAAGCTCGATGATGCGCAAGCAAAGAACAACACCCCAATCCCAGATGAGATTATTAATAGCTTCCCGAAGCCAGACCCTGCTAAGATTCCATTTATTAATACAACAACAATTGGTATCGGTTTAAATAAAGACGTTGAGAATGACATGTCTGACAGTTTTACCAAAAAGGTGATTTTAGATACACCAGCCGATTTGCCATTGTACATCAACATCGACCAATTCAAATCACAGTTTATCTCGATTGATATTCTCATGTCCTCATTTGAGATTCCTGAGAGCCTATTGTGCTATTTCGATATATTTGCTGATATTTTCTCTTTGCCATTATGCATAGATGGTAAGACTATTCCATATGAGACCGTGGTTAAAGATTTGCAGAACGATACCGTGGAACATTCCTTGTACAATTCTTTCAAGAATCAGTTCTCAGAAGTGATTGATGCTCATATTCAAGTGAAGAAGGAGAACTATCAAAAGGCCATCGACTGGCTCAAAAAAATATTCTGGTCTACGAAGTTTGAGGAGAGCAGAATCAAGGTTTCGGTAGACAAGCTCGTCAACTCCTTATCGTCAGTCAAGAGAAGCGGAGAAACTGTCTTGGCCTCTTTGAGTACCACTCACTGTCTCAGCTCAAGATCACTTAAAGCTTCAAAGGATATCTTACTTAATGAGCCTTTCTATCGTGAACTTTCTGAGAAGTTGGCTAATGGTGAGTACAAAGCCATTGAAGCTGACTTAGAGGAAATTAGAAGTTCTTTGTTCAAGCCATCAAACTTCAGAATTATCATTTCTGGTGACTTATCATCAGTCGAGCATCCAATTCAAGCCTGGTCTGATTTCCTTCCAACAAACTCTAAAGTTAACGAAATCCTTCCAATTCCTAGAACTTTCTCTGTTCGTACTGAGCTCGGTGAATCTCTCTCTAAGAAGGCATACATCGTCACAGCACCAGCTTCGGACTCCACTTTCCTTTTATCATCAACAAAGATTCCTACCGACTATCACAACGACGATATGGTTGGTATTGCATTGGCTGGTTCCTATTTACAAGCCGTAGAGGGTCCTTTCTGGAGGGGTATCAGAGGTAGCGGATACGCCTATGGTGCTAACATCGCAAGAAGTGTTGAGGCTGGACAAATGAGCTTCGATGTTTATAGAGGTGCTGATGCTATAAAGGCGTTTGAGGTTGCCAAGAATATTATTGACGAACTGGTGACAGGTACGGTCGAGGTTGATCAGACTTTATTCGAAGGTGCTGTTAGCTCTTTGGTTAACTCTATTGCAAACAGTGAAAGTGATTATTACTCTGCTTCTGCTATGAAGTACATGGACAACGTTTTAAAGAAGAGAGGTCCAAACTTCAATGCCAAGTTCATTGAAGGTCTGAAGAGTGTCACTAAGCAACATATGGTTGAGATCCTCAAAAAGTACTACGTCCCATTGTTCAAGAGCGAGAGCTCATCGGTTTTCATTTGTGCTCACCCTTCTAATGAGAAAGATCTTAAAGAGTTCTTCGAGAAGGAAGGTTATAAGGTTGAAGTGAACGAGGTGTCTCAACAAGAGGACGATGGAGATGACGACGATGAAGAGGAAGACGACGACGACGACGATAGTGACGATAGTGACGAATACAGTGACACTGATAGTGAAGAAGAAACCGATTCTGAAGAAGAAGAAGATTGAATCAAAGATTAATTAGATTATATACTAAACAAAAATGTATACGTATAGACCCATACTTAGTAAAACAACCTGGAATGACATTATTAGATTCACCTGGTTGTTACTTAAGATATTTTCTCCAGTGACAACTTTCAAATTATCTCTATTTTCCCACAGAACTTCCTGTTCGACCATTCCTCCACCAAGAGGTTCAAGGACTTTTCCATCTTTTGTGTCAACGAATGTGGACTGGAGAAAAGTTCCCAAGAATGAATCAAGGATCGTTCCTATGAATCCCATGATAGTAAAAAAGATAAATGTGCCGATCTTGTTGTTTACAGAATACAAGGCAGCCACAAAACTAATGACAGCAGAACCACATGCACCAGCCATGAGTCCAAGTTTAGTGACACCACCATTTGTTCCTGGGGGTACTTTCTGGAAGGTTGTGATTAAGAATGGGGCCCCCTCTGCAAGGATTCCAATCTCAGAGGACCAAGTGTCTGCAATAACACTACAGTACTGTGCAATTATACCAGCATGTATCATCTGGCTCAATTCGTAGTTATCTATGAAGAGAGATAACAGGATTAGGAGGGTAGCAAAAATCGAGTTACAGAACACCTGGACGTACGTGCGTTGAGCGGATGACTCTGTAGCTCTTTTCCCTTCTGGGATCTTCGTCTTTTTGTCTTTTATTTCATGTTTATATTTAGTTGCCTGGGAAGATGTGAGGAAGAATGTAATAAGGAGGACAAGGTATAAACTCGTTGGTGGAAGTGAATGTATAATTCCCGTGACAACTGCTGCAGCGATGCCCGATGGGGTCAATGATTTGTGTGAGTGTGCCCTAAGTGCCACTGCGAGGATGACAACAGCTCTGATCCCAATTGAAAAATATTCCGTGGGCTCAATTAACCTCCCTTCTGTGAACATTGCTCTTATAAATGGCTTGAGCTCGCTCTAGCAGGTCGAGATTAGTTGATGAAGTGGAGATCTACTTGCACGTAATATAACTAAAGGCGCGCTTTGCCCTTATAAAGTTCACTGCATTAAGGTACCTATTAAGTATTTAGCTGGCACACATCGTGGACATTTTTCTACACAAAAATGATAGAAGAATAAGAATCAATAATTGCTAGATATCAGAATATTTAAAATAAACGATACCAATTCCTAATTTTACCGTAGTTGCTATTGACGTATAGTGACATACATCCAAACATCTCAGTTGTTTCATCCGTACACCAAGGATGGCTATCGCATCGAATAGTTACTCTTTCCAATAACAGAAGAAATACATTTAAGAATCTGATTATTGGGATACTTACTCTGATGTATCTATACTTTGGTTAAAACATTTAAAATTTATGAAAATATCAGTTAATTAATATTTTTTTGCAGATCATAGATTATTTTACAACCCAACAGTACAATTACCTTGATAGGACTCCATTATTTTGCGTATTATATTTACTAATTAATAATATATATTAATCTTTTAAAATAGCTACATTTGCTATTTAAAAAAACGCTTAAAGCAACTAACCATAAATCCTTTTTGGTTTCTGATAAAAAAGACCAATCCTATTTGTATATTTGACAAACTATTAATAAAGTTGTATGACAATTATCACACAGTTACCCGGCCTTTCTCGCGAGAAATCAAAAAAAAAAGAAATACTCCGCGACGGGGAATTGAACCCCGGTCTACCACGCGACAAGCGGTAATTCTAGCCACTAAACTATCACGGATGTCTTGTGTGACAATTCTCACACACTTACCCGGCCCGTCTCGCAATGGAAGAAGTAAAAAAGAAAAAAAATACTCCGCGACGGGGAATTGAACCCCGGTCTACCACGCGACAAGCGGTAATTCTAGCCACTAAACTATCACGGATGTCTTCGAAGTCTAAATTTTCGCTGATTGACATGCCAAGAGCGTCACAAATCACGTGAGTGGCCACGGTTAGGGCGCGCTATGGTTGGGGACGCATACTCAGAATCCTTCGGGCACGATCAACACTAACGATCCCGCGTACTTCGGGAGAAACAGGGACTTATTTTGAACCGATCACAACACATTCGGGGATTAATCTTCAATTGAGGACCCTTTTATTGGATATACCTTTGTAACATTCGCTATTGCCAAAGGAATAGAAAGAATGGGTGCACCAATGAAAGGATTGCAGCAGTTCATAGCTGATCTGCGTAGTGTGGACACTAAAGAAGAACAGGATAAACGTATTAGTGCTGAGATTGTAAATATACAGAAGCAATTCAGCTCCGATGGGAAGTTAAGTGGGTACCAAAAGAAAAAGTATGTGTCCAAACTGATATATATATACCTCACATCTAGTTGTAATCTCAATGTTTACAATGTCTCCTTTGGTCAAGGTCAAATTATTCAACTCATATCATCAAAAGTTTACACAGAAAAATTCATTGGTTATTTAGCTCTATCACTCATGTTCAGTAATAGCACAGATTCTGACTTCCTGACTACCATGGTCCAGTCATTGAAGAAAGATCTTGCATTAGCAGATGAAGAGTCTAACATACTTGCACTCCAATGTATCGCTACGTTGGGTAACCCTATCTGGGCCGATCTACTAATAGAAGACGTTTTCCAAGTGTTAAGGTCCCCTACAGCCTCTCCTTTGTTAAAGAAACGTTCGGCTTTGGCACTTTTGAGATTGGTTAAAGAGGACAAACAATGCTTGATGAGACATCAGCCGTGGATTCCAAGGATCCTCTCTCTTTGTGATGACCCTGATCTTGGTGTAGTACTATCAATACTGCCACTGGCAGAGTTGATTGCTACTGAAATAGATTATGAAAGTGCAGTCTCTCTACTTCCAGCATTGACATCAAAGCTGAGTTTACTGGTACTCGATAGGGATCAAGTCCCTAAAGATTATTTCTTTTGCGGTGTTGCTTCACCATGGCTTATTGTTAAGATTGCAAACTTACTGACAATTTTAATTCCAGATTCGAAGGATATCAACGTTGACTTGAATTCGTTGAGAGTCCTGAGGGAGTGCGTATCCACAACTATCAATCGTCTTGGTGTTCGTACGGAGACTGAGTCCTCCATTAGAAATGTGTACAACGCAGTGCTGTTTGCTATGATTGACCTTGCTACACATCTTGATCCATCACCAGAGGCTGTAACCTCCTCCATCGATGCTATAAGTGGATTACTTGACTCTGGCGAGTTGAACACTAAATACCTGGCTTTGGACTCTTTAATCAAACTTAGCACAGAGCATACCTCACTACAGACATCACAAAAACATTTACTTAAGATCATTCATTTATTGAATCAACAGGATGTGTCCATTTCCAAGAAGG
Organism: Petasospora americana; assembly: GCA_003708795.3. NCBI lineage: Eukaryota > Fungi > Ascomycota > Saccharomycetes > Phaffomycetales > Wickerhamomycetaceae > Petasospora > Petasospora americana. The sequence goes on from PPOA03000001.1 coordinate 979,527, forward strand.
CCTTGGATCTCATATATGTCTTGGCTGACTTTGAGACTACACCATACATCGTTTCTGAGCTTTTGAAGCTTATGAAAACCTCAGATCATATTGTACGTTCAGAGATTGCTATTAAGATATCAGTGTTAAGTGAAAAGTTTGCTAGAGATCCTCAATGGTTTGTGACTACCAATTTGCAATTAATTGATATATCTGGCCCACAATTGAATGAGTCGATTTGGCAACGTATTGTTCAGATTGTTGTTAACAATGAGATGTTACAGCAGTATACTTGTAAAAGCGTTTTTCAGTACATCTTGAAAGCCAATTTTGCAGAGGCTGTTGTTAAGATTGCAGCATATGTTCTTGGTGAGTTTGGTGATCAAATTATTGATGAGTATCCGTTACATAAACAATTTGATATTTTGACGAGGTTGTACTTTTATGTCGCCAATGACACAAGGCAGATGCTCTTGGTAACCTTGATGAAACTGCTGAAATTTGACATAGAAGACAAGAAGCTTAGATCTAAGATGATCAAGCTCTTGAGGCTAGAGGTGAATTCCATCAACTCTGAGCTACAGCAGCGTTCTTTTGAATACTTGAATCTGATTCAAAGATTAAGCACAGACCAAGGCAAGATGCTTTACATGTTGGTGTTTGATGAGATACCAGTGTTCAATACTAGACAAAATCCACTGCTGTTGAGATTAGGAAAGACAAATCCAAGTGCAAAGAAAGAACTAGTAAAGAGTACAGATAACTTAACACAGAAACTGAACGGTATGAATGAACCTATCTTGGAAGATGACGAGTACTCTGATGAGGGAGATATCACCGATCCATTTACCGAGAAACACTCTACAACGTCAACACCACAAACAACAGCACCATCATCCTCACATGGTCCTCCACCACCGGTTCCAGCACAACATAGATCTACAGATGGCCCACTAACACCCAACTGGGAAGTGGGATTCTACAGAATGTTTGAGTTCAATCAAGGTGTCTTCTTTGAGAGTTCACTGATTAAGATTATTTTGAGAATCACAGCTCCTGAGAAACAAAAGGGACTTTTGTTATTACAGTTCACATTCCAGAATAAGTCACCGCAACCTTTGAAATCATTCATTCTATCACTTACTAACTATCGTACTGTGAAACCTAATGTTGTTTTGAATTTGGTTGATCTTCCTGCGACTGATGTGGCTGTTGACAGTAAGACTTCTTCCACAATTAAAGTACTCTTAAGAGGACCATTTGAATTTGAAGAGATTCCAAATTTGAGAGTTCAATTCTCCTCTGGTGGTGCATTTAACAATGTCAGATTGAAATTGCCGTTGTTCTTGACCAAGTTCGTAAGCCCAACTGTTCTCCAGTTCCCACAGTTCTTGCAACATTGGAAACAGATTGACATTTTAGGTGCTGGTGGTGAAGCAGTGGAATTGATTAGGGTTAATACACCAGTGGATCGTAACTGGCTCATTAGGTTTGTTGGAAAGCTAGGTCTTGCAGTGATCGAGCAGAATGCTGCTAGTTTTGTGTTTGGTGGTGGTATTTTACACACATCATCAACGGGCAACTCTGGTACCTTATTGAAGATTAAGTACATTGATGAGTACAACTTAGAATTCAGATTCAGAACCACAAGGGATGGTCTGAGTAAGCTGCTAATGGAATACGTTGTCAAGTATTTCAAGAATCATAACTGATAATTAAAAATGAAAAATGCATATGAGATAATTGATAAATTAGTAGAGAATTATATAAACATCTATATATATACTTATTAGATCTTTGGTGGTCTTGATCCAAAGATGTCAGTGCCAACTCTGACATAGGATGTACCTTGGTTAATAGCTTCAATATAATCAGCACTCATACCCATTGAAAGTTCCAAGTCTGTTGAGTACTCCTTATCAATCTCTGTCTTCAAATCATACAAGGTCTTAAATTCAGGGTTTTCACCTCCTGAATGGGATTTCTCAAAAGAACCAATAGTCATAAGACCTGTTAGTTGGATGTTGGTAGAATCTTTCAAAATATACTCCACAATGGACTTCAATTCCTTTTTGTCGTTTGGCATGATACCTGATTTTTGTTCTTCCCCGGAAGTGTTGATTTGCAAAAAGACATTGATTTTTGGGCCATTACCCTCTCTTGTGTCATTCAATTTCTTCGCCTTTTTCAGAGAATCAATAGTTTGAACTGCAAACAAGTTCTCAATGGAGGTGGAAAGGTCCTTACACTTGTTGGTTTGGAGTCCACCGATGAAGTGCCATCTAATGTCCTTGGGAAGAATTGCAGCTTTTGCAATTAGTTCTTGAACGTAGTTCTCACCGAAGTCACGAACACCATGATCATAGAGTACTTGAATATCAGATGCTGGTTTTAATTTGGAGACTGCCAAGAGACGTACTGGGTGTGTAAAGGATGAGTTACGCTCCGATTGAGCTGAACGGACATCATTGAGCACACGCTCATAGTTACCAATGAGCTCCTTTTGTCTCTCTTCTGTGTATGGTTCTAATGACATGGCTTTGTACTTGATATTACGATTGAAGGATTTGACTGTTCTGCTCAATAGGCGAGTTGCCATGGAATTCGTCGTCTGCGCTTATCTCAAAATCTTTTTGTCGAGGGCTTAAGACATAAAGGGGTTTCTCCGTAGGCTATTTCGCCAGAGTATCGCGGAGGTGTGCGGGTGTCGAACAACTCCTACTATCAATGATAAAGGATTGTGCTTGAAATAGAAGGCAATTGTGTATAAATCACGAAAAGATTCTGAAAGATCTACCAGAAGAATCCACGATTCTGGTCAGATTTTATTATCCCCCACCTGTTCCCCTCGAAGCGTTGCTGTACTAAAACTTTACGGATCATAAAGGAAGCAACTCTGCCCGAACCGGATCGTCTTTTAGACACGCACAAATTTCACTTGAACCTTTGTTCAAAACAACTCAATTACAAACAATTGCTTTTATTCTTTTTTGAAATCTTCCGAAGTCCATACAATTGGACCAAAAGAAACGCATCAAGAATTCAAAATAAGAGCAAAGATGGTTTCCTTGGAAGAGCTCTCCCCGGACTATGTGCTCCTGTTGGCCTTCCCGCAGGAGAACGGGAAAGCTACGGAAACAGCTCAGCAGAATCTCTCCAAGCTCGTTTCTCAATTATCGAAACATGGATTCTACTCTCAAGCGAGACCAGCTGATGGCGGGCAATTGCTTTTGTTTGTTAAGGTTTCCGATTCGAAATTACTAAACTACTTGAAGAGTGAAGGTGTCAAGGAGTACCTCTACGGTGTCCGTGGGGAACTTGATTCCGAAGAGTCGTTAGTTCAACAGCTCACATTCACAGCAAAGCTCGGTGCTGTTCACGCATTACTCACCGATCCTGAACACGAAGGAGGTGCTGGTATTACAACAGGTTCCCCAGACTGGTCATTTGTTACTAAAATCTCTCCTGTCTGGGACTATGAGGAAAATAAATCTTTACTTACGTCTTTCTTCAAGTTGAACTTCACAGAAAACGACGTAGAAAAGATCAGAGCAGTTGCAGGTGAAAAGGTTGCATTGTATTTTGCCTTTGCACGTTTCTATTTACATGCCCTCGTTGGACCTGCTTTACTTGGTCTTGTCTCGCATCTCCTTTTCAAGAGATACTCCTTTGTTTACACCGTGCTCAATACAATTTGGGCTATTGTCTTCCTCGCAGCATGGCGTAAGAAGCAAACCGTTTACAGCTTGAAGTGGAAGACCGACGGTTCATCCAAGGTTGAAGTTAGAAGAGTTCAATTTAAGGGTGAGACCCTCGACACAGACCCTGTCACTGGTCAATCCATTGCATCTTTCCCACCTGTCAAGCGTACCGCTAGAGAGTTGGCATTTTTACCAATTGCTCTCGCTGGTATCGCTGTTCTTGTCTCCTACCAGCTCTCTTGTTTCTTCATTGAGATCTTCCTGACTGAGATTTACCAAGGCCCGGGAAAGGCAATCTTGGGTCTTGTTCCAACCGTTTTGATCGTTGGTGCTGTACCAATCCTTACATCTATCTATGAGAAGTTTGTCAACAAAGCTCTCGAGTTTGAGAATCACGAATATCAATCCAGTTATGATCGTTCTAAGACACAGAAGATGTATGTCTACAACTTCTTATCATCATACGTCCCATTGTTCATCACCGTCTTCTTGTACTTACCATTTGGTCACGCTGTGAACGATTATGTACCAACTATTTCTACCTACTCCTCCAAGTTTAGTATCCCAGTGGTCACAGAAAAGTATGAAATTAACAACGATAGACTTGTTAACCAGTTTAGTTATTTCACACTCACCGCACAGATTGTCGGTGTCGCTATGGAAAACATTGTTCCTGTTGCACTTCGTCTTGTTAAAGAGAAGATGGGTGCTTCAAAGCTTATTGCCAAGAATTTGGATTCTCCAGAGGAGACTGAATATTTGGAAAATGTCCGTAAACAGCTTGCTTTACCAGAATTTGACGTTGATGCTGAGTATCGTGAACTTGTGATGCAATTTGGTTTCCTCGTTTTGTTTGGACCTGTTTGGTCTCTTGCCCCATTGGTCTCTTTGATATTTAACTGGATTGAAATCAGAGGTGATGCAGAGAAGTTGTTCTTTGAGTGTTCCCGTCCAGTTCCACGCCAGACAGAAACAATTTCCCCATGGGACTCTCATATTCGTGCCTTGACATGGATCGGTTCATTTACTGCTCCTTTGGTTACTGTCATGTATAGACGCCACACTGAGATTCTTGCTTCTACTTCTTACAGCCATTTCGCTTCCCCTATTGTTACACCTGGATGGAAACTTGCTACAACTGCTTTGATTTCTGAGAATGTTGCACTTGCCGTGAACTTTGGTGTCGAGTCCTTGTTCAAGAGCTTTGCTACAGATATCGAGAAGCAGCGCACTAAGAAACAATTGCTTCTTCGTCGTTCATATGTTAGTGCCTTTGAAGAGAGTGGTACTAGTGAAGAGCGTTCTATTCAGATTGATCCATCCACTTCTACTTGGTCCAACTTCTCTAGTGAAAGTGTCTTGAAGACAGCTGTTGGATTCCCAGTTCTTCTTGCCGCTGCTGCTGAAAAAGCCGCTGCTGCTAATAAGAAGACCTCTTCTGAGTCTGTTGAAGCTGCTTCTGAGAACGTACCAACTGCTTCCAAGTCTGGCTTCTCTCAACACTCAGATGATTCTCAAATCCGTTCTACTACTGCTTCCAAAACCGTCCCAAAGACCGTTGTTCCAGACGTTGTTGAAACTCGTGAAATCCCACTGACACAGTCCAACACCACTACTTCTTCCTCTACTACTCTTAATGGTGCACCAAAAGCTGCAGCAGCAGCTATTGTAACCGGAATTGCTCCTATTACAGGTGCATTATCCTCCGTCACCAGCAAATCCTCCCTTCCACCTTCTGCTTCCCTTCCTGATGTTGCATCCACTGTTCCTTCTGACAGAACTGGGTTAGATATCCCAGCTCCTTCAACAACAGGATCTGCTTCCACAGAAAGCTCTGCATCCCCAAAGAAGAAGAGAGGTTTATTCGGTTTAGGAAAGAAGGATCTCTCATCCCTTGCCCATGCAGCAAAGACTGATCTGACCAAGTTGACACCTGACGCTAAAAAAGTTGCTGCTGATTTGAAGCATGGTGATTTCTCATCTGCTAAGAAACTTGCCTCCGACGTTAAAGCCAATCCAAACGAATACTTTGGTAGCACAGAGAAGGCATTTGAAGAAACCAAACACTCTACCGGATCTGCTGAGGTTTCAGGTAGTGTTGCAACTTCTAATGGCGTTCATGATGAAAAGACTTCTACTTCTACAGTTACCGAGTCTAAGATAGATACAGAATCCACCATCCCTTCAGCATCTGTCACTGCTGCTACTCTTGGTAGTGTTGCAGCAGCTGTTGGGGCCTCCGACTATGTATCTTCCGGTTCCGCTAACAACGATGCTCCTACCACTTCTTCTGAGTCTGAAGTCAGAACTTCTGCCCCAGCAACTTCTAGTACCGTTTCTACTCCACCTGCAACTGGTTCCTCTGTTACAAAGCCACTATCCATCTCTGTTGAAAGGGGTTCTTCTACTCCATCTTCTAGTAACACAAGTTTGGCCGGTGCCACTCTCCCACCTGACTTTGAGAAGAAGGCTGCAGCTTTGGGTTATAGAACTTCCGTGTCTCCATCTGCTCCATCTACACCAGTTGAGCAACAGAAAACCGCAGCCCCAACCACTCCTTTAAGACAGACTTTGGACCCATCAGCTGCTGCTCCAGAGTCTTCCAACTTGAAGACCACTGCTGGTGTTGCTGGTGTTGCTTCTGTCAACCATTCCTCTAATACTGAAATTTCAGGTAATTCGACCAGCTCTTATATTGATACTGCTAAGTCATATGCTGAAAAGGGTGGTAAATCATTAAACGATTACGTCCAAGTTGCTGCTGATAAAGTTGATGACTACGCAAAGAAGAACGACAACGAGTACTTGAACAAGGGTAACGTTTACCTTCAAAAACTTGCAGACGACATTGAGGATTACACTGAGAAACACAATGGTAAGACTGATTCCCTTGCTGCTGATGTCCCAAGCACTCCAAAGCAGAGTTCCCAGTTTAACCAGAAGATCTCTGAACAGGAGACAAATCAATCTCAACTCTTGGGAAATGCTACCAACGGGGATGTGGCTTTGAAGGATGATCTCTCTCCTCCAAAACTCTCAGCTCCAACCGATTCTCATTCCATTTCCAGCTCTCCAAGTAAGATGAAGAAGAGAGGTTTGTTAAGTAAGATCAAGGAGAAGGTGAACCACACTCCTTCTTCAACTCCAAAGAAGCACTGAGCATTTTCCCGCTTGTATTTTTATATCACCTTTTTATTTTCACAATGGTTAGATTTCCTTTTTATTTCCTCGATTAAAAGATTGTGTTATACGAATTAAATGTAGTAGTTCATGACTTAGAATTATTTATATTTACCAGTTAAAGCTTGATAACATCTACCTTGGCTCTTTTCCAAATCTCATGGAGATACATATCTTCCTCACCTTGAACTTTTGTCAGTTCATTGATGTTGGGTTTCTGGATAGATATATTAACTATCGTTCCTTTGTTCTTGAATTGCATGAAAGCACCAGGATTGATAACTAACACGTTCTTAACGATCTTGGCAAAGAATCTTAACTCAGATGGGATAATGAGGATATCTGGAATGACTTCGTTAAATTCTGCGAGTCCAAGGTATGGAACGTCCAGATTAGAAGCAGGGAGTATCAAATCTTCATTTGAGGTTGGTGATTTTCTCTGTTTAGAAGAACCTGGGAAAGATGGATAGAACCGTCTCTGCTGAATGACATGTTCTGCGATTCTCTCAAATCTATTTTGTGAGAGCAATTCACCCTTTGTAACATCTTTCAGATCCTTGAAAATGTCATTATTTGAGACACCAATGTTGACTTCATTCAACTGGAACATTGAAGGGTTTGGGAAACATTTAAAGTTCTTACCAAGTGCAAGGGGTTTCTTATCGAAAGGTGCTTGCGGGTAAGCTGCATGTTTTATAGTAGCGTCTTTTAGTGATGGGATCAAAATGACTTGTGTTGTTTGGTTAATCTTTCTCAGTATTGGACTAATCAAATATTTGAATACCTCTGTCAACGTCTTTGGCTTGACGATCTTTCCTTCAAACTCAACTTCAATATCCAAGCCCTTTGCGATCATTGGATGTGTGATATCAACAAATGGACCAAACATCAACATAACGTGTGGCTTATAATCTTCGTTGACCTTTCGTACCAATTCCTCGAGGTAAAGATAGTCGAAATCGGAAGATGATGTATATGGACCATTTGTGACCATGATCTTCATATCACCATAAGTTTCCAATTCAGATCTTGGAGTGATTGGGGCTCCTAAATATGGAATATCGACAATTTCATCAACTTTGAAAACATCGCCACTTGGGTTCTTACCTTTGAGACAAACAATTTGACCTGGGAAGAATGCGTATTGAGGTAATTGTGAAATGTCCAATGAGACTCTTTTACCTATACCACCGAGTCTTGAGGTTTCTAATGCCAAACTGTGTTGATTCAAAGTATCAGTATCTTTGTATTGTGGATTATCAGGCACAATTCTTCCAACAGATAATACCTGATTTTGAGATTGTAAAGAAGGATTACCAAACTCGGAATCAGCAATCTTGTAATGATTTTGAATGATTTGTGCAAATGCATCAATTTGATCATCCAGGACATCTGCAGCTTCTAGTAATTTTTGGCGCATTGTTCTGAAAGAATATTTCTTTGGGTCAAAATTTGCCATTATCTTCACTGGATTTGTTAAATCATTGAAATAGATATCTGGGAATTTATCATTGATGGATTCAACTATCGAATATGGCTGCTTTGTTGGTGAATCTAAAGGTTTGGATAATGGTGTAGAGAGTACTGGAGTATTAAATTTGGAAGAACTTGGAGATGATTCAGTCAATGGTGATGTTGTCTTATGATTAGTTGGGGACACCAATGTACGTGAAGTATCAAGTTTCTTCTTCTTTAACAATGGAGTAGCAAATGGTGAAGACGCGTTGATGTTAATGATCTTTCTTGTCTTAATAGTTGAGGGAACATTTGCCTTTTCTTTCTTCTTTTCAAGCTTTTCTTGGATATATCTCTGTAGCAAATCAAAATGCTCAATTGTATATTGTAACTTTGCACCATCGTATTTAGAAAAGACGAATGACTCCCAGTTAATGTAAAGGTCTTCAACGGAGAGTGTGAAGATCTTCATGATCTGTTCCAATGCAGCTATGAGAGCCGGCTCATTGACAGATGAGCCAAACTTTGAAACCAACTCGCCAGCAGTCATCTCTTTATATTCAAACAAAAAAATACTGAGCCGATTATCTATTACGAAATGAAAGAAAGACGCGTCAGTTTTGGTGTTTTGGCTAAATAAATCGCTTTCGCGCACCCTCGAAACTCAAAACAGAAAAGGAGTAGAACCAGGGTCGGAACTGCGCGAAGTTCCGCGAACACGTTCTTTTTTTGTCTCTATGAAATTGAGATTTCCTTTAATGTTACTTGGTGGGGACGTACTCTTTCTCTCTTGATCAGCAGTTACGTCTTTTTGTTTTTAAATTGAAAGAAATGGTGAGTCTTTTTTATTTACCTTTTAGCACCCAAGCTCAAGTGATTAACCCAGCAATTTTGTAAAGAGTGGAGGAAAATTCCCGTATCCAAAAGTAAGCTTATTCTAACTCTCCCCCACCCCCACTACCAGTAAATTAGTGGATTTAACTAACAACGAAAACAGCACGTGTGGACTCCAACAGGTTAGTCTATGATCTCCTGCTTTCTCTCTAAGAAGCACACCGATGGTTTTCCCCTTACGACGGGAATTCGTCAATGGTACGCTCGATACTAACTGATACAAACAGGTGGTTGGTGGTTCACCCCAAAGAACTATAAAAGCAATGTGATGGTCATCACTAGCTGTGCTGCTGTATTTGCGTTCGGTGTTTTCAAACTAGCCCAAACAATTCAGTATAATCCACAGAAGGAATACGAAGAAAGTGTTGTTGATAATTGGAATGCTGCGGCCGCCAAGGGTTTGAAGTGAGCTATAACAACCTTCATTATTTATTCTATTTATTTACCTTATTTATTCAATACATCTCAGGAAACAAAGCTATACTACGTATTCATCATAAAAAGTCAGACCTATATTTTGTCATCATGAGATATCGTTTGTAGAGGTAGACTTTGTTCAAAAAAAATACCTCCATCCCATGTGTATGTTGTGAAACAACAATTTATTTGTGTATTGTGTAATTTGTTTGTGTGTGGCACACCATCTCCTTTCATCTTCCCAGTCTTTGTAAAGACTCGTAACAGTTCATTATCGTTATCTGTTCTTATTTTATATGCTTTTTTTATTTCTTTATTGGTAGTTTTATATTGATCAAACGGCTTTGATTAAAGAAATTACCAAGCACCAGACTTCTTCAACTGAACACCGACAGCGACGAATGGAATGGCAGCAGCAAGACCGAAGAAGGAGAAGTGGAGGACAGCGAATGGGATCTTTCTGTTGTGGACCTTGAATGGGATGTTCTCGTAGACACCCTCCTTGAAGTGGACGGCGTTCTTGGTGGTGGAGGAGAAGTTTCTTCTGGCGGTAGCTCTGATGGCCTGTCTAGCAAACATTTTGGTTATTTGAGTTGGTGTAATTAGCTTCTAAATGGAAAGGTTCAAATTATAAGGCCATTTAAAAGAATCAACACCAAATTTTCCCACGCTCGCAGCCTAGCCCAAAAAACTTGGATGATACGCGCTTATTGCCGCGTTGGGCGGCCGCGCGTAGTTAACGCCCGTTACCCGCCCGGTTTCCACTCATTAAACCGACGCTGATTGGCCGTCCCCCCTTTAAAAAAAAATTCGCGAACTCGCCAGACGGAGGGAGGACAAAAAAAAACATATCAGACAATGTGGTGGTTTCGTAGAACGTTTCACCTTCAGCAAATTTTAGCTAAACACTACAAAACACAATGATTGCTCCAATCACAGGAACTCTTAAGAAGAAGATTGCCGTCGATGTCTCCATCGGTTTCACCCTCGGTCTTGGTTTCGCCTCCTACTGGTGGTGGGGTTTCCACAAGCCATCTGTTCAGAAAAGAGAGGACTACTACGCTTCCTTGGCTAAGAAGCAGGCTGACGAAGAGTAAATTCTAAGTCTTTCATCACAACGCCAAAGAAAAGATTTAAAAAACAACTACATCGAAGATGGAAACGGATAGGGGAGGATTTTTACAAAAAACACGCATATTGAAAGAGAAGGAAAGATCTATCAAATAGAGATCAGATATTACCATACAACACACATACAAAACATATTCAAAAAAAATCTATATTGAGACATATATACCTTTATTCTTGTTTTGATAACAATGGATTTGCATTCTAAAGCATATTATATCATATGAATAAAGTAATACTTTTCCAACCCATAAAAGGTCTGATAGAAAAAATTTATTTTTCTTTTTGCTTCTTCTTCTGATATTTATATAACATTCACGCTCTAATGGATTGATTTTAACATTGCAAAGTAGACCACTAAAATATTAGCATTTTATAGACAACTAAGCCAGAAAGAAAGTATGAGAGGCAGGCCTTCAATCGAACCACTTTTTCCTCCTTCCGCTTTGAGATGAGAGAGAAAGAGACGACAAAAGCCTGTCTGTCATGCATCTGACGTGTCAATAGCCCGAGATTACGGGAATTCTGCCATTTGGGCTATGTGTCAGTAGCGAAGTCATAGCTCGGAAAGCTGTTACCTTTCTGTTTTATACGAAAGGAAATAGAAAAAAGGAGAAAGAGAGGAAGAGAAGATGTCATTGACTCAATTGATTGACTTATTAGAGGATCACCCTAAATCCTTGGTGATAGATAGGCCTTTGTCATCTGCGATTAACTCGCTTATACCTTTTTCAGTATTGAAAGACAAATCAAATATTCAAAATGTCTATTGGTTCCAAGATCCGTTAAATATATCGGTTGATACACCTGTGACGATACTTCTCAAGTCGAATTTAGAGAATGTAAAGACTTTGGGTCTTCGAGTGAAGGAGCTCTTTGCCATTAATGGAGATATGCAGATAGATGTCATTATTACCGATGACTATAGTAGAAGTTTCAAATATCAATTAGCACAACAAGGTGTGCTAGGTGACATAATGAGCTTAAAAGAATGGAAACTATGGCTAGAAGTTGATGGTGTCATGTCATTGAACTTGAAAGAATTTGAGGATTTATACCTTTATAAAACACCGAATTCATGTTTCAAGTTGGCTTCATTGCTTAATGACCATTTAAAGAAGAACCCAGAATTAAGGATAACAAATGTCCTTTCAAAAGGTTTAAACTCCTCAAAATTTGTACAAACTTTTAAACTATTAAGAGAAAATGAAGTTAGTCAAATGACAATGCAAGAAAAGAAAGATTTTTTAAAAATTGAACAAGGACTGTATGAACAGTTATCATCTGGAAAGCAATGTGATTTAATAGTCCTGGAGAGAAATGTTGACTTCTTAAGTGTAATGCTTCAACAATTGAGTTATTCAGGTATAATTGATGAGGTTTCAGGTATTGATATTAATACAACAAAATTAGATGATGAAACTGTCTATCTTTCATTGGATGAAGATTCAGGTGTTGGAATTTATGATTCTCTAAAACACATGAATTTTGGTCTTGCTTGTGATCATCTTAACGGTGAAGCAAAATCACTACAATCACAATATGACATATTGGTTAAACGTGTTGAAGTTTCATCAAATCTTATTGGGGAATTACAGCAATTGGAATTCTTGAAGAAGGAAGTCAGTACACATACGAAGATAAGTGAATTGATCTTGAATAAATTAGCTATAAATGAGAACTCTAAGTTCAATGCCATTTTAGAGCTTCAACAGGATATAATATTCACAAATCATGGATACTCAACTTCTATAACAAAAGTTCAAGAACTGATTGATCAACTTTTCCCAGTTGATGATATCCTTCGTATATTATCGATAATCTCAATTGTGTTTACAGGGTTGAGAGAAAAAGATTTCCAAAATATCTCAAATGAAATCATTGAATCATACGGTATTAAATATTTACTCATCTTACAAAACTTACTGAAAATTGGTGTTCTTTTGATAAGAGGCGACCCACCAATTATTAAGTCGTTTACTGCTTTGAACTCATCATTAAATCTGTTAGTGGATAATGAAGATTCCAATGATAATTTATCGCATGCAATGGTTTACAGAGGCTATATACCAGTGATGGCCAGAATTTTGGATAGAACTTTATCACCAAATGGGAAGGCATCATGGAAGGACGTTGATCTTTCGTCAATCTTGGGTAAAACCGTTCAAGAATCATTAACGAAAGAACCGAAAATGGGTGGTGGAGAATTACAAAGAAACTCTACAGTCTTTCTCGTTATGATTGGAGGAATAACACACTCTGAGATCGCTGCTATAAGACATTGGGAAGAGAAGTTTGAAAAGAAACACGGTGTTAAGAAAACCGTTGTTGTCGTCACTGATGGATACATAAATGCGAAGGAGCTCTTAAAGTCTACAGAGAAATAATGAGATTAATGAAATTCATAATACAAAATTTATGCTGACGTAGATAACCGTTTTGATGTATGCCAAAAAGAGGCGAGATGCTGCGCGAACCCGATGAGTTTTCATAAATAAATTTTTAGGCGATTTGGGCAAATTTTATGTATACTTTGAGATTAAAAAGGAGAGCTATCCAGGAAAAAGAAATAAGGGAACATGAGAAATCTCATTTGTCTTAACAGAGGGAGAGTATCTGTAGGGTCACAGACGGCTCCAGATTTACCCGTCGCAGCAGCAGTTTTTGACGCTGTTAACGATTCATTAACTTTAGCACTGGGACCAGGTGACTTTGGTGTCTTTGAAGCACAGCAGTTTACAAGAACTGGAGAGACAAAAATATTAGCTAGCTTTCCTCACCAAGGAGGTGAGCTCTTGAGTTTTGTGCATTTTAGTGATTTACAGCAATTGGTGTTTGTGTTTGCAACAGGTGAACTTGTCACTGCAACATATGACACATACGGTGAAAGCGAGGCCATCGTTGAAGTCGTTGGATCAATTGACTGTGGAATCTCTGCAGCAAAGTGGAGTGATGACGAAGAGACACTTGTTGTTGTCACAAATGAGAAAAATGTTGTTCTTCTCACCAGAGACTTTGACTCTATCAGTGAAACTAAGTTGACTCCAGAGGATTCTCATCTTTCTAACCATGTTGATGTTGGTTGGGGTTCTAAAGAGACCCAGTTCAGAGGTAAAGGTGCCAAGCAGCTCGAAAGAGAACTGATAAAGGAATTAGACCTGGAAAGAGATCATAATAAGAGAGATCCAACAATGCCAACTTATGTTCCGTTAGGTGAGCTCTCTGAGTTTGATACTCATAACGTTGAGATTGCATGGAGAAAAGATTGTGAAGCGTTTGCTATTTCCACTATCGACACAATAAAAGAAACAGAGAGAAGAATGATAAGAATCTTCTCAAGAGAAGGTACTTTGGAATCTGTCTCAGAGCCAGTTGATCATCTGGAGAACCACTTAAGTTGGGGTCCTCTTATCGCTTCTGTTGAGAGAAACACCCACCCTCGTATTGAGGATGAATTTGATGAGGTTGAGCCCTCATTGGACGTTGTATTCTTTGAGAGAAATGGTTTACGTCACGGTGAATTCTCTTCACGCATTCCTCTGAATGGAAAGATCGATGCCATGTGTTGGAATTCAAATAATGAGGCATTGGCTATCCTTTCGAATGACTCTGTATATATCTGGACAACCAAGAACTACCACTGGTACCTGAAACAAGAACTTAACTTCCCATCAAAGTCAGTTAAATTCCTTCAGTGGCATCCAGAAAAACCATTAACAATTCTCATTGGTACAGGAACAGGCTTTGAGATTGTTGATTTTGCTCAGAAAACAACAACCGGAACTACAATAGCTCCATATGACGTTGGTATGAATTTAGTTGTTGATGGATCTTGTCTCAATATTACCCCAATAGCACTTGCAAATGTCCCACCACCAATGGCATTCAGAGAATTGGATGTTGATATTGGGAATATCAACGATGCTTGTGTGAGCAGATCTAATGAACACTATGCTGTCTTGACTAATGAAGGAGTTGTTATTGCATCCGTTGATATGGACGCTATGAAATCTGGTGAACATCCACAGGTACTTGCTGTTGTTAAGAGATCTGAGTTTGCTACAGAGAGTGAATGCTTGAGACAGATTGCATTCGCCAATGATGATACAGTGGCTGTGTTGCTCGATAGCGAGTCAGGTATCTCACGTGTTATTGTTTTAGACGTCACAAGTATTAGTGAGCCATACGTAAAAGCAGTGATTGATTGTCCAACAAAAACAGTTTTGATGAAACCTGTTGCGGACTCGTCTCAGATATCTCTTGAGACAATCACTGGTGCGGTTTACGTGATTGAGAAGAGTTTCGTTGAAGAAATCCAGGAGGAGGAGCTAACATTGAAAGAAATGGCTAAGCTCCCACAGCTTTGTTACGACTATGAGATGATTACCATTAACTCCGACGAAAAAGAAGATGAATATGAATTTGAGTCAACATGGGCCGACGAGAAGAAGTCACACAACACTTTTGCATTTGGTCTCACTGCGAACGGTAAGCTCTTTTGTAATGATACCCAAATTGCTTCCGCTATCACCTCCATGAAGATTTCTGCACGTTACTTGATCATAACCACAGCACAGCACACTCTGAGATTCATACATTTGAATTGTACCGAGTTTAAACCATTGGTTGAATCAACTGACGTTGTTAATGATGAGCGTATCAGATCAATTGAACGTGGTTCTCTTTTGGTTAACGTTATTCCATCAAGAGCTGCTGTCGTTCTACAAGCTCCAAGAGGTAATCTTGAAACAGTAAACCCACGTATAATGGTCCTTGGTGGTGTTAGAAAACATATTGCTGCAAAGGAGTATAAGGCTGCTTTCCTGCTCTGTCGTACACATAGAATTGACTTGGATATTCTACACGATTACAACCCACAAATGTTCTTCGCCAATATCGACCTCTTTGTCAAACAATTAGAGAAAATTGAATACCTGGATCTCTTTGTCTCTTGTCTTCACGAAGAAGATGTCACATTGACCAAATACAGAGAAACAAATTCTGATGCTGAGTTGGACGAGATTGTTAAGTCACAACAGAATACAACACAGAAGAAAAAAGTCGATAAATCAGCAGATTCAGCTGCCAAAGTTAACAAGATCTGTGAAGCTATCCTCGCTGTTTTGCTCTCCCCGCAGTACAAGATTAAATATCTTCAAACTATTATCACCGCATATGCATGTGAGAAACCAGCCAACTTAGAAGCTGCCCTAAGCTTGATTTCCTCTTTGGAAGACACTGCGCTCGCTGAGAAATCTGTGATTCACTTGTGTTTCCTCCAGGATGTTAACCTACTATACAAGACTGCTCTTGGAATCTATGACGTGAAATTGACGCTTTCCATTGCACAACAATCGCAGATGGATCCTAAGGAATACTTGCCATTCCTCCAACATCTTCATGAACTACCAGTTCTAAGACGTCAATTTGAGATAGATACATACTTGAAAAAGCATGAAAAGGCACTTGGTCACTTGGCTGAAATCATCAAGGATGACGAGACATTGTCTGAGGAGTTCACCGACTATGTTGTCGACCATGACTTGTACAAAACCGCATTAGGCATGTTCAAGTACAAGTATGAGAAGCAAGACACAATATTGATGCTCTATGCCAAGGACTTGTCTTCCAAACAGAGTTACGGTGAAGCTGGTATCACATATGAGCTTCTTCAAGAATGGAAAAATGCATTGGAATGTTATGTTATGGGACAACGCTGGAGAGAAGCTTTATCTATTACATATAAGCCAGAGTTTGTTGAGATGGGTGAAGATACGGCGGATAGACTTGTTGCTGCTTTGACTGAAGCTCACAAGTACTCTGAAGCTGCAGAGGTTCAACACCGTCGTGGGTATGTCTTCGATGCTGTTAGCCTTTACTGTCGCTCGTATTGTTATGCGGATGCCATTCTATTGTGTCAGTCAGAGAAGAAACCGGAGATCATTGAAGAGGTCGTGGACCCAGCTTTGGGTGATGGATTTGGTACCGTGGCAGAGTTGCTCGCTGATTGTAAAGGTCAGTTGCAATCACAATTGAGACGTTTAAGAGAGTTGAGAGATAAGAAGGCTGAAGATCCATATGCGTTTTATGGTCAAGCAGAAGACAACGACATGGCTGATAATGTATCTGTTGCTCCTTCTGAGACATCCACAAAGGAGTCATTCTTTACACGTTATACTGGTAAGACTGGTGGTACTGCAAAGACCGGTGCCACAAGAAAGACGCAAAAGAATAAACGTCGTGAAGAGAGAAAGAAGGCTAGAGGTAAGAAGGGAACTATCTATGAGGAAGAGTACTTGGTTCAGTCTGTTGGCCGTATGATCGACAGATTAGAACAGACAAAGCCAGAGGCTGTTCGCCTCATTGAAGGTTTGTTGAGAAGAGGCAAGAGAGAACAGGCTTACCAGATCCAAAAGGCATTTGTTGATTTGTTAGATGAGTTAAAGGAAAACATCACCGAGATATATGATATCAGCGAGAAGGATCGTGAACGTATCGATGAAAATGGAGAGGTTTATTACACAGCTGTGATTCCAGTTCCAGCTGTACCAGAGTTCGCTAAATTAAGCGTATTGGAGTACTAAATCTTGATTTAAATAGTTGGTTCATTATAAATAGGTCATTAATTATTCAATTCGTAAGTTACATTGCTAGTTATGGTGAAAGTCGAAAAATCCTCCGGCACTATAGTATCCCTTTTGGAGTTTCTTCTCATGTGCTAAGACTAACTCACCAAAACCTTGGATGCACCTCTTTGTTGCTGCAGTTATGGACTCCTTTTTTGCCTTTTTGAAAGCCATTGACTTTTGAGGGAGGTTTTCACTGGTTCCTAGTCCCATGGCCTCATGGTAAGTGCCATCTTGGAGTGTAACTCGAACTTTACTTTGAATCGCCAAAGTGTAGCGGTCGTCAACACTAAGATCCTTCACAAGGGATGTTTCTAGAATCTCTGTTGACCATCCATCGTAGCCGTAGGCTGCATTGGCAAACTCGAAAAGCACATGCAGGGGAATTGAATCTTCTTTCCTAAGAAATTTTGGCCTCCTATGTGCGTTGTTCGTGTGGTAGCGTTCGATCTTAGCTTGTAAAGTACCTGAGCAGGTAATTGCCCATTCTGAGGCCGGCCTGTCTCTCCAGTCACCATCTAAGAATACATCCAACAAGTCAACGTTTGGGAAAAGTATCGTTTTACAGTTATCTTCATCCATTTCTTCGCTTCATGTTGGAACTAGAGGCCATCATGGGAAAAAGAGTGTGGGGCGTCTATGTTTACATTTTCTAAGATTTTCTGCCATTGTTATACGGGCAACAAGTTTTTTTGGCCAGCGCGTCGATTATATACGCGACAGATCAGAATACATCAATGGCTCTTCTCTTCAACAGTCACATTCAACGGCAATTGCCTGTAGTTCTACTGAGGGTTAACTACTCTTATAGCATCATTCTCTTTGTTTGATTATAATATCTGGGGCTACCCATAACCTGACCCATCCAAACCACATATCCATGGATCTCATCTCAGGGCTGATGCCCCAGCAAAAGGCTCAGTCTGCCGAGGAGATCATACCGACACTCTGTGATAGACTTGCTCATGCTAAACTTGCCACAGACAAGAGGGCTGCTATCCTCACTTTGAAAGGGTTTGCTCGTGAATATAGAGAACTTGTCATCGCCAATGGTCTGCGTGGGTTGATCGCTACTTTGAGAGAATACTCAGACCAGCCAGACATTGCAAAGGCTTGTCTCGAGACAATTCTCGTGTTGTTCATCCGTGGTGAAGGAGATGAAGATCAAACTAGAGCGTGGATCTCCCAGCAGTCCCGTACACAGAACGGAAAGTATCCTTCACCGCTTCTCATGAAACAAGAGGGACAGAGCAGTACTATAGATCAATTCTCAATGTGGATCGCAGAT
Source organism: Petasospora americana (assembly GCA_003708795.3). Taxonomy (NCBI): domain Eukaryota; kingdom Fungi; phylum Ascomycota; class Saccharomycetes; order Phaffomycetales; family Wickerhamomycetaceae; genus Petasospora; species Petasospora americana. The sequence goes on from PPOA03000001.1 coordinate 998,195, forward strand.
GAAATCACACAGAGCGAGGAGAACATATCCGCTATAGTTTCTCTCCTCGGAGTACATGACTCAGATTTCTATATTACCCTCTACACATTACAGATTTTGGAAGCACTTGTATCAATGCGTCCAAACAAGGCTAAGGACTCTCTTCTGAATGCACCTTTGGGAATCACCTCAATCGTTGAAGCTCTAGACTCCACACATGACGCTATAAAGAATGAAGCTGTACTTCTTCTCATGTCAGTTGCTAATGACAACTTTAATATTCAAAAGCTTGTTGCATTCGAAGGTACGTTCGATAAGCTTTTCAAAATGATGGTAGAGGAAGGAAATATTAGAGGTAGTATCATAGTACAGGACTGTCTGACGTTGCTTTCGAACCTTCTTAAGTACAATGTTTCCAACCAGAAGCTCTTTTTTGAGACGAATTGTCTTCCAAAACTCGCTTTTTTGATTGCAGAACCTGTTTCAGAAGGAGCAGATATGATTTGGAATGAGCAACGACTTCAAAACATGATCACCACCCTAGAGATCATCGGTCTTTTTGTCCTTGAAGGCAATGAATCCACTAAGGCAAACCAAGACGCACTCCGCAAAGATCAAATTTTCTTGAATGTGCTTCGTTTAGCCTTTTCACCAAGTACCCCAAACTCAATTAGACCGACAGCTTTGCGCACAGTGTCAGTTCTCATATCTAACAACTCAGACGCTCAACATGAGTTCAGTGGAATTGATGTTCCTTATATCGACCCAAGTCTTCCAATACAGCTGCAGCGTTTCAAGGATCCAGTCCCTGTTGTCATTGCTTTGTTAAATTGGTGTTTATATGTAAACTCTGTTCATGTCTTTGATATCCGTGTCGCTGCTTCAGAATTGCTGCGTGCGTACTTTGAAGGTAATGACGATACTAAGATCTCTTTCATCCAAGACCAAATTGCTGACTACTACCATGATGATGATGACGATGATATCACTGAGGATATTATAGTCGAGTCAGAGGCCAGACTTGAATCTGAAGAAACACCCACTAATGGTGAAACAACTGATCCCAAGACTCCTGATGGAGTTGATGCGGATATCGAAGAGTCTGTTCCACGTATGAACGCTACAGTATCAACTCTAGAGATGAAAGATACACCAATTGCCAATGTATTCGAGGCACTATTGGAGTACGACCCTGATCTTAAGTTAAACCCTTACAAGATCTGGTTTTCTTCCATTATTCTCATTTCGTTGATTGACGGTAATGATCAAATCAAGGATCTCATACGTGGAGTACACACAGGTGACGAAGAATCTGGTGAGGAAGTAATCCATGCAATTCCAGCCATGTCAGACCTACTAATCTCGTCACTTTCAACCCAAGACCAGCGAGTCTCAATTGGTTATCTCATGCTGCTGATAATCATGCTGTTTGAGGATTCCGAATGTGTAGATGACTTTTTGCATGATTGCTCGAACTTGAAATCACTTTTGCAGTACTTAGCTCTTCCATCTTCCGAAAGTGGAATTGTTCAAGGACTTACCAGTATCCTAGTGGGTATCTCGTTTGAGTTTTCCAGCAAGGATTCCCCAATTTCTCGTGTTGATCTCCATTCTTTGATATGCAAGATGCTTGGTAAGGACAGTTATGGTTTCAAGATTCTTCAGTTTAAAGAGAGCGCATTTTTTGCCAACTACAAACCTGAAGACATCTTGAATCCGTCTAGAGACGAGACTGGTCTTCCTGAAGTATTCTTCGACGAAACAATTGTTATGTTAATCAAAGATAACTATTATAGAATCAAGAATACCTTAAACCAGGATCCAACAATCGAGTCAAGTGGCCGTATTTCATTCGAGAAGTATGAGGAGCTCCATGAACATTACCTAGAACTGAAGACTATTTATGATGATTACCAACAGAAGTCGGAAGTAACACAGAAGGAAATTAATGAGAATTTGGAGAAAACTTCATCAGAGTTGAAGACTGTTTCTGAGTCTTACGAAACTGTTGAGAAAGAACTTGGCGAATTAAAGGCATTGCATAGTACTTTGGAAGCGCAGTTCAGTGAGACGTCCACAACGTTGACAAATCTTCAAAAGGATCACTTGGACCTTTCTAAATCATCTACACAGCAAACTCGAGACCTTCAAACAAGCTCCGAGCAACTGTCTTCCAAGGAAACACAAATTCTCAATTTGACAAAAGAACTTAAACTGGTTCAAGAACACAAAAAGAAGGCAGAAGACGATGTTGGTAAGATGAGTCGTGATCTTTTCAAGCTCAATACCAGGAAAGAAGAGCTAGAAAAGCAAGTAAAAAAGCTTGAGAAAGATGTTCAGAACAATATCAAACAACAAGAGAAACTGCAACAATCATTGTCTCAAAAGACCGGGGAGGCTTCTGCTTTAAAGGCCAAACTGGATGAGACTGTTAAAAACCTTACTTCTGCTGAATCATCAAGATCAGCACTTGAAAAATCTTTGGAAGAGGCAAAACTCAAGCAGTCACAAAATGAGTCCCTCATCGAACAAATCACTGGGAAATTGAGATCCATTGCAGTGACTTGCCAGGAATTGACCTCCGAAAAGTCTTCTCTTGAAGAGCAGATAACCTCTTTGAAGGAGACATCTAAAAAAGAATTAGATGATTTAAAATCGAAGATAGCTCAGTTGGAATCCGCTAACAAAGATTTACAGTCATTGTCCGACTCGTTGAGTTCTCAGAAAAATAAACTGGAGGGTAGATTCGAGTCGAACGAAAAGGCACATGCAGCTAAGATACTGGAGATTACTTCACAGAATAGCGCACTACAGTCAACAATTGAAGAGTTGAATGCTGGAATGGAGTCAACAAAACATGCATATGAGGAGAGTCAAGCTCAAGTGAAATCCCTGACAGCCAAGGTCAAGGAGACTGCCGAGGAGCTCAGTAAGTTAATGGAGACACATACATTAGCCACACAAGAGAAAGCCAGTTCCCATGAAAAAGAGCTGAAGTCGGTAAAGGATGAATTACTGTCATATCAAGAGACACATAAATCTTCTATTCAGAAGTTGCAGTCCAAGATTGAAACACTCACAAGTGCCAGTGACTTGGCTACCAGAGACCTGAACTCACATAAGAGTGACCTCACCAAAACCCAAAAAGAACTAGATGAAAGGGCAAAAGCCCTAGAGTCTACCTCGAATGAACTTAGTGAGAAAACTGCTATGATTGAAGATCTGAGAGCCAGCAAAGAGAAGTTAGAGCAGGAACTCTCAGATTCTACTAATAAATCAAAGACTGAGCTGAGTCAACTCGAACAGAAGTTGGAATCTACCTCGAAGGAGCTTAGTGAGAAAACTTCTGTGATTGATGATCTGAGAGCCAGCAAAGAGAAGTTAGAGCAGGAACTCTCAGATTCTTCCAACAAATCGAAGAATGAGTTGAGCCAACTCGAACACCAAGTGGAACAGTTGACGAACACGAAATCAAGATTGGAGACCGAGCTGGATGACCTTGCTTTGGAGTATGAGGAGAAGGAGTCAACTACAAAGAAGGAAATCAAGACACTGACCGAGAAGATCAAATCTGTGGAAGAGGAGAAAAAGTCATTGACATCTACTCTTGAAATGATTTCACAAAGGATTGAAACCAAAGATATGGAATCAGAGTCTCTCAGCAAGAGCTTAAAGTCAAAGACAACTGAGGTTGATGATCTGATAATTGAGAAAACCAAACTTGAATCTGAATTGAAAGAAGCTGAGGTCTCTTTTACTTCGCTGAAGAAACAGGTGGATACCATGGAGTTGGAGCTGTCCTCCTCGAAAGAACAGCTTGAGAACACAAATGCTGCATTGGAGAAGAGTGAAACATCCCTGAAGTCACTTCAACAACGTTTCAACGACCACAAGGAAAAGAGTTCAGCCAAATCTGCATCGCTTGAAAAGGAATTATTGTCCATGAATGATGCAATGGAGCGTAAGACTATCGAATTTGAGAAGGAGCGTACATTGCTTTCAGAAAATTCAAGTTCGACTACCAAAGCATATTCAGAGAAGGTGACAAAATTAGAAGACGAGCTCCAGAAACTCCAAACCTCATCCAGCTCAAAAGTTGATAGCCTTGAGAAGGAAAAACTTGTGTTGGAAGAGACCATTTCTGAACTGAAGTCCACAAATGAGACATTGACCTCAGAAATTAAGTCTAAGGATGCCAAGATTGATGAATTGAAAGCTTCCATAAAAATCTCAGACAAGAAAGTCAAAGATCTAACTAAAAAGGTTACTGAGTCAGAGAAGCGTTTGTCAGAGCTTACCAAGTTGCAAGAGACCCTCGAAAAGACATCTGCAGAACTTTCATCCACTTCTAGCGAACTGACATCAAAGTCCAGCGAACTTGAAAAAGTGAAGAAAGATTTGGAGTCATCCACAGATAATATCGAAAAGTTGGAGGCGGAGGCTCTTCGCCTCCAGAACGAGCTCAGTAGTCATGCTGCTGAGAAGGAAACATTGAAATCCGATTATGAGGCGAAGACTAATAAGCTGAAGTCTGAGTTGGCACAACTCGACAAAGAGAAGAAAAAGCTAACTTCAGATCTCAAGGATGTTACTGCCGAGAACGGAAAGACATCTGAGAAACATGAAACTGAAGTTGCTTCATTGTCATCAAAGATTGAAGCTTTAGAGAAAGAGAAGAAAAAGCTAACTTCAGATCTCAAGGATGTTACTGCCGAGAACGGAAAGACATCTGAGAAACATGAAACTGAAGTTGCTTCATTGTCATCAAAGATTGAAGCTTTAGAGAAAGAGAAGAAAAAGCTAACTTCAGATCTCAAGGATGTTACTGCCGAGAACGGAAAGACATCTGAGAAACATGAAACTGAAGTTGCTTCATTGTCATCAAAGATTGAAGCTTTAGAGAAAGAGAAGAAAAAGCTAACTTCAGATCTCAAGGATGTTACTGCCGAGAACGGAAAGACATCTGAGAAACATGAAACTGAAGTTGCTTCATTGTCATCAAAGATTGAAGCTTTAGAGAAAGAGAAGGAAAAGCTGACTTCAGAACTCAAGGATGTTACTGCCGAGAACGGAAAGACATCTGAGAAACATGAAATCGAGGTTGCTTCATTGTCATCAAAGATTGAAGCTTTAGAGAAAGAGAAGGAAAAGCTGACTTCAGAACTCAAGGATGTTACTGCCGAGAACGGAAAGACATCTGAGAAACATGAAATCGAGGTTGCTTCATTGTCATCAAAGATTGAAGCTTTAGAGAAAGAGAAGGAAAAGCTGACTTCAGAACTCAAGGATGTTACTGCCGAGAACGGAAAGACATCTGAGAAACATGAAACCGAAGTTGCTTCACTGTCATCAAAGATTGAAGCTTTAGAGAAAGAGAAGGAAAAGCTGAGCTCAGATCTCAAGAACGTTACTACTGAGAACGGAAAGACATCTGAGAAACATGAAACCGAAGTTGCCTCATTGTCATCAAAGATTACAAACTTGGAGAGTGAAATTGAGAAGTTGGCATCCACTTTGACGGCAGCCAAGAACGACATAACGGAGAAAGATCAAAAGCTCGATGAGTTAAAGAGTTCATATGATGCTGTTAAGGAGGAAACCAATGAATTAACCACAAGAAATACCGAGGCCCAGAAAGAGCTGGAGAAGGTTGACTTATTAAATAAGGAAAATGAAGATCTTAGAGCAAAACTTAAGATGCTACAGGAATCTATGGTTGAGAAGTCAGAGCTCGACGATCTCATGCTGATCCTTGGTGACTTGGAGGAGTCTAAGAAGAAGTATAAGATGCAGGCCAAGGATCTGGGTGGTGATGTCTCGAGTGATGAAGAAGAAGATGATGACGATGACGATGAAGAGGATGAAGACGATTAATACGAATAACATTGTACAGTTTATACTCTCTGTAGAAAACGCGATATGAACAAGCATTAGTTGGCAGTGTGTAATCCAGGGGAATCTTGGAGGCGATAATTAAGAGATAAGCACTATACTACGCAAAAACTTAGCTTTATACTTATATTTCAGTTCATTTCGCACGTGGGTCTTTAATTCTATGGATCTGGACAAAGCTTGGATCAAGCTCTGCAATCTGGCCAATATCTTGTGGAGTGATAAAAATGGTTTGTGCCTTGGCCTCTCTTGATAATTTAGAAAGCATCAATCTCATACCAATTTTTCTGTTGACTTGATCCATGAAGACATCGAATTCATCAAGGCCTTTAATACGTGAGCGCATTGGTTTCCAAGTAGCCAAAAGAAGTGCAATCTGAGAGAACGATTTTTCACCACCGGACAGTGAGTCGACATGTCTTGGCTTCTTATCATTTTTGGTACTTACAAGCATCTCTAACTTGTTTTTCTTAGTTTCAAAGTTTAGACTTCCACTGAAGTTTCTGAATTGAAGTGAGTCCGAGAAGTCCATATCTGCCTCAATAAATGTAGCATCTCTTGAAGTACGGAATGCCTTTAATCTTTGGTCCAACGATGATGCCAAAAGTTCAATAGCGTCCTTTGCAGCACTGAATTGTGATAGTGCACTGTGGTATTTCTTTCTTGCATTAATGTCCTCATTAACAATATCCTCAGGCGATTTACCAAGCAGGTCATTAGCAGCCTGAACCTTGGAGGAAATCTTGCTTATCTCAGCTTTCAAATGGTCCATACTGCTGATGTTAACACTATCCGCTTCTTCTCTCGTACACATCTTTGAAGCAGCCTCTTCAGTAGCTTGCTTCTTGGCTTGCCAAGAGGGCAGGCTTGCAACAGTTTCTTCAAGTTCATCTATTCTTCTTTTCTTGCTATTGATAAAGTGGTCTCTTTTCTGGATACGGACCTGAATCTCAGCTTCACATGTTATTAACTTCTCACCAGCAGCATCTGTGATGGATGCTTGGCCCTTTGCGTTCGCTCTGATTTCAGCAAGGTCTTCATTTAGTTGCTGGTATAATGCAGCGAGTTCATCAAACTCATTCTTAATGACAGGCATAGAGGTGAGATAGTTAGCACGTTGTCTTTCTGCCCTATCTTTCTCTTCAGTCAAAGCCTCAAGCTTTCCCGCATCAGCATCTTCGGCCAATTTCTTTTCATTTTGATAGATCTCTGCCAGAAGACGATGATGAGAAGCCTTCAGTGAGTCACATTCCTTTCTTAGTGCCCGTGATTCACTATCTTGGTCAGCATGAAGCTTTGACGATTGTTGTTGTAGCTGATGGATTTGTAATTCTAACTCTTTCACTGCCTCCTTCTGTTGTGACGTATCAGTTATACCATCTTTAGGAATGAGCTTTGGAGCAGAGTTTGAATCATAAAACATTGGATTGGATAAGAATGCGTTGTTCTGGTTGATATTCATTTGGAACCCAGATGAACGGTCATTTAAGGCAAGAACACTACTGACATTCCTCGTTCTTGCCTCCAAGATACTTTGTGCAATCTGTCTGTTCTCTGCCAGTACTGTCTTTTCGCAACGAGCAATATCGATCAAGATGAACATGGCATCTTCATCATCAAATTCGAGAGCATCAAGTACCGTTTGTAAATGCTCTGGAGCACAACCATTGGAAAAGTTGAATCTCTCATTTTTTCTAATCAGAATACTAGCATTAACTCTGTTATTTCTCAACAGCTGTTGTAATATCTTCTGGTCTCTGTAATTCTGAACCACAAACGTGTTAAGATGATTTCCCAGCTGGGACTCAATGAGACGCTGATATTTCTCATACCCATGTTTCAAGTAAAGGTGTTTTCCAAGGGGACCAATAACTTTTTCGGTGAACGACTTTGATGAATTGATTGCTGTTACTGCAGCCTGGAAGTTCCTTGGATAAGCACTTAAAGAGCTGGGGGTCTGTTTCTTCTTATTCTCAGCATCTTGAATAATTTTTTTATTGTAATGAACTTGCTCTCGTAAACTGTCAATTTCAGATTTGATGTCATCAAAAGTTTCTTTGTAACGATCACCAATTTCCAAAACCTGTTGCTGCAATTGATCGATCTGATCTTGAAGAGGGGCCTTTTGTTGTTTCATGTCTTCAAGCTGCTGTTCCAAGGCATCCTTAGTACCACCGTTCTTACGTCTGAGTTCCTCTATTTCGGCTTGAATCTTTGCTTCTAAGTCATCAATCTTCTTTTGATAAGAGTTAGCTTCCTCGTTATATTCCTGCATCTTATTATTCACTGCCTCGAGTTTACGCTCGGTCTTCTTAATGTCGGTCTTCTTTTCAGTGTGCTCTTGCTTGATAGAATTCAATTCCTCGGTCAGTTTTTCTTTCTTCATCTGAAGATGATCACGTTCTTCTCCAATCTCTTCAATTTCTTGCTCAATCGTTTCAATGTTACGAGTGAGCTCTGCAAGAACATCCTCATGTTCTTCTTGGGTAGCATGGATTTGTTCAATGAGTTTTGTAGCATAGCTATGCTCCATCCAGTAGTACTTACCATGTAGGACACGTTGTGTATGACGAAGGTCGTTGGAATCAACCAGTTTATCGTGGAGCTTTCTTGCTTCAGTGGCTTCATCTTTCAAGTCCATCAGACCTTCTTTTAGCTTGATAATTCTCAATTCGACTTGACTCTTTGTATCTCTTGTTTTCTTCAAATTTTCCAACATTGCTTCCATCAGTGTACCTCTCATGAAGAACTTAAACTTCTGTTCGTCACTCGAAGCTGTTAAGAACGATCTTGCCATATCCTGGGAGAGGAAACACATTGGGTTCGAAACAGCAATGTTGAAGTAATCTAGAATTGCCTCCAAATCAGCCTTTTTGGTAGATATCGTCCTACCATTCTCAGATTTGATTTTATAAGGGAAAGCAGTAGCATCCCTTCTCAGCGTTCTTTGTATGATAATCTCTCTACCATATGTCCCACTGTCAAATGCTTCGTCACCATCATTAGCTAGCACAACCGTCACCTCAGAGACGTTTGTTCCCTCCTTGATAAGGTCACGGAGCGAGGAACCTCTGTTTGTTTCGTTAGCCTTCGCACCCAGACAAATGGAGATAGCCGTTAAGATAGAACTCTTACCAGAACCATTGTGGCCAATGATAAAGTTCAGTCTCGGACCGAAATCAAGCTCAAAATTCTCATGACACATAAAGTTCTTTAAAGAGACGCGTTTAATAACACCAGAGACTTTTCTGTCAGCAATCTCATCCTCATCAAGCATACTAGCATTTCTTTGTGTCATCTTCTGTCGTACCATCTTCAACTTCTTATGTGTCTTCTTGGGTGCTTGTGAGAGGAAATCATCTATATCGATGTCCTTGTTTTGGTGTTAGTATTTCTACGTGACGCGACAGCCTCGTTTATCTTCAGTAAAACTTACGGGTTTTCCAACTTCGTCTTCTAGAATGGACTCATTTAAGTTATTATCATCTGGGTGGCTCTCACCACTCATATCCCTAGTCATTTCTGTAACTAGTAATGTCCTTTATGGTTTAGTTTGACATAATTTATGTTGTGCTTCACGCTTTTGACCCCATCGTGTAACTGTTGATGTGGTGTCTGGTTGTTTTTCAGTACAGGGCTGCGTAACCGATTTTTTCACTTATGTTCAATGTGGGTCGAGGTGTTAAAAGACCCTCATGTATCGTATTTCTGCAAGCACAACCAAATAAACAATATTATTCAATGTTGATCCGGTCTCGAGGACAGTACAGACATTGCGTGTCGCGTGTTGTAAACTCGAATCTTTTGATCGTACGGCGAAACCTTTCCAGTTCCCCGTTGGTCAACGCCGGGTTAGATCAACTGAGACTTAAAGACCTCGATGCCAAATGGTCAGAAAGGTGGAGATCTATGTCACCAGACGGTGGGTTATATCCATTACCAAAACAGGATGTGTCTTCAAAGGATAAGAAGTTCATTTTATCAATGTTTCCTTATCCATCAGGTATCTTACATATGGGTCATCTTAGGGTCTATACTATCAGTGATGCTATCTCAAGATTCCATAGAGCCAAGGGAACAACTGTGATTCACCCTATGGGATGGGATGCCTTTGGTTTACCAGCTGAAAATGCAGCTGTTGAGCGTAACGTTAACCCTGGTGTATGGACGAAACAAAACATTGCAAAGATGAAGGATCAGATGCATATGATGCTCGCTGATTTCGATTGGGAGAGAGAAGTTACAACTTGTAACGCAGACTACTACAAGTGGACACAAAAAATATTCCTTTTACTCCATGAAGAAGGCTTGGCTTATAGAAAAGAGGCCGAAATTAACTGGGATCCTGTGGATCAAACCGTTCTCGCCAATGAACAAGTGGACAGTGAAGGTCGGTCATGGAGATCTGGTGCCCTGGTAGAGAAGAGATTATTGAAACAGTGGTTTTTAGGAATCACTGAGTTTGCTCATGACTTGAATAAAGATTTAAACACTCTAGAAGATTGGCCAAATAAGGTGAAGTTAATGCAAAAACATTGGATTGGTGAATCACATGGAGCTGATATTAAGTTCCCATCGAACGTTAACGACACTGAAATTACCGTTTTCACCACTAGACCTGATACTCTGTTGAGTGTTCAATACTTAGCACTTGCTATTGATAATGCCATAGTAAAAGAACTTGCTAAGACAGATCCAAAACTTCAGAACTTCATTGAAATGGCTAAAGACTTACCAGAGGATTCAAAGGCAGGTTATGAATTACCAACCCTGAAAGTACGCAATCCACTTTTGGAAACTCATGATATTCCTGTGTTTGTTGCTCCTTATGTTCTTGGATCTTATGGATCAGGTGCCGTTATGGGTTGTCCTGGTCACGATGAGAGAGATTTTGCATTTTGGGCAGAGAACAGACCGGAATCTCCTGTAATAAAGACCGTCTCCCCTGCGAAGAAGAATGTTGTCGACGAAACTCCTTTCCTTAAGGAAGGTATCTTGAACTCGAATGCCGGGAAGTTCGAGGGTTTCACCTCCAAACAAGCTAAGAAAGCTGTCGTTGATGCTCTCAGTGGTGAAAATTTGGGAGGAGCTAAGGTTCAGTACCGTATCAGAGATTGGTTGATTAGTAGACAAAGATATTGGGGTGCACCAATACCAATCATTCATTGTGATACATGTGGACCTGTTGCAGTTCCAGAGAAGGATTTACCTGTGATGTTACCGGATGATGCTAAGATTGTCGGTAAAGGTAACCCTCTTGAAAACTTAGAATCATTCATTAACACAGAGTGTCCAAGCTGTGGATCACCAGCCAAACGTGAGACAGATACAATGGATACTTTTATGGATAGTTCTTGGTATTTCTTCCGTTACACAGACCCCAAAAATACATTGAAGCCATTCGACTACAATAAAGCCACAAATTCTCTCCCAGTGGATATATATATTGGAGGAATTGAACACGCAATTCTTCATCTTCTTTACTCGAGATTTATCTCTAAATTTTTATCTAAGAAGGGTCTCTGGGACGGTTCTCATTGTAATGGTGAGCCATTTAAGAAACTTGTCACACAAGGTATGGTACACGGCAAAACATTCATTGACCCTAACAATGGCCGTTTTTTGAAACCTGAAGAAGTTGACAAGTCTGATCCACAAAACCCAGTTATAATCGAAACCGGTGAGACACCAAGAACATCATCAGAGAAGATGTCAAAGTCCAAATATAATGGAGCAGACCCTGGTGAGTGTATCGAAAAGCACGGTGCAGATGCTACAAGAGCACATATTTTGTTCCAAGCACCTGTATCTGATATCTTAGATTGGGATGAATCGAAGATTGTTGGTATAGAGAGATGGTTGCGTCGTATGTTGGATCTTGCTACTCAAATTCCACAGAAATCAAACTCTGCCACAGTTGTATTACCTGAGACAATGAATGATGATGAAGTTAAATTCCACAATGAATGTGAGATTCTTATGAAATCTATAACTGATTCATACGATGTGACACTTTCTATGAACACTGTCATCTCGGATTATATGAAACTTACCAGAGCTATTGCCACTGCTTTGGATAATGAGAAGATCAACATTGGTTTTGTTATTAAGAACTACAAGAAGTTGTTAGTAGCAGTCTCCCCAGTGACACCTGCATCAGCCGAGGAAGGCTGGGAGTTGTTGTTGAAGAATTTAAATCAACCATGGTCAACTGTCTTTGCAGAGCCATGGCCACAAGCTGAAGCTGTGATGGAGTCAAACTTGACAAATTATAATATCTTTATTAACGGTAAGATGAGATTTACCTATGAAGCTTCTAACGATTTCTTTAAAGACGAGGACTCTGTTAAATCTACACTTCTTGCAACTGAAGAAGCTGCTAAGTTCTTGACTGGAAAGGAGATTAAAAAAGTCATTTGCAAACAACGTGCAATTAGTTTCGTTGTTGTATAAAACTTGTATATAGTAGAACAAAACAAATGCATTAGTACATATATATTTACCTCTTATTCACAAGACTCTTCAAATGGGAAAACAATAAATCTGCCAAACCCACATAACCGAATTTCTCCAATTCTTTCAACACTTCTACTTTGACATCTTCAGGGTCCATTTTTAGCCATTTGGAGTTGGAATCATCGAGAAGTTCCATCATAGATGTGGTAGTCAACGGTCCTTGGTGTCGTGTTGTACATTCAGTGTCTTTGTCTTCCAAACTACGAACAATCTTAGCACTGTAAGCTGCAAATGTTGGAGCATGGTGAATATTGAACAGAGATTTGAAGTTAGAATTCCTGTCAAATATCGGTAAAGCAGTAGCAAATGAATTAGTAAATTCCGGTGTAAGTCCAAACGTTGATGATGCACTTTTGGAAATGTCCAATGCTTTGTTTCTCCAGGTCAGGTTACAAACATCAACGACATATGAATTATGGAGGTTTGTAAAACGAAGAACCTCTTCGGTACTGGCACCATTCTTAATGATTGCCTTAGCAAAGTTAAGATGTCCACATATCGAAGAAAACAGGATTGGATCATCACTAAAGAGGAAATGGTACATCAACGTTGGGGGTAAAACAACGTCTTCAATTTCCAACAATGAGAGTGGAACGTGTTGTAAATGGCCAATAAGATTGGAGACCGAGATTCCAATTGACCTATGATGTTGACACTGCTTGAGTTTCTGTGGTACCATTCTAATGATGTTCTTGAAAATTGCGGAGAGTTTCTTTGTATCATTTGGAGATATGTCATTATCGTTATAACAATTCTTTAATACAACTGCCATTGTTTCAAAATAGTCAGAACACCACTCAATGTTCATCTTAGATAAAAGACCATTATATAAATCACTGATTATTTGTAGTTCATCGACATACTTCAACGTGAATTTCGAGATAAAGAACCATAGATACGTTGATAGCTCAGTATAATTCAATAGTAAATCTTCACTTGTTAAAAATGCTTCAATGATAGACTCTCTTACATCACCAGTTAAGTCTACGTATTGCACCAGCATTTCCATAAATTGCTTTTGTTCACCATACCTCATCTTCTTCAATGAATAGAAGGACATTCTTATCCAATTATCTAGTCTTTTCTGATCGTCTTCATCATACTTAAGAATATATGCAAGAAGTGAGACCCCAGTGTAATCCAAGAAGATTGAATCCCAATCTCTTGGAATCTCCAATGTGTTGATATTGGAAGCTAAATCTTCAAGATTACTTGTATTTTGTGCATAAACAACGTTTGAAGATGCGACATAGTCCGTTGCAATAGAACCAACCTTTCTTTTTTTCAATCTTTTGCCAAATTCATCAAGCCCTTTCAATTCGGTCATCGTTGATATCATTACACCACCGAGAGACTTCTGCAAAATCATAAGATTTTGACTATATTCCATGTTAGGATGTTTGAACACTTTGTAAGAGATTTTAGGGAAAACGTTAAGCATCATATCTGGTTTGAACTCTTGGTATAAGAGTGCCAGTGCTATTATTGGCTCACTCGAACTATCCTTAGAGTACATATTAACCAATCGATTTATCTTAGACTCAGTCACATGCTGTTTCCTTGTTGCAAGGAACAATAATTGTGCAATTGGGCCTCTTAGAAAATCAAATTCTAGCAAGTTAAAAAGCACACCGTATAGTCTAGTGATAACATCACGTTGTTCCAAATACCCATAAACACAAATAATCCAATTCACCAATGACACTTGAATTGCATTGGTTAATCTCTTCTCTGCATCAGCTCGTGCATTTACACCAAGACATCCACAGATTGTATATATGACGCTTGTGGGTACTTTGCCTCTAAAATATAAATAGTACTTTATCACATGGTTCTTCATACCAATGGAAAGTTTAGAATATGGGTCCGTCAGTGTATTTACCAATGATATCAGATCATTCGTGGATATTCCACGTTTATCAATACACATCATGTCCAGCTCCTGAATCAAGCCCTTTGGTGACGTTGATACTAAGTTCGTTAGTCTTCTTCTCACAGTTAATTTGCTAGTAGGAAACTCACCATTTGATAGCTCCTCTATCAGCCGTGATATACGCTCACTCATTACAGCAAAAACTATGGAATGAATAAATTGGATCAAGAATTGTAAAGCAGAAAGTAAACAATAGGATGAACTTGACGCGTAACTTTCGAGATCGCGCATTCTCGGTAACCATAGCAACATTCATAGCGAAAATTACTTAGTATCATTCTTTATTTCCTAGAAAACAAACTTATATTTTTATTGTACAAATCCTTGATATTTAAAATTCTAAATCTATTCCAAAATGAGAATTTAGAGAGAGAAGGAGAAATCACTGAGGTGGATTCAATGAGACACAACCCATTCTATCAAAGTTATTCTTTGATCTAATGTATGGGTCAAGTTTAATGTAATTCAATGCCAATTCTTTACCGATTTGGATCTTGGCTTCTCTCCACTTGCTGTTCTCTTCAGGGGTTGTTGCCTCGATCCAGTTGACGGTAGCAGAGATGAATCTATCAACAATGGCTTTACGTTCAGCTTTAATTTCATCTCTTGTGGCAGTATCTAATAATAATTTATCATCTTCTGGGTTTGGAGGCGTCCATGAAGGCTCAAAGTCATCCTCTCCGTCAAGATCTTTAGGAATGTGAGATGGATCGATGTGCTTCTCCAAGTCTTTCACGTTCTTTGTGAAGACGATCTTAGATGCAACGACTGGATCCAACCAGTTCTTAATGATATTCCAGATTGGTGGGAAGATCCATGGAGCTTTGTGAATAAACAATCTTCCTAAAGATTCTGGGTAATGCGCTTCAAACACACCAATCATGAACTTGACTGGTGCATAGTCCATGTTTGCCATTGAGAATCCATTCATATCAAAGATAATTGAAGCAGAGTCAACAGGTTCTTGTAAGACCAATCTGCAGATTTCGATAACGAGCAAAGTGTAATTCTCGATATCATCCATTGTTTGATCACTTGTACGGTGTAATCTTGGTCTAATACGAACGATTGGTTTTCCTTCTTTATCAACACCTCTAAAGTACGCCTTACTAATTTCAAGCTGGTGAATGAAACCTTCAACTTTATCATCATATGGCTTTCTGTCACCGTCAAAGAGTAATTGGTCAACATTACGTTCTTTTAACCTCCAGTGTAAAGTGTTGGCAAACATTGCCAATGATTTATCAGTATCCCATTTTCTAGCTCTAACAAATCTCAAAAGCAAGTTATCAGGTGTATCAGTTCTCAGCATATTCCAGAAGTTATCGTAAATCTCTTGAGGCTTCAAGTCCTTAAGTGAATCATGAATCATCTTATGTGTGTAACCTTCTTCAATAGATTCACGAGATCTCGTGGTAGTTAACGAGAGATCATTCTTATCTTGTGATTTGCTCTTGTTATGAGACTTACGGAACTTACCAAACAACTTCTTTTTGCCCTTCTCCGAGTTAGAGGACTTGTCAGAGGCTTTTGTGGAAATCGATGCGGTTGTTGTAGAGCGACGCGGAGCGGAGGTCTGGTTAACAGGTGTTCCCCAAAATCTAAGCATATGAGTCCATACCTCCTTGAGTTTGATCTCCTGCTCAGCTGTTAAGGTACTGAAATGTCCTGGGGCCGTGGTAGTTGTCATCGTTTCCCTCGTTTGGCCCGATAGTGGAAAAATAAAAGAATGGCCCTTTCTGGTGGGTTGTTGTTGTTGATAATTTTTGTTTACTCTCCAACAAAAAAAAGATCGAATTTTTCAGTGCTTCGAGAACTCAACGCGGTTTGTTATTTATAGCGTGGAGCAAGCGAAAAGAAAAGATAGAAACAAGCAAAAAAAGAGCCTTTTTAGAGAAAAAAAAGAAGATCTTCTTCTGATATTTTATTATTAACTTATGTTCATTTAGAAAGCCTATGACTTTGCGATCATATAGAAAGTTTTCTTCCCTATTAAGCCGTCATTCTTTCCGGTGATATGCTTACGGCCGAGAGGGGGAGTGAGATCGGTTCATGTGAACTTTCCAACCCTCTTTTGGGCATAGTGCAATTTACTACCGACCCTGTCGACTTCGCTATCAAGCTCATCGAGGAGTTCATTTTGTAGTTGCAATTCTTCGTTTATAGCAACGGCAAGATCCTTTTGTCGGCGAATGACAGTACTTAATTCCTGTAATTGGTCATCTTGTGTTTGGAAATCTTGTTTTTGCATTTGTAATAGCTGTTGATTATCGACGTTCCTAGTCCTTTCAGTCTCCTGGGGTTCTCCAAATACACGTCCTTTAACGTTGGTGTTACTAGAGAACAGGGGCATCTTAATACTTTCCTCCTTATTAGAAGAAACACTTGATAATAGAGCTTCTAAATCACGATGCTCCCTTTCTAGTGAGTTCATCAAATCTTTACGTCTTTTACCCTCACCTTCACCTATCATGCCTTCTTGGATACTCAATTCCAAACCTTTGTTCAAACCTGGAAAATTGGTTCTCCCCAATATGAGTTTCTTTCTACACTCTGCTGGATCAGTGAACAGCTTTGTTCTAGCATCCTGTAGTGTCATCTTGGTATCTCGAACGGTATCCAGCCATATCGTCACGTCTTTAATAGGCTCAGAGTTCTTATTAGTTAAGGTCCAAGCAGCATTTACTTTATCTTTTGTCATTTCATTAGTTGTGGAGAATGTCCCAGGTGGTAGATTCAAAAACTCCCTGAAAGGTAATGATCTTTTCCACTTGATATTGATCTTATCATCAATACAATTTTGCAAGAATTCTTCCAATACTGACCTTCTAGATTCAGCCAATGATTGATCAGAGACAGTGCTCCTTAGGAAATTCCTTCTAGGAAACCCATATGGCAACTTATCAGAGTATAGCATTTCCAATTCATTCTTTAAGTTGAAAAAATCAGAATATCTCTTTTGTAGTATAAATGACCGACCGTTCATTTTCACCTGGACGTGATAAACTGTGTATTTCCCATCATCGCTCGTAGTTGTATGCGTTATAGAAACCTCCATCCTTCACTTTAACATTGACTCTTTTATAGTAGAGATAAAATGCAAAGTGATGTGATAACATTCCTTTTGATACGCGCTTGGGCTGAATTACGAGCCCTGCTTAGATGGTTATGAGCCACGCTTTTTTTAATGTGCGATCCTCACTTTGTATGAAGAAATCCAGCATTAAAACTTTCCATATAACAAGGAAAGAAAGAAATAAAGGGAGAAAAATAGTAGCAAGACTAAAAGAATGGTAAGTTCGTCATATTTGATGGTGTAACTATGAAGTACTAACAGTCGCTTTCTGCTTAAGAGTAAACAATTCATCTCTGTCGTCAATGCTGGACGTTCACACGAAGCTGATGTCTATTCAGTGGTCATCTCACAGCCTTATACAATAACTGCATCTGGAGATGGTCATTTGAAATTTTGGGTCAATAATTTGGGTGAGACGGAATCTCCAAAGGATAACGTCAAATCTGTGTTTATCCACGAAACAGGATTACATCATGTTGATGTGTTTGAGGATGTTATTGATGGTAAAAGAAGAATATTCATTGCAACAACTGCTTTCAATGGTGAAATATTCTTCCTCTCAATAGACCCATCAAATGAGATTACACTATTAGATTTTAAATTAGAAAGTGAAAAGAAAGATTCATATTGGGCTATCAAATGGTTAAAAGATCTTGATGGTCAACAACATAGATTTGCTGCTACACAAGCAACCGGTGCTACAAAGATATGGAACTTTGAGATCAACAAAGAAACAGAATTACCAGATTTCACGCTCCATGGTATCATTAAGTCTCAGTCAATGTCATTTGCCACTTGTCTCGACTTGTCTTCTGATCAAAAATTGTTAGCAACAGGATTCCAAAATGGTGATGTTGTATTAACACACATTGAAACTTCTAAACCTGTTTACACATTCCATAACTTTGGTCTCAAGGGTTCATCTCAATCATCAGCATCAACACGTTCTGTTAAATTCTCTCCATTGGGTAAATTACTCGCAATTGCTTCGGATTCAGGTTCTTATGGTACTATCACTTTATACGATACCGTTTATGGTGAAAACATTGGATCATTCACTATACCAACACACTCTGCTAATGTTTCAGTTGGTGCTTATGCGCACGATGGTTGGGTATTTGAATTGGACTTCAATGAAACTGGTGAATCATTGGTGTCGTGTGGTTATGACGGTAAAGTCCGTGTCTGGAATATCAAGACACGTGAAAGGGAGGCAACTCTTGCACTATCACCAACAGATGTAGATGATCAGGACATTGTTAATGAAGAAGACGGTATGTGTCCGGCAATTGGTGTTAAGTTCATTAAAAGGGGTATTAGATGTGGTGCTGGTGCTGATAAGAATGACGGTATCGTCGTTATATCATTGGATAGAGGAATCCGTTGGTACAGAGAAGCTGGTGGTATATAAATAATATATGTTGCTATAAACATTCATTCATCTTCCATGTCGGTATCATCTGGGTGTCTCTCTCCTAGACTATTCATTCCAATTTGAGGATTTCCTAAATAAACAGATGCCTGGGGCGTAGTGAACCTTGAACCAAGCGACTCATGATAATCGGATGAAGAATTATCATCATCATCATCAAGATCCTTTGGTTCTAAGCTACCACCCCAATAATTAAAACCAGATTGTGAATACCGTTGTATTGGTTCATTTAATGTGAACTGCTCAGTGAAATTCCCATTTTGTTCCAGCACTTCTTGTACACTTTGACTAATCGCATGCTTCTTGTTGTTAACAATTACACTATCAGATTCAACTTCTTGACAAAGTGTGATAATTTCGTCTTTAGTTAACTCTTTAAACTGTCTTGTTTTAACAACTTTTCCCCAGTTATAAAAACAAAAAGTAGAAGCATTATGTGCTAATACTTGTTCACCAACCAAAGTAGCACTTGACCATATCTTTAAAACATTTTTAATCTTAAAGCCTCGAGAATAAATCGACTGGATACACAGTGACCTTAATCTCGGTATATCATAAATATTCGATAATATCAATAATCCGGTCAATGTATTTGTACTTTTATCGGTGATCTCATCCGTATAAAGATACTCAATCAACGCTTTGATCCAACTAACTGGTTCTTGAATGAACAAGGTATTTGTCTGTGTCTCTGTCATTCCGCTTTGGACAATCTTTTGGAAATGATTCCATCTTGCTAGCAGAATAATTGAATGAACTGGTATTGGCTTCGACTTAATAAAGACATCAGATTGTATTGAGAATGGTCTCTCCAGTGGTGAAGCATCTAAGAATTGTGAATTTACACTTGGTCTAACATCACCTTCAATACCAATAACCTTAAAATCACTAAATTCTTCATTAAATAACATTTTCCCAAAATCCGATACAAGACCACCAACTTTTTGACCATTCTCATTGATTGTTTTATTGATCCCTAAATCACCAAGATCAAGTCTAACCACATCAGATAATTGATAATCAAAAGTGTTATCATTGGTAATAGCATTCAAAGGGTACCCAATTAATAACAAATTTCCATCATATATAACGGTATGCCTCCATCTATAACCTAAAAGTGGTTTAAAGGCACCAGTCAAAACAGTTTGCCATCTTAAAGATCTCAAATCGTATAAACCAATGCAAGGCTCAATATTTTCAAATGTCCATAATGGGACAGCCACGTCTAAAACTAGGGATTGATTCATAGTCTGCATATAAATATGATCACCTTCCAATTTGGGTAAGTCATTCATCTGAATAGAGCCCGTTGTATTTGTGATTAAATCGAAATATGAAATCTCTGTCGCGTGAGCCATCTCATTAGTTAATCCTCCAAAGGCCCAGATCTTATCATCATAAAAAGTAATAAAATGGTCAAATCTACCAATGAATTTCCTCGGCCCATCCCAAACACCTGTTAGGATGTCGAAGCAATAAATATCGTCCAATGGTGTGTCCTCTTCATGCTCCTGACCACCGGAAATAAACATCTTTGTGCCGTCTGCAGAGAGACATGCAGCATGTCTCGATCTCATTGTTGGAACAAACCCGTTCACCAAAACTTGCCTCCACTCATTTTTAGAGGTATTATAAACGATCAGGTCATCCTGAGCGTGTAAAGCACTACTGTTTGTATAGTCGTCTGAGATACCACCATAAACAAGAACTTCATCTTGGTTAATTGACAATGCAGAATGGCCCTCGCGATAAACGTGATGCTTATGTGTCTCCCACTTAAGATGTGCAATATCCAGGATGTACACGTTTCCATCCACTTCAAATATATAACCACTGTTAATAACAACAATCCATTTGTACATTATATATATAAGACAACTTACAATTGTCATTTTCGTCAAAGCCTCCAAATAGGCACAATTTACCATTTTTGGTTACAGTTGAAGATGACTTGACCCTTGAAAAGGGACGGGTCCCCTTGGTCGAAGTCACGCAAACTTTCGACAAATTTCTCTTCCTCAGTGAAGGCGATAACATCGATCTGCTAAAAATTCCCCTTTATTCAACTGCTACTCCAAAAGCTCATCTCTAGATAAATTTAAAGCTAAATCTTTCCGGTTATCTGCAGGAGTGTGGCGGGGCACACTCTCCTCAGACACACAGCTGTCACGTGCACGTACATCCGCGAAAACTACCCGTTCTGGATATTAGTTGCGTCTCGTGGGGCCTAGTACGTCTGCTATCTTTTTTTAGATGCGAGCAGGTGAGTCAGAGAACTTGGAGAAACTACAGCATAGAAGCGCAAAATGATTAGTAAACATTTTAGTAAATGCAAATATTAAATAGAAATAAAAATATCTCCAAAAGCCAAGAAAATGATAAGAAACCAACGGAATTTAAGCTCCGCCACCTCCCACCGGTAAAAATACGGTTTGCGCAGCAGAAAGCTCCCCTTTTCGGGGTCTTTGCTTTTTATGTTTTTTTTGGCCAGCGACGAGCGAAAGTGCGCAGGAGACCGCGGAGTTTCTGAGGAGAAAAAAAAACAGCAAAAAAAAAAAATTGGCAACGTTGAACTTGAACAGAAACCCCTTCTTTTGGTTCTTCAAATCAACCAACAAATCTGCATTTATCTTCTTGTTTTCCTTGTTGAAAGGCTGGAAAGTTTACTTTATATTGTATAATTTTCTAATTTGAAGCCTGAGGAAACCTGATTTTAAATCGCTAACCCCCCACACACCAACCCCCCAACCACCAAAACCCATATTCTTTTTCTCTTTGAGATCACCTCTCAAAAAGACCAAAAGCTAGCTTTAGTTAAAAAGAATCTATTCTTTCCTGTATTTGTGTGTTAAAGCATATCTAAACAGAAGAACACAAAAAACCCAAAACATCCACAAACATCAAAAAGAAAGAAGAACGAGTGAGACTTAATCACCCTTCAACAGACCAGAAAATACCAAATAAAAAGGACTTATATACACACGAACGAGCTTTTGGCTAAGTTATCGTTCTATTATCTGTTCTCTTCGTTTTCCATTTGATTGCACTCTTCAACCTTAGTCTGCTTTCATACTTCAAAGGGCTCTCCTTATCATCTGTTTCTCTTTTGGTTACGGAATTCACGTTCAATCATGACTTCCGTCTACGGATACCACAACTACCTCGGTGACAACCGTCACCACCACTCAAACAGCTTCTACGCTCCTGGTCCAATTGCTTACACTGACGTGTACGGTCAACCACAGCCAAGTCAGTTTGCTGCTTATGGTTATCAACAAGCACCACCCCCACCAGGATTCTATGGTCAGCCACCTGTTCAACAACGCGTTCAGCAGGAGACGGCTGAGCCTGTCACTGGTGGTGTTACCTCTGTGTTGGATTACGACTTGTCGATTATGTCTAAGTTCTTGACATACTTGGCTTTCAGACTCTACGCCAGAGGTGACACTGATAACATCAAGTTCAACAACTCTTTGAAATCAGTTTTAAGTGCTGTTAGATTACCGCTCTCTTCATTGATGTTGGCAAGTTACTACTTGCTGCAGAAGTATGAGAAGCAACCGGTCAGTTTCACTGTTAACGACGATGACTCCATCTTCCAGACTGTTGTGCTATCATTGGTCCTTGCTAACAAGGCCAACGATGATAACACCTTCACAAACAAGTCCTGGTCCGATGCCACTGGTCTCTACGTTCGTGTCATCAACACTTTGGAGGCAAACTGGTTAGCCTTGTTATCTTGGAGACTTCACGATGTTGATATGTCCCGTTATAACGAGCTGCAATTCCAGTTTACCAAGTATACACAAAACGTTGAAGAACACCAACAAAAGATCAACCAGCAGCAACAGAAGCATCAGCAGCAACAGAAACACCACTCCCATTCTCAATCGTATTCATACGCTAGAGAACCAGTCTCTCCAATTATGTCGGAGAGATCTGAATTTTCACCACGTTATGATCACTATCAACAACCTTCTTGGTCTACGTATGAGTATCAATCTGCTGGATTTGAGCCACAGCAAAGATTTGGTCATCACAAATCATACTCTTTGCAGTTGGAACCTGAGTACTGTGCTTCTTCTGGCTCCTACCAGAGAAACATGTACTGCTCTTGCAGATTCTGTTCAAACCCATCAAGACAAGTTGATTGGTCTTATAGCTCTGCTGTTTGCTAAACATTCTTTTTTTAGTTTATTTTTGTCTTTTCTTTCTATCTAATTATACAAGGAATCAAAATCAAAAAAAAATCAAAAAAGACTTATACACACAACAACACACTTTATCTTATAAACACACAAATCAAAAACCACTCAAAAAAAAAAATCAGAAATTTATTCAAAAACAAAAAAAAAGTTTTATGTTTTACCCCAAAAGTTTTAATTGTTCCTTTTTTTTTCCACTTTCTATTCTTTTTTTATAACATTGCAATTCTATTTGAATTGTTTGCTCTTTTTGTGTTACTTTTTTTTTTCAAATGGCTATAACTTACACTTATATACTACACGATTTTTGTCGAATACTTTAATAATATATGTTATAATCAATGGCTCTCCATATACTTTAATGGGACTGCCAGTTTAAATCAGTTGTACATTAAAATAAAACATCTCTTAGCTAATCATCTCGAAGACGTATAGGTGCACCAAGAGCTTGTGGGGTGTCACCCTGGCTATTGATCAGTGAGCTGGCTAACGACTTCCCCGTGAGTGAAGGTCTTAAGCTCTTTGATGTTAATGATAATCTTTTCTTTGATGATGCAAATGCTTGTTCCAGCTCCGAGAAACTTTGATCAAGAGACTCATCAAGAATGTTATCCTTAGATACCATTTCAAGATCATCCGTGATCTTGGCTAACTCCTCCATATTGATATCCGGATCATCGTCATCGTCATTATCAGCGTCAAGCAATTCCGACATGTCTGGTACATCCCATCTGACCTTCTTGGTGTTCTTCAGCCTGTTAACTTTAGGCATAGGAGAACTCGTCTTCGATATTTTGGAGTTATTACCAGTAGCACGAGCAGTTGATAATCTTGTAGAAGGTGACAACTTGAATGGCGATGACGGTCTTGGTCTCGCTAGTCTTCTGATCGGCGAAGTTGGGATTTGAATAGTCGAAGAAATTTCGTTTTGTCGCTGAGACGCAAACTGTTCAAATCTATGATCAATGTTCAACAGCTCATCAATACACTTGTCAAATCCGTTATAAAACTCTTGCATCGTCAGTTGAAGCTCCCCCTTGACTAGCTGTAAGTCAGAAGTCGTATTCTTGATACTGTCCAACTTAGAGATGAATCTAAAGAGTGTGCTGGATGTGAATTTCAGGTTACCATTGAATTCTTGCGATGATATTGCCTTATCGTGAAGTACAGATGCGTTGAACAGTATCGTCTTCTCCAAGGAATCTTTGATAAGCGAGACCATTGAATCCAACGTGAGTTTATCGTAGTCAGACCATCCCTCAAGCTCTGTAAGCTTCCTTATTGCAGCATTGGTGGAACTTGACATGACATGGTCGAGGTCAGACTCTTCTTCATAAAGCATCTCTAATTCCGAGATCTTCTGAGATATCTTACTAACCAAATCCTGTAACACGGGTGTTGCGTCTTCAAACTGAGGTAGTTTTCTTTCCAAGGATTTAAAATTGTGGATATAGCCATTGAGCTCCACTTTCTGTTGTAGCAATATCTGCCTCTTACAGAGTATCAGAGATTTCTTCAGCTTCATAGTCTCGAACTTCTTGCTGTTAAGATTCTGCTTCAGGTTATCAACAAACTCCAGGATTCCGATTGCAACTCGTTCCCTCTTTTGCTTATATCTATCAAGCGCATCCTTCACTTTAGCGAGTTCACGGGTTCTCAACTCCTCGATCTCCTGTTTCTGTTCTGTTATCATCTTCAAGTAGGATCCAACGTGACGGTTTAAGCTGTGTTGATTCCGTACTACTTTTGTCTTGATTTCTTTGGCTCTGTTGGCGTACTTCAATGTGTTCAAAGTCTCATCATAGTGAATACTGGAAGGGCTGATACAGACGATCATCACTGTTTTACAGTTTCCACCAAGCGAGAACTTCAATAATCTTGTCAACTTCGAGTCACGGTAAGGGACATGGTTTCTTCTTCTCATATCACACAATGCGTTGATACAGTTACCCAAAGCGAGTAGTGATTTGTTGATGTTGGCACCTTCCTGTAAGCGGTCGCCTCTGTTCTTTGTTGCGGCTGCTCTCTCGCTTCCAGCCAAGTCAATAATTGAGAGCGTACCAAAAGTGTGGTTTTCCTTGATATCAGCAGTTCTGTTCTTCTGGATAACATTTATCTGAAGCACTGCGTGAGATCTGGACGATGTAGCGTTAGCTTCTGTTGGTGATGACGTTCTGTTACCATTTCCGATTATGATCATATCCATGACGTCTTCAACTGAGTTTGGCTTATGCGTTGACAAATTCGAAACGGTAATTCTCTTATTTGCGTCCTCCCTTAGTGTCAGAAGCTTACCACCGTGATCCGGTTGCATCAAGTCCCTGATGGTTTCGTTGTAGATCTCCAAGTAAGATAGGGAAACATCTATATTTTTTGTATCTTTCAACTCCTCAATTCTCTCGAATAGCTCCTTCATTGTCAAGAATATGATTCCTGGATGCTCGAGCGTCCCACTGATAGTATGTGTCTTACCGCAACCAGTCGCACCGTATGCGAAGACGGTTGAGTTGAATCCATCAAGGACGCTATCCAACAATGGCCTTGTCGTGCTATTGTAAACATCAGTCTGTGAGGCGTCCTCGTCAAACAAACGGTCAAAGACAAATCTGTGCTCTCTGAAACGAGTTGTACGTTTGCCATGTGGGAAGACGTTTTTGGAGATGTCTGATAGCGGGTTGTTCTCCGGGGGGTCGAAAATCAACATCCTATCATCAACAACATCAACAATTTTGCGGATACCCTTCGGAGCAAATCGCTTCGGCGTGTACATGTTCTCCTTGTTTGTGCTTGAATGCTCAAAGCTCAACGCACCGTCTCCTAAGAAAATATTGTCGTCTTGTTTCTTAACGAGATGTGCTGATTCTGAGTCCGTGAATGGCCGTACTCGAACCGCGACTGTTATGGACGATTCTAGCTGACTCGACATGGTGGTTGTACTTGACTGATGAGCTATTTCTGATACCTCTATGTCTCTTTGGCGTAAATGCAGGGGAGGAACAGGTGTTGTTATATGGTGGTTGTGAACCTGAAACGAGGGTATGCCGCTCTAACCAACGGACGGTGAAGTATTAGTAAGTAGTAAGGTGAGAAATTGTTGTTCGGTATAGACAATCCCCAGATCAATAGAGAACAAACTCGTTATGGCGGTTACACAGCTCTTTCTACTAAAATGTGCCTACGAACTCATCGCGTTTACCTTTTCGCTGACCTCGCGAACTGAAAAGTAAACAAACAATACGGTTATGATACACCTGAATGGCTTTATGATTTTGATTTAGGGTAACCTCTCGCCAGTGGAAGTTTGCTAGCTTAAAATTATACACTTTTGAGCTTGTGCTTTGTAGTTTCTCTTGAGGCAATATCCACTCTAGTAGATCCATAACTTTAGCACTGGAGATTTCCAGCGGGACACCGTTGGCTCGAGGGAATCTCACCTTCGCGCTTTTTGAAACCATGGCAACGACCTCCACATTCGCGCTTTCCGAAGCTATGGCAACGACCTCCACATTCGCGCAGCTAAAACAGACTCAGCCCAGTTCTGTGAAAAGCCCCTATTGCTGGCTAGGGGTTAATTCCAAGGGCTTAGTTAGGGGCTATGGTTGTCTTTGAGTGATGATGTTAATTGTAAAGAGAGATATAATTAGAAATTCATTAAACTGCGTGGATATAATTTGCGACTAGGTACGTAGTATCTGGCACGTTCCGACCCCTCCATCAATAAATGTGTTTCTTTCAGTAGTCTACCGGCATTCCGATGTTGGTGCTGTAAAACCTTCCAAGAACCGTTAGTCCAAGAAAGTTTTACCAAGTAGCTTAAAACAATAGAGCTATAATTAGCAATGCAGAATTTTAGATTCAGAATTTGCGATCTGGATCAGATTTTTTTGACACAAAAGCCGTGCTGAGATTCCGGTGGCTGGTTAAATGACCTGGTTGACGACACATTTTCGCGGAATTTTGTTTACAAATTACCTAACTAGGTAATAACTATCGAAGGTTATTTTTAGCTTTAGCGCTGAATGTGTCAAACGAACAAAGAATTCTTATCCAAATTCCTGCAGGTGAATGCCATAAGCCTTGTGACAGTACTTCAGTTGCCGATGGAGTGACTCGAGATCCACAAACTCCATTGTGTATATAAAGGGATGAACACCCTCGATTTCTCTGATCTGTTTTGATTATATTAGTCTTATCATCACTTAGCAAAGAAAAACTTCCATTGCTATAATCAAAACAAAACAAAAAACAACACATACACTCACAATGCTTTTCAAGAACATCGCCACTACAACTGCCTTCCTTCCGCTTCTCATCTCCGCTCAGAACGTTGGTGGTTTCGATGAGGCTGCTACTACTACTGCAACCGCTACTACCACTGCCGCTGTAAGTGCCACTACTGAGGCTGTAACATCTGCCGATGATGTTACTACCACAGCAAAGACTACATCTGCTGCTATTACTACATCTGAGGAGACCGAGGAAACACAGACACTTGAAGTTGAATCCGAAACACAAGCTACCATTGTCACTGTAAACTCAGAAGCCGTTGCATCTACCCAAACTGCCACAGCCAAATCCGCTGAAGCTTCTACAACACAGTCTACTACAGTCTGGTGGACTGCAGAGTCTGCTCAGACTGCCACTTCTGCTACTGCTTCTGCTACTGTTGCCTCTTTTGCCTCTGAGGTCACTGCTGCTTCTGCCGTCTCTGCCGTCTCTGCCGTCTCTGCTGCTACACAATCAGTCCAAAATGTTGAGTCCCAAGCCACAAGTGGTACTACAACACTGGCTGCTGCATCTGAGTCTACAACTGTCTGGTGGACACCTTCAACCACTGTTTGGTGGACACAGGAGTCTTCTGACACATGGTGGACACAAGACACAACTACTGAGTGGTGGACTCCAAGCACTGCTGTAGCAGCTGAATCTGCTCAGGTTACAACTACTACCGACTCTGCTGGTTCTACAACTGTCTCTACACTTGGTACCACAACCTCTACACAAGAGAAGGTTGTTACATCTGTTTACTCTTTCACAAGTGACTCCTCTACTGGTGAAGTCACCACTGTCTACACCACAGAAGAGGTTTACACCATCACCAACTACACAAACTCATCCAATGGTGCTAACGGTTTCAAAGCTGCATCTTCAGGTTACTCAAAGATGGTTGTTCCTGCAATTGTCTTCTTTGGCTCTGCCTTGTTGATTCTCTAAGCGGATATACCACATCACATTATTGCATCTTTCTGCTTTCTTTACGACGTTACGACTAGAAAAAATGTACATTAGTTGGAGTTCTCTTTTGTTTTAATTTTAATTTAAGTTTTGAAAAAAAAATCACTTTGTAGATAGAACTGGCTTAGCTTCCAATTGTAGATGATATTCCGAGAGATTCGCGGACTTTTCTCGAAACACCGCTCGCTTGTGCTGCTTATCGAAGAAATACAAGAAAATTAGAAAAAATAATTGGGACTTCGAGAACTTATTTTAATGAAAAAAACCAATTTGTTTTAAAAGTTTCTTTAGAACTCTTTTGCTTCAATTCCTTTGTCAGTGTCTTAATTTTTAAGAACAACTATGGATACCCAAGAGAGCCCAGTGGCTCCGAGCTCTAGTAGTATCTACAAAGGGAGCCAGCCACAACCCCAAGAGACCCCTGAGCAAGAACAACAGCAGACTGCTCCACAACAAAATGTAACACCTCCAACAAACGTGGTTAAGTCAGATGCTCCATCAGTTTTTACAAAAGCAGTACGTGCGATTTTTGGCTTCAGAAAGACTTCTCTTACGTTTTTTGTTGCATTAACGTATCTCATCGTCTTCCTGGCCCCACTACTTGCTAAAAAGAACAGTTTAAGTTTACCGGTTGAGGAACCAATTGTACTTGCATCATCATGGTTGGACTTACAAAAGATCTCCCAGAGACCGCATCCATATGTCTCTCGTGCAAATGATGAAGTTCATGATTACATTCTATCTAGAGCTAACGACCTTGCCAAACACTCTCTGTTGAACATCACAGTTGATGATGACATGGCTTCAGGCTTGAACATGTTTGATATCAGTCAAAGTTGGAAGAACAGCTCTAGTGATTTCTTCCCACTTCACTACTACGAGAGTTCCAATGTACTTGTTCGTATTGAAGGTAGTGACCCTTCTCTTGAAGGTGTCTTATTGAGTGCACACTACGACTCTGTTCCAACTGCATTTGGTACCACCGATGATGGTACTGGAATTGCATCTTTGCTTGGTGTTCTTGAACACTTTGCCACTACTGGTAAAAAGCCACTTCGTACAATTATTTTCAACTTCAACAACAATGAAGAATTCGGTCTCTTTGGTGCTCAGGTATTCTTCAATCACCCTTGGAGTAAGCAAGTGAAGTACGTGATCAATCTCGAAGGTACAGGTACGGGTGAGCGTGCTGTTCTTTTCAGAACCAGTGACTATGATGTCGCAAAATACTACTCCAGTGTGAGATCTCCATTTGCAACTTCAATCTTCCAACAGGCATTTGCAAGTGGTCTCATTCGCAGTGAGACAGACTACAGAATCTATGTTCAACATGGTATGAGAGGATTTGACATTGCATTCTATAAACCAAGATCCCTTTACCATACTTTTGAAGACAGTATTAGACATACTTCAAAGAATGCACTTTGGCATATGCTTAGTAACACTTTAGACTTGACTGAAACTTTGGCTAATGCTGAAGAGATCGGTTCAGATTCTGAGACACCAGCTGTCTACTTTGACTTATTGGGTTTGTTCTTCTGTGTACTTCCATTGACTTTGGTAACAAGCATTGATGTTATTCTCCTTATTGCTGCCCCTGCTTTGGTTTTGTTCTTTGCCATTATCATTAGCAAGAGAAAGATTTGGAGTGTCGGCTTTGCTTTCCTCAGATTACCTCTCTCTTGGGTCATTGCTGCTATTGCTGCAAAGTTCGTTAATGGTATTATCTACTATTTCAACCCATATATTGTCTCTAGGGACTTCCTAACACCATTGGTTACCGTTGCTGCTACATTTTTGTTCGTCAACTATGCCCTTTTGACTATTTCTCAGGCCTTTTGGCCTGTGAGAGACCTCAAGTTGGTAATCATACTTGAGCTTTTCTTTGCTCACTGGATAGTTTTACTCCATGTCACTAAGCTTGAAGCTACAACCAAGAGTGCATCTGGATATTATCTTTTGACAATCTACTTCATTCTGTATACTGCAGTTGCTGTTCTTGGTCTCTTTGGTATCTCTGTTTCAACTGATAGAAAGAAGAGTCCAGTCCAAGTCTCCACATATGGTACAATTGCAGAGACAAGTGAAGGTACTACACCGGTTATGGATGGTACAGATGAATCTTCTCCATTGTTGTCAAACTCTATTCCACACTTCGACTCTGAGTCTGAAGAGTGTGGTGAAGCTGACGCTGAAGATATTTGTCATGAGCATCACTCATTTGCCTATGATTGGAGTTTACAGTATTTGATATTGGTTCCGGTCTCGACATTGATGACGTATATCTGTATTCAATTGTGTCTTGAAGGATTGAATCAAACTGTTCAAGAATCCATAACTTCTCATGAATTTGTGTTTTTGTTCATTTTGCATGCTGCATCTGCTCTTGTTACGCCATTGATTCCATTCTCATACAAGATGAACTTCGTCTTTGCTATTGTGTTGATCGCTACTATTTTGGGTGGTGGTCTTACTGCTACCTTGAAAGAACCATTTTCTGCCGAATCCCCAATCAAGTTCAGAGTTGCTCAGACTATTGACCTTAGTGGTTCGCAGATTCCATACTTTGAAGCATTTGGAAGATCTGGTTTCTTGTCCAATGTTCTCTCCGATCTTCCATCTGTGAAGTCCAAAGACACAGTTATCAGTTGTGTTGACCAACCTGATGGTAATGAATTGTGTTCATACGCCGCAGAGAGACCGTATTTGGTCAACGGTACACTTGAAGATAATTCATTTGACTCCTATTTGAATGTTAAGATCGTTAAGAGCAAGGACACCATTTCCTCACCATATTCACCAATGAAGGTTGAATTGAAAATAACTGCATTGGAAAACAGATTCTGTTATGTCAAATTCAATTCAACGTCATATACCCCAGGTAATGGAAAATCACCTGTGAGAATAGTTACTTACTATCAGGATTCGGTTCCATCTAACTCAAGTGCTAGTTATAATTCCAATTCAAATGCTCTACCTAATGGTGCTAGTAAGGATTCCGAAGGTAACAACATCTTCAAGTGGCTTCAAGGTATTGATGAAGTTCATATGCATAAGATTAACTGGGATCAAAACACTTATCACCTTGGTATTCAGTGGGTTCCTAAATGGCTCGAAGACGGTGAGGATCAGCCACCAATTGATTCCCCAGAAAATGCTCTCGGTGTACAAGTTTCCTGTTATTGGGGTGAGTATGACGAGAATGTTGTTGTTGATGATGTTCTTCACCGTAAAATCTCAGCATATGATGAATTGTTACAATATACACCGGACACTACATCTTGGAGTAACAGATTTGAAGGTCTAGTAAGAATTGATCAGTACATTGAACTATGATATATATACCCCATTCCTAATTATTTGTCGATTGCTGGATCCGGCCAGATATTCTAACATCTCATTCCAGCTTCCAATACATTCAATGATTTCAGAACCCTGTAAGCCCTTATTATAGCTGATATTATATTTTTCAATTGTAGATGTCGCAGAACCACCCTCTATAATGATTCCTTGGTCAGCAGATAATAGAGCAAACACATCTGTTGAACTATCACCCGCGTACCATATCCCGTCCTTAAATTCGGATTTTATCTCATTGAGTATTCGCTCTTTATCAATAGCTGTCCTTATATCTCCTTTAGAGACCCTTCCTGTCAAGACACCATTTTGAACCTCAAACTCGTTGGTGTATATTTTAACGTTGTGTATACCATTGAGTTCCAATACTTTTCCCATTATGATAGAAGTCCAATTGACACTGAGGATGATAATTGGAATACCTAAGATTTGTAGAGCCCTTAGGGATTCCATTGAACCAGGCTTCACCTCAACTTTTGCTGCTTGCTCTTCTAATGTCTCTATCTTGACGCCTTTGAATAGGCCAAGTTTTTCATACTCGTTCACTGATGACAACTCAACATCTCTCATCCCCTTCTGGTACTCCCACTCATCTTGAAGCGTGGATCTTTGGTGTGGTATAGAAGTGTACTTATTGTAACTATCCAGATAGACCTTCTTGAAATGATCCCAACTATAGGGGAACTCGGGGTGAGTCCTATAAGCTGCCTCTGCAACGAGATGTATTGTATCTTTAGTCAACGTATCATCCCAGTCAGTTACAAAAGCCTTTATAGGTGATCTCATTGTACTCATTAGCCTCTTTCGAAGCATCTTTGATATAGAGGGAGGGTGTTGGCTTTGAACGAAGAGATATTTCACTGCGAATTATGCGCTTATAGTACCATGCCCATAGCGAGCACATCTACAGCATTGAAATTGTCGATTTTCTAGGTCATTATTATTAAAACTAAACAATGGTGAATGTCCACATCCTTCTATATCAAACACCCACGATGAAACTAATGTCTCAAGAAATGTGCCTGACTCAAACCGTGTAGTTGTTTCTCTCGCAGCGCACTTACAAGCAGCGAAGAACAGCCATTTAGTGAAACCACCGACTAATCCCACACCAAACGTCACCCTAAAGAGAGTAACGGCTTGTAAAACACGCTGCTGAAATTTGAATGTAAGGAGAGAAACCAGGTCTTTTTGTTTGTGTGGAAGAGAAGAAGAACTTTGAAAAAAAAAATTGTCTGTGTGTGCGGAGCGCGGTAGGGGAAAATTTTAGGCACATTTAGGGCATCTCCCTCCAATGTGCCATAAAGTGAAGAGAAGTCATCCTTATATATAAAAAATGAGTGAGCACATTCCAGCATGGAAGAGAATCGGTCTTAAGCTGAAAGAAGAGTTGGACGTGGATCCATTAGCCGTAACACATCTTGATGCCTCGGATCTCCAGACCAAACAGCAAAAGAAGAAGTTAGAGAAGAGGGCGCGTGCTGAAGCCCAAGACAGCGCAACTAAGAAACCACCAAAGAGACAAAAATTACCTAAGAGTGAAAGGGCTCCACCTCCTGAGAAGGATCAGCTCACATACCTGAAACAGTACACCGATGACAGGGAGAATTGGAAGTTTTCTAAGCAGAAACAAAATTGGATCATTAAGCATGTCAAGGTGATTGATGAGAAATACGAATCCTACCTAGTGAATTATTTTGAAGGGCTACAAGGTGGATCACAGGAGAGAATGGTTGAAGTTCTCCGAGGAGTTGTTGAGAAGTGGAACACCATGCAATCTGAGGTGGTGGAGAAGAAACCAGAAGAGGAGGTTGATGAGATTGAAGCCGCAGAGGCCAATGCTAAGAAAGTACCAGTAGTTGTTGCAAAGAAAGCAGACGAGCATGATGAGCTCACTAGCGTGGATGCTGACTTTGCCACTAGAGCAAAGAAGCTTCTTAAGGTCTTGACTGAGGAGGAGTTTGTATTAGCTGGAATTGATGATGAGAAAGAACCTGAAAAGCCAGAGGACACTACTGAGACTACAAGTGAGTCCTCGGAAGAACCTCTTGAGACACAGACTGAAGAGCCAGAAGAAGTAGAAGAGCCAAAGGAGAAGAGCAAGAGTAAAAAATCTAAGAAGCAGTACGACAACCTGTCAATCGAACAAGTTGAGGCCACAGAGTTCGTTTCAGCAGAAGACTACGCTGATGAGCCTAAAGAGAAGAAGAAGTCCAAAAAGGAGAAGAAGGAAAAGAAGAGTAAGAAATAAAGCATTTGATGAATTTAATAGAACGTACATTTGATGAGCTTATATATGTAGCCTATAAAATCGCGATCACCCCCAAATCGCCACCCCTCAGTTTTTCCTAAATCACCAATAAAGCCACAAGCAAAACACAAATACCCTGCTTTAGCAATTGAAGATGTCGTCCACGGACTTCAAGAGCGCTGATAAGAAGCTCTCTGATATTGAGCACAAGTACCGCGATGTTGACGCTGACTTGCGGTTCATGGCGCTCAGCGACCTCAACAAGCTCTTGGTCGAGCATAGTCTCATCTTTAACAAAGTCAATGCGTACTCCACCACAATTTATGGGCTTCTGCTTGAGGCTCTCAAGGACCCTAATACGGACGTTCAGAACCAGTCCCTCAGATGCTTTGAGCCGCTCGTTGGTGCATTGGCGGATGAAGAAATCCTGCTGATCATCAAGAAACTCATTGAATCACAAACAACGTCTACCTCCATCACAGCGTCAATTCAAACAATGGCCATCAGCGAAATCCTCAAGAACATCAACCTCAAGCACGCCTCCACGGGGACAACGATCATCGACTCTCTCCTCCCATCACTCATCGTCGGCGGCAGTGTGCCTTCCCTTGATGCAATTGAGATCCTAACAGACGTTGTCAAGAACTTGGGTAACATGATATCCCAAGCACAGCTGGTCGTCATATACACTGGCCTAGTGCAGACCATTTTCCACGGTGAGAACATCATTGGTAAAAAATCCATTGCGGCACTGGGATTCCTTTTGCCAAACATTGCTAACGATCAGTTTGATAAGCTATTGGAGCTGATAAACTACCAGGAGACCACCTCATATGAAACGATCACACTAGCCCTCTTGACATACATAACGTTGGCTAAGTCCGATGTCAAGCGCTTCAATGACTCGTTTGATGCGTTGTTCCAATACGCAACAAAGCATTTGTACCTCGCAGATGACGAGATCAACGATGAGCAGACAAAGATTGATGACGTTCGTTTCGAAGCATTGCTATTGGTTAGTACCCTCATCACCATTGGTGAGCCTGCGGCACCCTATGTTGACCAGGTGTTTGCCATTGTACAGAAGTTCCTTGTCTACGACCCGTACAACAATGTAATGGACGAAGATGATGACGATGAGTTCTCTGAGCCTGACTTTTCTGACGACGAGTACGATGACGTTGACGACCAAAGTGATGATAACACTTGGAAGCTCCGTAAACAGTCGTCAAAATTGGCAGCTACCCTTGTTGATGTGTTTCCAAATGTACTGCTCAAGGTTTACTCTTCTGGTGTATTTGAGTCTGTCTTGAAGATGACGTCTGATTCCTCGGATGCAGTCGCTTTTGAGAACATCAAGTCGTTGGATACCTTTGTCCAGGCATCTATGAAACTCCATGGTCAGACTTCGAACCGTAAGAGAAAGGGTTCCGATGTTGTAATGGAGAACACAGAAGACCCTGTCTCGTACCTAAGCAAATACAGATCTGAGATTGTCAGCAAGTTCATTAAAGAAATGAATGGATCTAAG
This sequence comes from Petasospora americana, assembly GCA_003708795.3. NCBI lineage: Eukaryota > Fungi > Ascomycota > Saccharomycetes > Phaffomycetales > Wickerhamomycetaceae > Petasospora > Petasospora americana. The sequence goes on from PPOA03000001.1 coordinate 1,033,602, forward strand.
GGCAATACTTTGAACAAGTACAACGAGTTCTTGAACTTCTTCCAAAGATACAGCACTTTGGACCAGAACTTAAAGCCTTTGTTGTCGTGTATCAGAGAACATAACTTTGGTCTCAATTTGGATTTGTTGAAGTTCTACTCCTCGGTGCTTCGTAACAACGAGCTCGACTTCTTTGGCGACGAGTTCCCAAACATTGTTGAGAATATCAACAATGGTTTGATCAGTAAGAACCACATTAGTATTACCAACTCAATAACCACTTCCATTGATATCTTAGATTTGACATACAACGAAATGTTGACTAATTCTATCATCGCAATCGCTTCATCAGCTAAGAACGATAGCGGTATCAGAAACGCCGCTATTGAGGGACTGGGACAACTCAAGACACTGCCAGATTCCAAGATCAATGAGATTTTGACTTTGTTCTCTGTTACTTTGAAATACGAGCCAATTGTTGTTAGTACAGTTGACTCGATAACTAACTTGGCCCAAACATATGGCCAGCGTGTCAATGTTCCTGTGATGCAGGAAATCCTCTCCATCTACAAGCAATTACTTCCTAATGTTCTTTACTATAACGTTATCATTGAATCATTGGTTACTGTCTCCTCCGTTGTCCCTGTTGATACCTCAATTGGGGATCTACTGTTGATCTGGTTCAATCAGAACACAAACCAGTCGCAGATCTTGAGAATTCTCTCACAGCTGAATATTGAGAAAACCAAGCTCATCGATGTCTTCTTGAAAGCATCAGCTATCAGTGAAGTCGATGAAAGTGCGCTTCTGGAAGTATCCAGTAAGATTGGCTCTGATTTAATTCCAACCCTGGAGAAAAACAGTGACAGCGACGGAAATATCAAGATATTAGCCAATATTGTTGTTCACGAAGGGTTGACCTCCTATATCTCACAAAGGGAGATTGAGCTGCTGAACGGGAAGAATACACCTTTCAACCTAAAGTTCTTGGGCTATGTTGGTGAGCATGTTGGTTTATCAATCACTGTTGATCAGTTGATGAAATTCTTCAACGATGACGAAGCTAAGATCTACGCAGCCGATACCATAGGTAAAGTTATATCACGGGATAGCCATGACTATTTGAAGTGCTTCTTGGAAAAGATCAGAGCCAATGAAGATCGTTATTTGTTACTTATCTCCATTAAGCAAGTGTTAAGAAAGGACAAGACCTTGCACCATGAGATTTATAATGAGATATGGGATACTTTGATATCGATCACAACTTCATTAGATGAAGTTGATGAGAACTTGACCAGAGTTATCTCCCAAGATATTGGTTTGATATTGGTCAACAACAATGACACGAACTTCTTCTATACCAAGGCATCTGCACTATTGAAGAAGGGATCAAAAGTCGTTGTTTACACTATTATCGCTGCTATAAAGTTCACTTTGGCTTACGATGATATTGTTTCTATTGAATTGATTGAGTCTATCTTGCTTGAGGCATTTGAGAAGATCACAGCTGACGAGTTGGAAGTTAAACAAGTTGCTATGATTACTCTAATGACTGCTTTGAACAACCAATTCTCTACGCTCTCTGTTTACTTGCCTCAGATTTTACCAAAAGTCTATGGTGAGCTAAGCGTTAGAAAAGAGTTCCAAGAGACTATTCAAATTGGTCCTTTCAAGCATAAGATCGACAAGGCTTTAGAAGTTAGAAAGAATGCATTTGAGATCTTGTACAAGCTTGCACTAAACCATGCTGCTTTAAAGAACGTTGATTTCAATGAGATCCTGTCTGTTGTTGTTGAACAAGGTTTAAAATCTGATATCGTTTCTATTAGTTCGTTAATCATCATCAAATTGCTAGAGTTCGATGAGGTTGTTCTAAATGATGCCAATAAGGAAACTTTGAAAATGGGAATTGACAAGCTGTTGGTTGCCATTAAGAAGAAAGAGGAGCTGAGCAAAGACTCTAAAGAGGAGCAGGAGACTAAAAATACACTATTGAGTTTAAGAAACGCAGTCTTCCCAGTCGCATAGCGGCTATCGGTACCTACACTAATTAATCTTTTTTTATCGAAAATCAATGATTGCTGTAGAAGACATACGGCATGATGTCCAGTCCAAAATATTGAGGTTGACGTGTGCAGTGCACTGCTGTCGGGGTATCTCGACTTGTAGGCAATTTGGCGTCCATTTTTTGAAATTTAAATAACCTTTTTGGTCAGATTATTCGTTCTAAGTCTTGCCATTTTATATAATTCAGTTCTTATACTACCAATCGCCTCCTCGGAACATTCTGGCCGCCTAATGCCCCCCAGAAAAAAAGAAAGGCACCGCATGCACAATTCTGCATAGATGACCAGAATTTCTCCGCGTTTCTCGCTGTGTTTATTCCGTTTATAAAGTAACGCAATCATCCCTCTGAAATCTTCTGCTTTTGCTCTTTTATTCTTTAAGGACTCTTGCAACTAAACCCCATGACCATGACCGGTCAGTTCTCTTCATACATCTCGGACGATTTCAAGCAACCACTTCCATGGCCAGCTCCAAAGCTTAAGAAGAACATCTTTGATAACTTTTCTCTGAAGGGTAAGACAGCTGTCGTCACCGGTGGTGCCCGTGGTATTGGATTTGCCGTTGCTGACTGTTATGCTCAGGCTGGTGCTGATATTGCCATCATCGATTATCAGATCGAGTTAGCACAGCAGTCAGCAAAGAAGCTCGCTGCTGAGTATGGCTGTAAAGTTGGGGCATATTTCGTTGATGTTAGCAAAGACGATGAAGTTGATAAAGTTGTTAGACAGATCGAATCAGAATTTGGTACTATTGATGTCTTTGTCGCTAATGCAGGTATCATCTGGACAGACGGTGCTATTTTAAACGAGGAAACTAATGCTAATGGCCCAGAGAAGTGGAGAAGATTGATTGACGTCGATTTGAATGCCGTTTATTACTGTGCCAAATCCGCTGGAAGAATCTTCAAGGAAAAGGGTTCAGGCTCGTTCATCATCACCGCTTCTATGTCTGGCCACATAGTTAACGTTCCAAATTATCAAACCGCTTACAACGTTGCAAAAGCTGGTTGTGTCCATTTGGGCCGTTCATTGGCTGTTGAGTGGGCAGGTTTTGCCCGTGTTAATACCATTTCCCCAGGTTACATTGATTCAGGTTTATCAGATGTTTTACCAACTGAGGTTCGTGCGAAGTGGTGGTCTTTGATTCCAATGGGTAGAGAAGGCTTACCACAAGAGTTGGTTGGTGCGTACTTGTACTTGGCATCTGATGCTTCAACTTATACATCCGGTTCAGACATCAAGGTTGACGGTGGTTACTGTGCTGTTTAAAGTATACAAATAGAAATTTAATATCTACAATGAATTGTATTAACAGGTATATATATATGTGAATAGTCAGCCCTGTATCGACCAGTTTACTGAAAATAAATAACATCCGGAACAAGGAATGAAAAAAGTATAGAAGAGAAAGAAAGATATAAAGAGTGAGTGAGGGGCATTTTGCAAAAGACTTGCCTATCATATAAAAACATATAAAAAAAACATAAGAAAAGAAAGGTAAGAATAAAAACATTTTCTATCATTGGGGCATCTCATTAACAAGTCATAACCCTTACAATTGTAAATTGCAAAGGGTTTTAAAAACAGTACATATTTCTAACTCTTTATGGTCTCTCTGTGTCTTTTTTCAATATTTCATTTACTTGTTGGACAAAGCCTTGACCATCTGAACGTACTTCTCGGTGGAGAAGGACTTTGGTCTCTCAATTGGAGCACCAACAGCACGGTCAATGATCAATTGTGGCAAGACACCGATGGCTCTGGAAACACCGAACAATACGGTGTAGAAGGAAGCCTCGGACAAACCGTAGTACTGCAACAAAACACCGGAGTGGGAATCGACATTTGGCCATGGGTTCTTAGTCTTACCGTGCTTGGTCAACACCTCTGGGGCAACTTCGTAAATCATAGAAACGAGCTTGAACATGTCAAAGTCTGGCAAGTGCTTCAAGGCAAACTCACGCTGAGCAGTGTAACGAGGATCTGTCTTTCTCAAAACGGCGTGACCGTAACCTGGAACGACACGACCAGCGTTCAATGTCTCCCACAAGTACTTCTCGATGGACTCCTTGGAGAAATCACCCTTAACCTCATCCTTCAACTTGAACAACCACTCCAAAACTTCCTGGTTGGCACGACCGTGCAATGGACCAGCCAAACCGTTCATACCGGCAGCGAAGGACAAGAATGGAGAGGACAAAGCTGAACCAACCAAGTGAGTTGTGTGAGCAGAAACGTTACCACCCTCGTGGTCGGAGTGGATAGTAAGGTACAATCTCATAAGCTCAACAAACTCCTTGTTCTCACCGTAGCCAAGCAAAGTGGCCAATTGAGCACCGTAGTCCAAGTCTTTGTTGATGGCTGGGACCTTACCGTCTTTGAAGACGTTCTGGTAGATACGAGCAGCGATGTTTGGCAACTTAGCCAACAAGTCGATGGAGTCCTCGTATGTGTAGTTCCAGTAGTCCTTCTTGTTAACACCGGAAGCATAAGCCTTGGCGAACTGGGACTCGGATTCTAAAGCGACAATGGCCATGGAGAATTGAGCCATTGGGTGGAGGTTACGTGGGGCGTGGTCCAAAATCTCCTCGACGTGAGCTGGCAACTGAGCACGAGCAGCCAATTCAGCAGAAAGGGCCTTTGTCTGGGCCTCGGTTGGTACCTCACCGGTAAGCAACAACCAGAAGAGGGCCTCTGGCAATGGCTCCTCACCACCCTCAGCCTTTGGGAGCTCCTTCTGGATGTCTGGGATGGTACGGCCTCTGAAACGGATACCCTCAACTGGGTCCAAGACGGAACCCTCCCAAACGAGACCCTTGACACCACGCATACCACCGTAGGCCATGTCCAATGTGAGCTCGCCGATAACGGTCTTTCCGTACTCCTTCTTCAAGGATTTGATCTCCTCAACCTTCTCCGGGATCTGTTCAGCAAAACGCTGCTTCAATGTCTTCTCAGCAGAGGAGTAGGCTCTGGTGGCATTGAAGAGTGTGGTTTTGTTTCTAAGAGCATTGGCTCTTAGCTGTTGTGCAAGTCTAAGTGACATTTAGGTTAGTTAACTGTGTTTATCACCTCTGAACGGGTACTGGGAGAGGGGGCCGCGAGAGATCGCTCTCTTTATATATAAAGGCCAAAACAGACGGACCCGAGCATGCACAAGGTCACACAGTTACAAAAAAGCTGGTGCGGGCACGCACACGCTTATGTCCCCCACCAACCACCGACTCTTTTAGGAGGGACGTCTTCGTTAGCGGGGCATGCCCCTCTGTTTACATTTGAGCTTTTATTTTGATTTATTTTGATTAATTTTCACTTTTGCGCTGTTTTGCTGCTGATGTGCTGTTTATGGTGTCGTGTTTTTCCGTTGATTGTTTTACTGTTTGACTGTTTGATTTATGTGTGATTGGTGGAGGGATCCTCTCCACAATCACAAGCTATGCGAGTGACCCCGTAGATTTTAGTGAATACACCCAGAATTTGTGGCCCGGTTTGATCGAATCGGGCTATTTACGATCACAATGGACAAAGAGCTCGAGGTTTGTCTACAGTTTTATATACTGCTAATTTTGTAGTGGAGGAAGTGGGCCGATGCCCTGGTCAGGTTACTTTGATGGATAATATAGCTTCGGCTTTTCGAATATAGCAGATCGGCCGCAGTTCACACGATCAGATAGGCTGACTTCTAACTGGTAAAACCATTGTAACTATAACTACTTTGCAGTTCTTCATTGACACTAACCGATGATGTACTAAAATAGCAAGCAGAGAGAAGGTTGCCAGTGCCTTTATCCCTCGGTGCGGGCTGCCTGATGGCCTTATCGCGGATGAAAGCACGTAAACAGTTGTCACGATGACCGACGTCTCAGCAGCAAAATACACATATTATATAAACAGCTAAGGACTGTGCGAACGGTTATAGAATTGACATCACCAGATATGAGGAAAGGTAAACAAAGGAAAGAAAGAGTATTTACAACAAGACAATCAACCAAACCTCTAAGTAAAACGCTCTCGGCCCGGATTCCGACGCCCGCGGCACATGTTTGTGCCGATGCATCTACTTCTTGATGCCTCGGTTCCGTTTAGCTGTTGACACAATTATGAAAAACTATGGAAAACTGTACAAAGAAAACGTTAAGAGACTAGAAACTTCTTTTTATTTTAAAGGTCAGAACGATTTAAAATTAAGCGTAGTAACGAGGCTCATCAAACACATGGAATTGATGACCTCTAACACCCTCACCGTAGAACATCGATGGGAAACGAAGATCCTCTGGGACATCGTCTTCACTAATTCTCTCCTGAGAGTAACTGTTTGCTTCAACGTCACTGGTGCCAACAACAAACTTAGCAGCCTGGACTTCGGTATCTGTGATTGTACCTCTAGAGATACGGGCATAACCTGTTCTCTTCAAGTGCTTATACAAAACGTATTCACACCATCTATCCCAATCAGATGGGTCAACATCATGCATGCCACTCTCCTCGGAGACATAGTTATTGTAGTTACCTTCTAATGGATTTGTAACTAGATAACTGAGTAATACCATAGGACGATCACTAGAACCCATAATGTCTCTAACACCTAATGATTGTAATAATCTGTCTTCAACATCTTCTTCCTGACCACTATGGAACACAACAACATCGACTAACTCACCATAGACATCCAATGTAGCATGAATAGCAGGTGCTAATTCACCAACAGGACTTGGTAATAAGTGGTGTGTAGAGTTCACAATAGGGAATTTAGATAATAATGCACATCCCCATGTGTGCTTGTTAGGACCAGGACCGAAGTCAGCATACATGTTCAACTCCTCAGCTATTTTTTGTGTTAGATCACGGTTACCCATAATGATTCTCTGGGTGTCACTCTCTAATAAACCAACAACGTCCAATTCCAAGTCACGGATCAAATCTCTCATACGTCCTTCTGATGCCCACATGTCATTGTCCAATCCGAAATGGATAGTCCAAATACCGGCAGTGAACAACTTGGACTCTGGGTGATAAGGCACAGGGTCGGAGACAGGGAATCTTAAATAGGCAATCAAAATGGCAATACATGACATTGTGATCATTAATTGTTTCAATTTTCCCAATGCAGCTTTAACGTTCAAACTTGGCATCTCTGATCTTTGGAAACTGTTCAAAGACAAGGCTAACAATAGAGTAGATGAACCCAAAACGATATCAGTACGTTCACGTAAAAGCCATCCGGCAGGGACAAAAGCATAAGCAACGATCCAAACGTGCATCAATTGTAAAACAACATGGACAAATGCAGCAATGGTGAAAACAGAACCAGGGTGGAATTTAGCAGCCTCATTGAATACAATAGGAACAGAGCATGTCAAGAAAATAGTGTAAATCAAGACACCAACGTAACCGATCCATCCTTTGAACAAATAGAGAATAGCAGCAGAGATACAACCAATTGCAACATTGGCTTTTGTGTTAAGATTGTCCCTTGTCAAACCTAAGTAAGCACCGAAAATGGCAGTGATGATACTGACAGCACCGTGTGGAACAGGCATTGGACCACGGATTGGATAACCTTCCCATAACCAGGTGATCATTGTTGAAGAATCAGTTAACATGGCATGTAACGAGAAGAACAAGGAACCGAGACCCACACCTGTAATTAACAATGAAGATTTTTTGACATCCTTCTCCACGTTAGAAATTTGAGGCTTTGAAGTCAAGATCGCAGAAGCGAGACCAATAAAGATACCTGTTTTGTTCCAACCACCATTCTCAGCGTGCATGATTGGCCAGATTGGGTTATTTGTGTACATTGAGAACTTTGCAATTGAAGAAACAATCAAACCCAATGTGAAAGTGGTATAGTAGTACTTACCTCTAACTGTGTCAAAAGAGTAATAATGAACCTCGTTTGCAAAAGCCATAAAGTTGAAAATAGAGCCAAGACCGATCAATGCTAAACGGTGATCTGGGAACTCGATCAAATATGAACCGACACCAAATACCACTGCTAACACACGAGGAATTTGTGGGTAAACAGTGAAGAGACTCTTGAGAGAAGGTATTAATAAAAGGCAAGCAAGGATAGGTGCGAGTAATGAAACTTCAAATCCGGAAATACCCATATTCCATAATGGGAAATACCAAATCACCAATGGCAATGAAGTTATCACTGACCAAAAGATAAAGGAGTTGATGGTGTTTGTAACAATCTCCAATGTTGTAACTTCATCACGAGCTTTAGCTTTCAGCTGGGTATCTTTTGTAGATGAAGTTACAGTTTCACTCACTTTGAAATCAAATTTAGTGCCTTCGATTGTCAGGGTCATATCTGAGAAGTCATAGTAGGACAATGAATCAAATCCGATATCCAAGATGATTAATAACCACTCAAAGTATGCATAGATAGAATATGCACCTGCTCTTCTCTCGACTTTATGTTGAATAAACCAGTACACCAATGGTACTAAAGTTGCAAAAAAGGTAATTGAAACTAGCTTTCTGTACTTCTTCAAGCTGGTTCTTTTTGGTGTGGAAGTGATAACAAACCATTCCCAAGGAATGGTTAAGACGATATATGAAATCATGAACACATCATGCGCATCGTGATCATCAGTAGAAGTGATATAAACCCAGCCACTACAACTGACTGTTCTCATGACACCACAGACAACACCGATCAATGATTTCTTGGTGCCACTAACACCAACGTAACGCAAATATGAAGCCAATAATAAAAGGAAACGTGGACCAGATGTAAGTGCAATGAGGATCTGGAAGACGGAACGTTCTGGGTAGCGATCACCAATTGTGGCACTCACAGATGGGAACCACTCATCTGGATATCCGTAGTATCCATTTTGGACAATCTTCTCGTAATGTAAAACCCATCCACAGATCAATGCTGCAATGAATGCCGATGAAGCACAGACAGTGTGAGCAATGGAAATTGCTCGACAGTTGAGCGTTAATAACGACTTTCCCTCAGACATTATAGAAGAAGAAAAAAAACACAGAGAAACTCGGCTGTGAACAAAAATGCTAAGCTCGAGTGACAAAGGATCCCCTTTCTACTTTTAATATCACTTATATAAAGTAAGAAATTAAGGGAGAAAAGAAGGCTGTGAAGAGAAATAGCACTGCCGCTTGATTTTGTTTTTCATAAATGATCATTTAATTCCCCAATTGGGTAATTGATTGGATTCTTGCGTAGTTAATTTCTCCAAGCTGGGGTAACGACTTTTTCATTTTAATGACAGTTTTGAGAAGAATTATAGTAGAATTACTTAGAACTTGAAGTTTATGTAAAAAAATGAAATAGTTTCCTACGTTTCGTGCACCCACCCATTGTTCATGAGAGTATTAATAGGAACTAGCACCGCCACACCAAGAAAAATGTTTTCCCACTAGCCACACACCTGGACATCTGTGGCTAGTGCTGTCCCCACTTGAAGCGTTGAATTTCCCACACAATTGAAATCCTCATATAAAACAACCAACTTGGGCGAAACTTCAAACCGCACAAATAGATAAAAAGAGAAACCAAGAGATGTCGCGTATGTTTCCGTGTGGATCATCTTCCTCGAATTAGTTACTAACCCACAAGAAAACAGACCAAAGAAACGAGCTCGTGTCCTTTGACGACATTGATTATGCCAACTATTCAGATCTCCGTAAGGCACAGGAGTCAATGGTTAGGGAACAGTGGATCCGTATCCAGGCTTTGAAAGTGTGTCGTCATGCCTTGGAAAAGTGTTATAAACAGAAAGGTGTTAATCACCGTGAAGATTGTCGTGATTTGGCCGAAAGATATATGCAAATGATGGACACTCAAGGGAGGGTTGAAGGATTCTTTGGATATCAAAAGAACGACCCAACAAAGTGAAGTTCACTTTATTTTATTTATTTTATATTTATTCAGATGGTGTCTCGATGGCACTTATCTTATTTATTGGAAGGTCTGTTTCCTTATAAACTGCTCATCCATTCTTATTTATTTATTCACACATAAACGTCCCAATATATAGACCACACAAATGCAAGTTATCTGATTGGTCATGAATAATATTATACTACGTACACCTAGAAAGAAATCATTAACTAATTAAACCGGAAAAAATACAAACTCTTATAAACTAGCCTTGAAATTGCTTCTCATTAGAGGCAGAATTGGCAATATCATCAGTAGATGTAGCATCATAAACTTCCTCTTGACCATCAATAACTTCACCTGGGCCTTTATAAGTCTTACGACCTTGCACAAACCAACAAATAGTCGCGTATGCAATGACAATGAAGATAATCACGACAGTGTAGTTCATGTTACCTGCAGTTGTTGGGTGAACAGTTGGGAACATAGAAGTGATAGAAACGAATATTAACCACAAGATAGCGATAACATTGAGAACAACACCAAGTTTTCCTAAGTTCCAAGGTCTCTTTGCTGGCATACGGGAACGACCACCAAATAGCATCAAAATGATAGGGATCATATAGGCCAATTCATGACCAATGGTACACAAGGAAAGAATTGTGTTGAAGACGACATCAGATGACAAGTAGAGTACAATGATAATACATTGAACAATACAAGAAAAGATCAAAGCTGGGATTGGAACACCCCATCTATCAGAGATCTTTGAGAAGAATTTTGGGAAAATGAAAGCACCATCACGGGCAAATGAATAGATGGTTCTAGAGTTGGATAATGTCATACCATCTGCTGCAAACAATGCACCAAATGCTGGTAAAAGAATCAATAAGACTGTAGCAGGAATAGAGCCGACTTTGTCATAAACCAATTGTGTAAATGCAGATCCTGTTGATGAATCAACAAGTTCTGGAATATTCTTTAAAGTTGAACAAAGTGCAATAACAAACATGAATCCGTACAAGATAGAACTTGTAATAACAATCATAATTGCCCTTGGGATGATGTTAACACCAGTCTCTGCTTCTTCTGCTAAATGGGTAACAGAGTCATAACCGGTAAAGGTGTAAGCAGATTGTAAAAGACCAAGGATGAAGACATAACCATGAGATGAGAATCCAGTTAAATTGTTGTAATCCGTGAAAATGAATTTACCACCGTTTCTATCTGGGGTCTTAGCCAATAGCACAATCATCACAGCTAAAACTGAACCAACGTTAAGGACGAAAAGGAATTTAGTAGACTGTGAATAATACTTATTCAAAAAGATATTTGTGCAAGTAAACAAAATAATGAATCCCATAGTTACAAGAACATAATGGTATGACTCTGAAACATATGTTGGGTGTTGTAATGTAGCAGCTGACAAGATTTGAACAACACCTTGGAAAGATGCTGATGCTGCAAATGCAATTTGTGCAAAGATATTGAAATAACCTGTGTACCAAGATGTTAAGATTTTCGTACGTTTACTTCCACCAAGTTGGTATGCCCATGATAATGGACCACCAGAAACTGGATAAACAGCTGCAATCTCAGCCATTGATAATGCAACAACGATAGTAAATATCGAAACAATGATGTAACCCCAAACCAACGCTTGTGCACCACCAGTCGACAATGGGGTTGTCAGTGTGTTCATAATAGCAGTTGGAGGTGTAAGGATATAAATACCATATGCCACAAGAGAAAGAATGGAATGGGAACGTTTCAACTCCTGTTTATAACCAAGTTTTTCCAAGACGTCTTGGTCATTATTCTTCTCGTGAGACTCCGGGTCCTTAGACTGACCACTAACAATGGAAGCAAGTTGCATTTAGGGCGTGAGTGTATAAAGATGTTTGAAGGGAATAAGTGAGTGAAGGCCATAAAGAAAAAAGAGGATCATCAATACTTATAAATCCTTGTTGAACCGAATGTGTCAAAAAAACAGTCGATAGGCCAACGAACCCATCTCATCCCAAAAGGTGGTGGAAACTCCGCGGGAAAATCATTGTGCATTAGAAAATTAAAAAAACTTCATGGAATTGGACGGGCTTCATAATTTGATAAGCGATGGAAGAGTCATCTAATCAAATCGCATCTAAATAAATCAATAAAAAGAAAAGAGGCAACTACGTTGCATTTTTGAAATACGATTTTTAACATCTAAATGGCGGCTCTCTAGTGGCTCTCTAAGGCCCATATCTCTTCGTCTCTTTTCTGAAAGTAGAACGGCTGCTCAATCAAAATTCAGGTACCGCTACCGGCCCGGAGTTTGTAGATAATGCGATCTCCAGCATAATCGTTAAATCTCAATGAAGAACTAATAGTCAATAAAATAAATAAAATAATCTCTACACCATCGTTATATTTTTTAAAGGTTAAACTACGGTTTTAGCCTATTCTAGATTAAAGTTTCTAAATCGGCGGAGATCTGTCAACAAGATCTCCTCATTAGACAATGGGCCATCATCACCCCTCCCATAGATCATACGGCTAGCCGATTAAAAAAACATCTGACATAAATTTGTATCTCCAGAATAACACTATCCTACTAGGCATTGATTGTAGCTTACTTTCGCCGTAAATATTCCCATTATAGACGTCTCTCCGCCGCTGTTAAATTGTTTTATTATATGCTTGATGGAAGGAGGCGCAATTAGCTTCCAAAAGGGGAATACTAAATTCCGCTCCGTCTTCTATTCAATTCCACCCCACTCAATCACACATACACATGAATCATTAAATGGTGCCATCTCTGAGATTTCTTTGCTACTAACGAGTTATAATCAAAGGGCATAAAAATCCAGACGCAATTGGGATTCTTAAGAGATCCCGAGAGATTCTAAATGCAGTTGTAACCGGCCGCCTGCACGGAATCTGGGAATTGTATAATCGGAATTGAATTATTATATTTTTTGTAGGACAGATGTGATAGGGGTCCTGTCTAACTATTATTATCCAATGATTCCTATTTATTATACGAGCTGTTACTGTATATATATTGGTTTTCCTGGGAGCCTCCTATGTTAACCCAGATTTCAGCATCTCATTCATTGGTCGGTAAATTATCACAATTTCAAGAAGAGAATGATTAAATCAATTGGGACGGGGATTGAGTAATATCAAGAGTCTGAAAAGCTTAATTTTATCTTTATTTCTAATATTAAACTCCAAGTTGAAGTCGTAAAATTGGGATTTACAGTACAGCAGATCAACCACATTGTTATAGTTTTACAGTCAGTGTATGTTCACAAAATGTGACACAAAACAACTTGAAGCACATCAAAATGCTGATATATTCACTGTGAATTGTAAAAGCATGGCTCAACTGTCAATTCATCTCGTTCAGCTGCCAATTCAGAGCCTTGTTGTTTTACGCTAGAATTCCACAAAGTAAATGTGAAAGCTCTGAAAGAAGTAACAGCTGAAGGATCGGGTTAGCAAGCTCTAGCTAATGATTCTATAGAGGAAGTTGGATATTTATTATTCAACAGTTCTTTCACTCTCAATTTATTCTGCTGCCTCATTTGTATGTTGTAAGGAAGTGTGGTTGCGCATGTAATACATAACCCAACTGGAAATGAAGCAGATGAGAATTATTTTACTTTAAAAAAGAGAGGAATTTCATTATGTTTGATTGTCACATTCAGATCACATATATAGAGGATAAATTCATTGCCATATCATCTCGATATGCGTTGAGTTTTGCGAACATCTTTATGGTTAAATGGCACAAACATAATACTGGTAGAGGGTCGTTGCGAGCTTCACACACGTGGTACCAGATTTACTACAATTATATGATCAGCTATGTAATTCTACAAGAAATTATGCTGTAGTCTGGAATTCATCATTCTGGGTCTGAGAAATGAGAATTAGTGTGGTGTCAATTGGTGTCACTTGGTGTCAATTGGTATCAATATTTAATTTAAGGGCAACCAAGAAACACCGGGGTCATCACTCGGTGCTGTCACTCATAGTTGGGATCTATCAGTGTTAATTGATATTGTATCTAAAACTCAACTGACAAAGAAATAGCCATGAGCTGACCTGGTATTCTGTAGAACATCAGAAGATCACCACCAGATCATACTAGAAAATCACCAAAATGAACACCACGAGACAATAAGGTTCATCTGTATGATTTGACAGCCTCGGGTGAGTGCAGCGCTTAAGTAGGGTTACCCTCGGAGTTTCGCCGTCATTCGCCTATTTACTATGTGAATTCGCGCAAAGTCGACTGTAACGGTTGCCTGAGTTCCGAGGGCCCCGGAGTGGCATCACCCAATACACAAAGGTCACATCTTCCGGTTTTATAAATGAAGGACATTGCACAAATTACCTTTCTGTTCAGCGAAAATTCGTCAAACAGTTCAATTGATTATCAAAAGAGTAAGTTGATGATGTGGTATGAAAGGGAGGATAATATAACTGTCAGAGACTGTCTTTGACTATTATGTCTCCTTCATAGCAGCCTTTCTGGTCTGGCCCCGTAATAGAAAATCAAGTACTAACCTTTGGATCAAGATGTCTCTTTCTAGCAAACTTTCCGTTTCTGACCTCCAAGTTGAGGACAAGCGTGTCTTCATCCGTGTCGACTTCAACGTTCCATTGGACGGTAAGACTATCACCAACAACCAGAGAATTGTTGCTGCCCTCCCAACTATCCAGTACGTTCTCGAGCACAAGCCAAAGGCTGTCATCCTCGCTTCTCACTTGGGTAGACCAAACGGTGAGAGAAACGACAAATACTCCCTCAAGCCAGTCTCTGAGGAATTGCAGAAGCTCTTAGGTAAGCCAGTCACTTTCCTTGACGATTGTGTTGGTGCTGACGTTGAGGCTGCCGTTAACTCTGCTAAGGACGGTCAGGTCTTCCTTTTGGAGAACTTGCGTTACCACATTGAGGAGGAAGGTTCTAAGAAGACCTCCGAGGGTAAGGTTAAGGCCTCTAAGGAGGATGTCGAGCTTTTCAGAAAGCAATTGACTTCCCTTGCTGATGTCTATGTTAACGATGCCTTTGGTACTGCACACAGAGCCCACTCTTCCATGGTTGGATTTGATCTCCCACAGAGAGCTGCTGGTTTCCTCATGGCTAAGGAGTTGACTTACTTCGCTAAGGCTTTGGAGAACCCAGAGAGACCATTCCTTGCCATCCTTGGTGGTGCTAAGGTCTCCGACAAGATTCAGTTGATCGACAACTTGCTCGATAAGGTTGACATCTTGATCATTGGTGGTGGTATGGCTTTCACATTCAACAAGATCATCAGTGGTACTAAGATTGGTAAGTCTATCTACGATGCCGAGGGTGCTAAGCTTGTTCCAAAGCTTATGGAGAAGGCTAAGGCCAACAACGTTGAGATCGTCCTCCCAGTTGACTTCACCACCGCTGACTCTTTCTCTCCAGACGCTAAGGTTGGTTACGCCACTGCTGCTGAGGGTATCCCAGATGAGCTCGAGGGTCTTGACAATGGTGAGAAGTCTCGTGAGTTGTTCGCTGCTGCCGTTGCTAAGGCTAAGACCATCGTCTGGAACGGTCCACCAGGTGTCTTTGAGTTTGACGCCTTTGCCAATGGTACCAAGTCTCTCTTGGATGCTGCTGTTAAGTCTGCTGAGGCTGGTAACACTGTTATCATCGGTGGTGGTGATACAGCTACCGTTGCTAAGAAGTTCGGTGTTGCCGACAAGCTTTCACACGTTTCCACCGGTGGTGGTGCTTCCCTTGAGTTGCTTGAGGGTAAGGAGCTCCCAGGTGTCACTTACTTGTCTAGCAAGTAATCGCATTGTATACTTTGATAGTTATACAATACCAAATACGAATCCTTTTTTTTTCCTAAGTAAAAAATATAAACTGTAGATTTACTATCGTATCATATCATCACCAATGTTTCTCGCACTTGGTTCAACCCAATGCATTCCCAGGATCTCAAAGATCTTTCTCTCGCTAAAACTTTCGATCAACTCTTGTCTAATCACTTTACCATCTGTGTCTTTTTCCATTTTAAAGAGCCCTTGTTCGCTTAATGACATACCACGTTTCATGGCTCTCATACGAATTTTCTTATTGAATTCATTATTTCCAGTAAAGTAAATCATTGCTGCACCGATCTCCTCCCATGGTACTAAAAGGAAGTCCACACGACGGCATTTACCATGGATATTCTTCTCGTTTGTTGCTTTCTCATTCCAGTCCGAAAGTAAAGAGCAACCACCTAGCCATTTGTTTGATATTGAGTTGGTCAGAGCACAATTCAAATAGCCTGTTTCCTTTATCTTGCTTAAGAACTTTTGAAGAATTTCTCTTAATTCATCGATTTCTATGCCCTTTCTGGTCACTATGAAATCAACGTCCCCACAACTCTTAGCACCACGCCTGTAGCTTCCACCAATGGTAACTTCCATTTCAGGATCAATCTCATGAAACAATTTTGTAACGTAGTCGTTATGAACTGTACATTCAGCACGATCAATTTTCTCATTCCAGTCATTATAGTGTTCAAGTCCTAATATCTGGTTTGTAGTGAGATCATCTCTGACCTTTACATCGTCCAAAGTCTTCAGTCCCTGTTGAATCCAACTCTTTGCAATTGCATCACCAACTCCATATATCCCCTTAAATAGCTTTAAAGTTTTCAATTGATCACTATTCTCCAATTGTCTAAGTAGTTTCAAATCATCTGTTCGAACTATCTCGACAATCTTCTTAGCAATTGCTTTGCCAACCCCGGGGAGCTTAACAGCTTGTTCATACGTCGTTATGTGTTCCCGTGTACGCTCCAATGTATCAACAGCAGTTTTATAAGCCTTCACTTTGAATACTTCGCCTTCAATCTCACGCTCTTCTGCCATTCTTCTTAAAAGTTGTATGGATTTCCAATTTGGATTATGCTTCACTATGTCATTATCAAAATAATCCTCTAAAAGTTGAGACTTACTTGGAGGTTCTCCGGATGTATCATCTGATTTTCGTTTCTTCGGAGAAGTAGATGTGGAAGGTGGCTGACTATCTAAGTCAATGAAGTATTCATCATATGATTGTAATTTCTGCTTCTCTACTGACTCGGAGAGCCATTTTTGGCTCAGCAATGGAATCTTATGATTGAGTAGCAAGTCCTCCTTTTCTTCTTCAATGAACCCAGCTTCTAATAGCTTTTTCCAGACGTGCGTACCATACTTCAAAACCATATCATCCACGAGTATATGCGTTGTGGCCCACTGCTTCCCATGTGGAATGAATCGTTTGTTAACAGCAGCACCATGATCCCGTGCCAGCTTAGATCTTATCCTCGTTACGCCAGCCTTATTATTAGGCAACATCAAGAACCGCAGATTGCGGAACAATTGCGACATTGGCTTTTGTAAGGGAGGATCCGTTGTACCAGACATTGTTACTTTGAAGTATTTCCTCCTTGAGAAGTCCTAAACCTGAAATTTTACGTCGTCGTGGAGATCATTTTTTTGCTTATATCAAAAAATGTGATGAGAAGATTGCTCGCGACGGAACTCCGTTAGACTGGACCCCACATAAAAATGGACATAGAGCCCCTGAAAACTGTGAGTTATAAAATTAAGTTAGACTTAACATTGCTATTTCTATCTCTAAGCGTTTGATTAATCGGAATAACTTTGCCGAGCTTGGTATAAGCCAGGGCGTGGAAACTAAAGTAAAAGGGTGCCTGTGTTCCGCTTGCCTTTCTAAGTAATATGAGGATGAGGTGTATAAAGGTGCCCTAATGCAATTTACAGGTACATTTTTGAAACCGTAAATACCGAATGCCGATCTAAATCAAACTCTTGCGGGAGGAGGATCTAACTAGGGAAGATCTGATCATGACCTCTTGGGTCATTGGAATTTTACATAGCAAGTTGACTCGTACCAGCACAAATATATAGCTTTGCTACCGTTTAATTGCACTTTATAACCTAGAGCTGTAAATCATTTAATGATCCCATGAAGAAGGACATACGGTAGTATAAATCGGACGACCGAAAGTGATGCCACTTTTCGATCCTCACTGCTATTTACCACACACGGCAACTAAGTTCTGGAAAAATAGGTTTAAGGCCTCACTGTTTGCTCTGTGATCATATTGCCTTTAAATTTTGCGAAATGTCTCACAATTTGATAGCAATATAAAAAGAAAAATATCACTCCATAGAAAATACATCATCCCATTTTTGAAGTTGCCGAGACAACGGTGCGAATTCCCCGGTTATTTGGGAAATGGGAAATGTCACGCAGCACCCGAACACCACACGTCTACGTTTTGGCCCTATGGAGTGCATTACCTTTCAATTTTTGGCAATTAATGAATATATTTAGCTTCTTTTTTATAGATTTGTATAGTAAAATCTCCTTCAATTACCTCATTTCCCCCGTCCTTGCCGGTATTATGCTCTAAGTAAATCTACTTGAACCGTTCCTTCCTGCAGATGCAAATAAGTGATCGAGCCACTCTAACCCACATCCTTGCATAACGATTTATTAAACGCATGATGCAAAAATTTAAAGATCTTTTGACTCTTTTTTGAAGTAAACAGCTAGGATGCATATGGGGTTAGGGCTACCCTTGTATCCGTGCTTTCCGAACTGGTCTGACAGTGTTCTTTCCTTTGTATGGGGTATAAAGAGGTAACTTCGTCTTGATGTTTTACCCGACTATCCTTCATATTTGCATCTAACCATTAGTTATAATATTCAGAATTTAAAAACAAAAGCTATGCCTCTTATTAAAGGTTATTTAATGAAGCGTGGTGGTAACCAAGCCATCGAGATCAATGCCCCAACTGGTGCTGATTTCCATATCACTACTGACGGTTCAGATTGGCTCTGGGCTGCTTTCTCGGTTTTCTTACTTGTCTCCTTGCTATTCCATGGTCTTATGTATAGAAAGCCAGTCAAGGAAAGAATCTTCTACATTACGACTATCATTCCAACTTACGCTTTGTCTATCGCTTACTTCTCTTATGCTTCTGATCTTGGTTGGGCCCCAGTTAGAGCTGAGTTTAATCACGTCACTATTGATGACCAGGATCTTTACCCAGGTTACAGACAGGTCTTCTATGCTAAGTTCATTGGTTGGTTCTGTGCTTTCCCATTTGTTATTGTTAACTTAGGTCTTTTGTCCAAGACTCCAAAGCTTCAGATCTTCTTCACTGTTGTCTTCTCAGAGATTTTCGTTGTTGGTACTTTGGTTGGTTCTATCATTAACTCTACTTACAAATGGGGTTACTACGTATTTGGTGTTGTTGGTTACTTTGGTACTGCTTTGAACTTGTTTACCACTTTTAGAAGATGTGCTATCGAAGTCGGTAAGGATGTTCATGTCTACTTTGTCTGGCTTTCAACTCTCTTCTGTTGCCTTTGGTTCGTTTACCCAATTGCTTGGGGTCTCTCTGAGGGTGGTAACGTCATCCAACCAGATTCTGAAGCAGTCTTCTACGGTGTCTTGGATGTTTGTACTTTTGCCTTCTACCCACTTGCTTTCCTTTACTGTGCCAAAGATGTCACTTTAGATCGTCTTGGTTTGTTCACTGAAGAGTTTGAGGTTACTCCAGCTCATCATGAGAAGATTGCTCTTGCTTCAGCTCGTGCTTCTGGTGAAACTGCCATCCACAACTCTCCTTCTGTTACACCACTTCCAGCTCCTGCTTCCCCAGAAGTGGCTTGATCCAAATAATTTAATTGTGATAATCCCCTGACGCTCGCTTTCATTTTTATTATACCAATTTTCCAATTTCTCTTAATTCCTTTTTTTACTCACATATTTGGAAATCTTCTTTTTATATATAATGACTCCATTAATCATTATACTTCATTTGAGATGTTGGCAGATGTTCTTTGGTAAGGTCACGATACATATTAAGAAATGGTTGACCTCTATGTTTTACGAGTCACGACAATATGATATGACAAGTTAATGATAACACATGAACTCACCCATAATAGGTAATTACAATAATATATAAACAATTTTAATTCAGACAAAAATAATTGTAGATGAGAGCCCTACCCAGCTATGATACAATTTGGTATAAGTGGTGTTCAGAAGTTGGTGTTTGGGTGTTTTGTGACTTATACTTCTGAATTAAGATCCTTCTAAGTAAATTTCTAGTGAATTTAACTGACCTAAAATTATATATAATTAAATGTTTATATAAGTTATAAGTGCTCAAAATGTCTTATTTGCCGATTAATATTAATTTTTTAATATAATATAATTAATTTTTTAATATAATATAATTTATAATTAATTATATATATATATATTTTCTTAAGTGAACCTTCAATTGGATTTTCGATTTTATATTTAAAGATAGTCACCTCAGATATTTTGATAAATTGCAAAATAAATTTTAAAATAGCTAATATTTAGTTAAAATATTATTATATCATAAACTAACTAGCGTATAAGACTAAATGTGATATAATTATCTTGCTATACATATAACTTTATCTTTAATTAAGAAATATTGTATAGGTGTGAAGTTTCAGAATCCACCTCTGTAGTGAACAATACGTGCCTAATACTATTTATAAAAACAGTTATATTAACCAATTTCTTATATATTTGACAATGACTTATACTACTTTGTCGAGTATGTGCATATATTTACTTTCAACATGAATATCTAGCACACGTTTGCAGGCATTTACCGACCACTATAACCTGCAATATACAATTAACTAATTAATATGTGTGGTTGAGGATTAGCATTAAAATATTAGTCACAAAACACATGAAAGCAATATTGTACACCATTCAATAAAGTATTAATGCTCACAATGATATTGCCAATAATATCATTAATGCAGAGCAATCATATCTGAAGACTTCAATACTATGGATCACTTTCGTTCGTGAATTGTGGATATGGAATATTGTGAAGTTGCTATTCTTGTGGTTATCAATATATTGCGTCAGTTCTTGAACGCATCTCCTTATCATTGAAACATGAGTATCTGCAGAGTTAAATGATATGCATGTCAAAAAAATGATCCAGATTACATAACTGAACCTCATTAACTTTATGCAGGAGTGCGCCTAACGTTTCAACATGAGACCTGAGCCTTGGACTTGAGACTTGAGACTTGAGACTCAAGACCTTCAAGTCCCATGAGAATCCCAATGTATGAACATGCAGAGACTTGAGACATTAAAGGGGAACCATTGCATATAATCTTTAATCCATATATATTTCAAATCCTCTAATTAGAAGAGATAAGGTGTTTGATTATCATATAACAATGATAGTTATCTTTAGAGCTTAAATCTATACTAAATTCAACAAGTGTTATATATTGCAAAGGTCAAGTTGAATATCTGCAGCCTTGTTTTTCCTCTCTTTTTACCGAGGTTTAGAGTGTGCTGCAAGCTAGCTTTCAAAAGGCGGGATGCGTGCATTCGAAAGTTTTCTCGAGCACACCTTGCAACCCTGTTCGTACGTATAGTACTTATAGATTTATATGTGAATCAAGCCTGCACCGTGGCGGTGGCGGTGACTATCTTTTACCGTTAGCCGGGGTATATTTCAGTTACACAGTGATAACCCTACACCAACCTCAAGAATAGAGATTAGTCTTTATGATCTAGAATCCTATCAATAGAGATCTTACAACCAACCAGAGATTGAAAACCTTGTTGGTTATACCAAAAATGGTACTTTCAGATAGAAAGAATATTAGTTTTAGTTATGACGATATTTATGATGACAACAACCTTAATACTGTATCACTCTATGCCCTTTGCTAATAATGACAATAAATCAAATATTACATGGCGCTTTAGTGTCTGGACCTATGTGTTATTGTTCATGCTTCTCTGCAGATTGAGCTGCTTTCAATAAAAAAAGCTGAAACTCAAATTACTGCCTAGAAAAGGCTCGAACACTTTATCAAGTTCAAAGGGCACAAACTTCTCTCTCATAAATCCATATATTAGTACTGATTTAAAGGATCTACTTTTTAATAGTTGTTATTGTCAATCACACTGCCTCGGACATAAACGCACAGTACATGAGATTGATATCCACAATTATCATACTTCCGAATTTCTGGCTTTATTAGTATCACTTCTGATTCACTTCTATGTATTCAAAGTACCAAATATATCAATAACCTATTACTAGATGATCCTGTTATGTCTATTTCTAGACTCTGGCAGAAAGCTCTAATTTTTTTGTTCTAAATTGCAATATAATTGGGTTACTCGGACCTAGCCCATGTGACTTGTAAGTGTATTAACGTAGCAGGATGTATTATTATGTACAGTGATCTAGGTGTTTCCTAGGCTTTGAAGCAGTTTTAGGTTCTAAGTTCAGAAGAGAAAAAGACTCTCGCCGTGAACTCTAGGCCCCCCCTAGTTCTGTGCACAGAAGAATCTAGGTTAAAACAACACTGGACTAGGCCATTGTCCTAGAAGATCAACAATGGCAAATGGCCTGAATATTTCATAGCAGAAAGAGTTTGTGTGTATGGGTTGCTAGTATGTTTCTGAGTTACCCACAGTTTTTAACCTTGGAAATTAACACCCAAAAGAATAGTCAATTTAATGTACTGTATATATCTTGGGTGGGCCGGTTGTCCGGTTCCCTATTTATCTCTAAAACCTTTAAAGACCGGCTGTGAATCCGTGGGGTGGATTATCATTATATCTTGTTTGTTATTGATAAAAGGATAACTATGTATTGGGACTAGGAATATTAAATCTCATGAATAACAAAATTACTTTTGATTTCAAATTTAGAATCATTTAATTGGTTTCCAGTTTTCCAGCTGTTACCCCGGAATTTCCTTTAGGAACTACCGAAGGTTTTATCAAATTAGCGAAGCTTAGGCCCCCACGCATATCTCTTCTCCCCCCACCAACCTGGGTTCCCAACCCCATACAAAAATGGCCTTAACTATGCGCGAATTGACTCCATACTGCAACTTGCACCTCAATTACAATGGTACTTCTGCAAATGAAAAGTTTCAAGTACTTAAACTGTTGGAGCTGCCTTGCTTTCTTCTAAATCGAGGAGTTTTAGGAAGAGTAACGTAATGTTGAGACAAAGACTTGTACAGCGTGCCATTTCGCACGGCACTGGAAGATCAGTCCCATCACGTCTTCTCCACACCGCTCGTGCGTCAACTAAGAGCACCGCTTCTCGTCTAGCTATCTGGGGTGCTATAGGTTTTGCATCTGCCTCTCTTGCCGTGGGAAACTCTCTTCTACAGAATGATGATAAAAAAACAAGTATCTACGAAGGTTGTACAACGAAGTTATCAGATCTAGACTCACCAGTATATGGTACGATCGAAGACTTTAACAAAGCCAAAGATGAGATCATCGCCATTGTTGGAGCCGACAACATTGCAACCTCAAGATCTGAACTTGACCAGCACTCTGACACTTACTTCAACTCCCATCATGCCCGTGAAGACCAGAAACCACACTTGATTGTCTTCCCAAGATCTACAGAAGAGGTGAGTAAAATCATGAAGATCTGTTACAAGTATTCCATCCCAACCATCCCATTCTCTGGTGGTACGTCCCTTGAGGGCCACTATATCGCTACCACAGGAACTCCTTCTCTTACACTTGACTTTGCTAAGAATATGAACCAGGTTCTTGAATTGCACAAAGAAGATCTTGATGTTGTTGTTCAGCCAGGTGTTGGATGGGAAGATCTTCATGACTACCTCGGCGAGAAGGGTCTTCTCTTTGGTCCAGACCCAGGTCCTGGTGCCTTGATTGGTGGTATGATTGCTACTTCATGCTCTGGTACTAATGCTGCCCGCTACGGTACAATGAAGGAAAATGTTGCAGGTCTTACCGTTGTGCTTGCTGATGGTACTATTGTAAAGACAAAAGCTAGACCAAGAAAGAGTGCTGCAGGTTACAATTTGACCGGATTGATAATTGGTTCAGAAGGTACACTTGGTATTGTCACTGAGGCCACATTAAAGTTACACGTCAAGCCACGTGAAGAGACTGTTGCCGTTGTAAGTTTTGATAAGATTGACGAGGCTTCGCAAACTGTTGCTGATATTGTTCAACGTGGAATTCAAGTGAACGCCGTAGAGTTGTTAGATGACAAGATGATGGCAGTTGTCAATGCCTCTGGGGAGACTTCTCGTCAATGGATTGAGAAGCCAACATTGTTCTTTAAGATTGGAGCTAATAATCAGAGTGTTCTCCACGAGCTCATCTCTGAGGTCCGTGAGATCTCCAAGAAGAACAAGTCTTCTCATTTTGAGTTTGCAAGAAACCAGGAAGAGATTGAGGAGCTTTGGTCTGCTAGAAAAATGGCTCTTTGGTCCACTATCAACCAAGGTAGACAGACAAACAAGGACATTCAGATTTGGACCACAGATGTTGCAGTACCAATTTCCAAGTTGTCACAAGTTCTCTCAGAAACCAAACAGGACATGGCCGCATCTGGGTTAACAGCTACACTCGTTGGTCATGCTGGTGATGGTAACTTCCATGCATTTTTACTCTACACACAAGAACAGAGATCAATTGCGGAAAATCTCGTTGAGAATATGGTACAGCGTGCAGTGAAAGCTGAGGGAACATGTACCGGTGAACACGGCGTGGGTTACGGTAAACGTGAATTCCTTTTAGAAGAACTTGGTGAGGAGCCTATCAACATGATGAGACGTATCAAAATCGCTTTGGATCCAAAAAGACTTTTGAACCCAGATAAGGTTTTCAAGATTGATCCTAATGATAAGGAGCATTAAATCCAGGGGTCTAGTTAAAAAAACACAAAATATAAAATTCGTTCAATTCATTAGTAAGTAGCTACCTTTAAAAATCTAAAACAAGCATACCGGCAATTTCTTCCAAGTGCTCTGTATTTAAAACGTCAGCAGGCGCAGCACTACCTTCTAGACCAGCTTCACGAGCCTCATTGGCTCTTAATACAGCTTCACGGATGAACATCCTCAGGTACTCAGCAGATAACTCTAAAGTTTGATCTGTGATCCTCGTGTCTTCATGGTCAAACACGACCTTTTGAAGGAGCCTTGAGAGTGTCGTCTTAGGGATTGTTGTTTCTTCCATTTATATTGAACAGTAAGTATGGAAAATATCTAAAGGTGGTAGCACGCGTCGTGCGTCTTTGTTTTTTTTAACGAAATTATTGTGTAGACCCGCGCGCGTCAGACCCCCGTATTTTACGTAGACTTGTCTTATTTTAGATAATTCACAGGGTTATATATTAAGACAAGACTAAAATATGTACAATTTATCACTCAACGAGTCCCAGCTCTACTACAATCCAATAACCACAGGCGACACCATCGCCTCTAACACTCATCAATAATGGCACAAAGAGTCCATCGCCTTGCTTCAGCTGTTTACTAATAGTCACCTTGAGTGGGATAACGCAGAAGTTTGCTGCTCTCTCATAGATACCATCCTGCTCATAATTGACAGGGACTCTGGACATGAGTTCCACCCTGCCTAATTTCGTCGCACGAGTAAGCTCTATGGAAGGTGTACTCTTCACTATAACTTCTAATTTTGACGAGTTTTCAGGCTTTCCATTCATTTTGAAGGCCGAAACCGGTACTTTGGCAACACACGAGTCAAAGGCCGTTGTTGTAGATAACGATATTTGCATTTCCGTATCTAATGGGTTCCTGAAGCAGAGTACATAATCAACCGTTGCACCTGGTTTAGGTGCTGACTTTGATAATGGATGATGATAAATCGATATGGAGGGTAATGAGTCAATGGCATTAGAAACTTTGTAAAACTTTACTGATGCCGGGTCTTGGTCTGGCTTCATGAGGGATGTACGGCAAGCCTTACACCTCTTTGACTGTTTAGCACTGAGTTTTGTAGACAATGGGAGGGTAGATCCAGGGACACTATGTCGTAGAGAGTAATCATATGGAATTGTGTTCAAACTTGTCTTGGTTTTGGACATCAATTGTGCTTCTTCAATATCCGATTTATTATCAAATCTTTTTATAGTTGACAGTCTCATGAATTCAGGTATCTGTGAACTGTTCAATTTCAGTTCAGAGCATTGCTTGATGATAGCTTTCGGTATATCAATTTGACCGTCTTGAATCTGTCTCGACTGAATGTAGAACTTCTCTAAATCGGAAAACATGACAAAAGGTTGGAGTTCATTGACTTGGTCTTTGACCACCCTCGCAAGTGATCTCGGTTTCTCCAAAGCTGGTGTATTGTATATATAAGGGCACATTGTGCACTTGAATTGGAATTTCTTTCCCGTGTCTGCTTTGTCCTTCTGTGTGACGTGAATATTTGATAAACACAATGGACAATCAAAACAATTTCTAGAGCAAAATGAGTGTTCTGGTTTCATTTCATGCATACATCTCGGACAAAACTTTGTGACTATCTCCAATTCAAGACATTTTCGACATTTGATGGCCTGGCACTGCTGACAAAAATTGAGATAAGACAGAAGATGTCGTGTATGCGGGTCGATCAGTGTGGCTGGAAACGCAGAGAGCTGTAGCTCTGCTTCATCCCGGATAATAAGAGGAACTTTCTCGGAGCAAGGACAGAAGACCTTAACACCCAAACCCATCATCTCATTGGATAGCCACCCCTTCTTTTAGTTTTAATTAAACAATGAAGATGAAAGGGACAAAAAAGTGTCAACAAAAATGCCAACCGCGAACTTGCAGTTTGAATTTGAATCAAAAAATCCGAAAGTTTGTCCTTTACATGCACTGATACTTTTCAACTTTAAGACAAACAGGAAAATCATGGGAGCCAATTCATCTAAGCTTCTCGATTCCCTCATGGAGGGAACTAACTGTACGTGAAGTTTTTTTTTTTTTGCTATTATTTTCATTTGAACCGTGGCTAACATTGTGAGCAATCAAGTTGACAGCGAAGAGATTGATAGACTACGCAAACGTTTCATGAAATTAGATAAAGACAGCTCAGGAACAATATCTAAAGAGGAATTCTTGTCCATACCTGGAGTTGGATCCAATCCACTAGCTTCAAGACTTCTTGAGACTTTTGATAAAGACGGAGATGGAGATGTTGACTTCAAAGAATTTATAACAGGGCTTAGTATCTTCTCCACCAAGGGTAAGAAAGAGGACAAACTGAGATTTGCATTTGAGATATATGACATGGATAAAGATGGCTACATCTCAAATGGAGAATTATTTTTGGTTTTGAAAATGATGGTTGGTAAGAATTTAGACTCTGATCAACTTCAACAGATTGTGGATCGTACTATTATGGAGAATGATCAAGACGGTGATGGTAAACTTAGTTTTGCCGAGTTTAAACATGCCGTTGAGGACACTGAAGTGGCTCAATCCATGACGTTACATAGCTTTTAGATACTCATAAAATTTGGTGGTTTATAATTTGAATGTGCTCATGACAGATTTGTATTATACAGATAGTCCCTAGACCGTTGTTAAAACAATCATGGCCCTAGTCCCAAAGGGACCTGGACAATCAGAAATAAGAAGACTTGGGTCTACTTTTTTTTTACAGTCTAGACCAATGTTCCTGGTAGTTTAGCGCGGGCGCCGTAAAATCGCGAGGGACACGGCGCGTTAATTTTTTTTTGAGAAAGTCCCCCCATCTACTGCCAGTCTCCCACTATATGCTGCACGCCCAGTCCCAAAATGTTTCTTTAGTGTCTGGTTGGCTGGACGATTTCAGTGTGTTGTTTGGTGTTATACTGGACAGCATATCGCATCATTTCTCATACTTCGCTGCGCATTGGTAGATATATAAATAGTTTTAAGCAAACCGGAAACGTTTATATAACTCACTTGAGTTACTGAAGTGACAATATATACAATAAATCAAGCATCAAAGAAGGCCATAACGCTCGTATCTGTGTTCAAGCTAGGTTTCGTATATGCCAAACGCGCGAGTTCGCGGCACCTTGCGAGCCGCCCGTATTTGGTGGGTGATTCATTTCCCCCCTCCCCTGGATCTACATTGATTAGCACATTATCACTAAGCCTAACAAAAAAAAATAGTCTCTGATCCTTGGGCATATGACAGAGGCCTAGAGATATGAGTGTAGGATGGGGGGTGAGGGGCTCAACTAGGGTTTAGGACAAGAATTATGAGACAAAAACTTTGATATGCGAAATTTCAAACAAAGATAGAATTCTTGCTATAGAAATCTTCTCTTACGGAATATTCTCTAATCTAAATATTACCGATCATTATATTTTATTTAATTTATACTTTTTGAACTATTGGTGCTACTGCTTGTATGTCTTTTGTAAATTGAGTCTACAGTCCGAAAAAAAGCAGGGCCTCCGCATGATTAGAACTGATTGTGGGGCTCGACTTATTGATAATAATAGTCCTTTATCAATTTGCACTCTAGAGGCCCGAGAAATCATCAATAGTATATTGGGGGAAGGGATCAATAAGGCTTGTCCCTGGAGATCCGGAGACTAAGATTGGAGGATGGAAGGAGCCCCTTGATTTCATAATCTGTAGGCACGCAGATAATGTGTGTGACGATGAAACGCCAAAGGTTCCAGGATGCGGGCAACTGCTCTTACGGGACTTACGCAAACTACAGACGCTTACATACGGCAAAAAAAAGTCTAAACATTTCTTTATAAGAAGCCTCAAATGTCCTTTATTTCTCTTCTCAGATCCAATTTAGCTTTAATTAATTCATTCTAAAAACTTACCGAGTCTCTCGGGACCAGTTTCCCAGCCAAACATTACACTCTTTTTTTCTTTCTCTCCCTCTCGGTCTTCAACAGCATCTTACCATTAATATCTCTTGAACTCTGCAAATTGGCGACATAGCTTTTTCATTTCGTACTTTTTTATCACTGTGGTTTCAACGCTTGATCTTAGAAGATACTCATTTTTCTTTTCAGTTCATCAATAATTCCCACATATCAACTAATTCCTAGTGCGTCCCTCTGTGTGTTTGTGTGTGTATATGTCCAACATCACCCAGTGCATATAATACCAACTTTTATATTCAAAATCTTTTTTTCCTCACTTCTATTTATACAAGTCTCCAAGTTTTAACAGATCATTACACATATGGCATTTAAAGGGGACAATCCTACTGATGGCTATGATATTCCCGAGTCTAAAATACTAAAGTTCCTTCCCACAGACTTCCCTCGTGTTTACGAGGATGGACGAATACCTCTTCGAGTTCAGGTTGCTGAAGATAAAAGGGTGTTGCATACAGTTCTTACAAAACCAAAGAAGGGCATATTCATGTGCTCCCATTGTAAAGTTAGATTCTCCAATTTTGGGCCTCTATTGGATCACATTGATGCTTACGATATCAAGCGACCGCATCGGTGCACTTACGAGGACTGCCCGTGGAAGGTTGTCGGTTTTACGAAGCTGCGGCAGCTTAACAGGCATATTAAATCTGTCCATTTGGATAGAAACGAATATGAATGTACAATCCCAGGGTGTGGTAAGTTCTTTGGTCGTATTGACCTGTTAAATAGACATGTTAAGTCTATTCACGATAATATGAAATCAAGATTTAATATGAAGCTGGAAGCACAAAGGCGCTCTTCAGCAACATCAACGGCATCAACCGGGACCACAAATAACTCTAGGGAATCATCATATCCAAATAGCAGAGTGCATAGCCCCGAACTACCACAGAATGCCGTAACTCCGGCTAATATTAAATCACCATTGTCCAACGAGACTACATTGCCGTTGGTTCAACAACCGCAACCGCAGCCAGCACCGGAAATCGCAAACAGTCAAACTTCAGCAACTTCTAATAAGTACAAACATACAATTGAATTCCTAACAAGGGATGAAAAATAATACAAAAATCGCAAAATCCTACACAGATTTTTCCTTTTTACAAATCGTCTATTATTGAAAATCTGGGCTACACATTTCCCGTTGGCCCAAGGTGATTTTCTATCTATATTTATCTCCACATCCATTCTACTTCCCACTCCCCCATACAATACAAACAAAAATTGTTTGTCATAATAACCTCCCAAGGATAATGAAATATACAAAAGCAAATGAAAACTGCTATGATGAAATGTAGAACTATTCGTAATCTTAGACTTAAGGTTCACACCCATAAACAGGCATGGACGTTGAGGGAATTCCCATTGGTCTCGGGCAATACAAAAAGATCAAAACACCTTAAAATTCTTTATAAGATGCATTAGACTTAAAGTTTGATTCATAACCTGGGATATGAGCAGGTATTTCAGGTGATTTTTTGTGGTGCCCGAGCTGACCTAGGCCACATGTTTGTATATGTGCTTTATATATAATCTACCGAAATTTCAGTACTGAGAAAGTCCCCTCCAAAGAAGCATATTTGATCATTGTATTTCAGAATGTCTCATTGATTATTTCCCATCTATTTGAAGTGTATAATACTAAGAATTTAAATAGCATTTAATTGGGATCATTCGGGTCATTATTTTCTTGTTCAGTCCCGCTTTCTCACATCTGCTGCTGCTGTCACCCAAACCGAACGATTTTTAACCAATAAAAAACCTAATTTCTTTCAAGCTTGAAGACTTTGAAAAGGATACAAAAATTCATTGTAAACTGGCGAAATAACTACATTCTAAACATCTAAAAGTCATGTGCAATTAAACTATTTACAAAAACGGATTTCTTACCAGGTTATTTATCCTCTTTAGGTGCAACATCCTTTTCAACAATCTTTCCCGAGTCATAAACCCATAATTTCTCCAATACTCTTTCATCTGTAACAAGCTCCTGTGTCCATTCGCTGTTCTTCTCTTTACCTTTCGTTACCCATTTCTGTGGCCAATCCTCTTCCTCCTCCTTGGCCAAATCAACATCGTCCAGCTTATATCTCGAATGGACGTTTTCAACTAATGCAACTGCACCACGACCATATTCTTCTGCATATGAACGTTGGTTATAGAATCTGTATATTCTCCAAGGAGTTTGCAAGAATCCCAAGAGGTGGTACACTGGGATCACAAGGACTGGTTGCTGGAAGAAGGCAGTGACACCGCTAGCAGATTTAACGGTACCAACTGCTGGAAATTCTGGTGCATATACGGCATTTGGATATTCTGTTGGATTGATGAATGCTTTTGGAATTGGCAATTGCTTCTCGTCCTTTTGACCATCAAAGTCAGAAGTGGTATCTTCAGTCTTTTCAGTTTCAGGCTTTTCAGCTTCAGGCTTTTCAGCTTCAGTCTTTTCAGCCTCAGTCTTTTCAGCTTCAGGCTTTTCAATGTCTTCAGGCTTTTCGAGGTCAGTGGTCTTGACATCTTCAGCCTTGTCAGATGTCTCAGTAGAAACAATTTCATCAAGTGGCTTCACCTCTGGAGCAGCAACAAGATTATTTTCAGTTGAAGTAGGGACACCAAGCTCTTGAGCCTCGGTATCTTGTGGTTTTTCAAATTCATCGTGATCCAATGGCTTCTCTAGTGGGCCTAAAAGACCTTCATGTAAACCGGTAATGTATTCTTTATAAGCACCTCTACCAATACAAATGATACCACCATGACAAGCGGAATCTGTCACCAATGAATCTTCTGGAACAATTTCAGATTCTTTCCAAGTTTCATTTTTGTAATATGTTCCTAGCAAGTTCTTGTAGTTAAACTCTGCTTCGTTCAATTTTTTCTTTTCTTCCTCGGTTAACTCTCTGTTTGATGATCTAGAGAACCATGATTTTAATTTATTATACCATTTTTGGGAGTTTTCATATTCTTCTTGTTTCTGCTTAGCATCCAAGTATTCACGACGAAGAGCACGGACATCAGCAGCGACTAAGGAACGAATCACACCTTGTCTGTTTTCAGATTTGACTTCGAAGTCAACACCACCAGCATTGAGTACCGGCTTGACATAGCGTCTAAAGACAGCCAAACTTTCGTCCAAGTAGTCATTTGGAGGTGGAGCAACGTAAACGGTAAGCTTTCTAGCAGTGACATTTGGAGGCAATGGAACCTGACCGAGGTGCTCAACTCTTTGCATCCACTTCTTACGTATCTGTTTGATTTGATATCTATCGTAAGCATAACCACCAACACCAGCAGACACAACAACCCAGAAGATCATCCAATTACGAGATGGGAAACGTATAGCCGGAATTCCCATAGCACGGAACGCAGGATTGGTATAACCTGGTTTCTTTGCATTTGGTTTGATGTCCTTTGTGACATTTGTCTGTTCATTGACCGATTGAACAGGTTCAACTTTTGGAGTTGTCTCGGGATTTACCTTATCAGACATCAAAAGAGAAGATATTTCAAGAACAGCAGAGTTGAATTAAAACAGCTTATCTCTGAAAATATACAAAAAAAAGTAGAATCTTCAAAAGTATTTAGAGAGATTTTGAAAAGTCTTGGACATCGAGCGTGTTGCCCCGATACCGAAAATAAAAATAACCCGGACACCACAAATGACAGATTTCCCTCCCACCCAAACTGCATGAAAATTCACACGTCAACGAAATTCGCCGAGGCCTCCGCCCCCACTATAAACAACAATAACTATCAAACTTATCATTAGACTTTTTTTTTTTCTTAGAGAATCACTAGAGCTTTCATTTTATTCAGAATATCACAATTACAAAAGACCAGTAATTTTTTATCTGTTATTGTTGTGCTATTAATTACTCCCCATACTGTTTTGAGCTTTTATATATCAAAGAAGTAAAGAGAAATACTGAAATATCCTCGTTGACACATTTTATATACACTCACGAGGCCTTTTCCCAGATATTCTCCTTTTCTTTTCACATATAAAACCAGAAGTACTCACATGGGAAACCAGCCTTCCTCCGAGTATTCGAAGTCACAACCAGAAGGTGATTCATCTCACAAGGAATCCAACTCTCTATCTCCACAGACCTCACTCCATCATCCACTACTACTCTCTTCGGACCCAACAACTATCAAGTCCACCACGACGACATCATCTACAAGCGAAGTAATGGCTCACAACGACAGTATTGGCGGTGAAGACACACAAGAACCTTTTACACAGCATCATGAGAACTCTGTCTCAGTTCAAGACATTGCCATGTCAGGAACCGGCGAGTCCAAATTGAACTTGACCTCTGCGACTTCCTCAATGAGCATTGACCAAGATACACAAGCACCACCCAGACGCAGGTCCACATTGATCCTAACGGATGATCCTGACTATGAAAAATTAAAATTGACAAAAGTTAACGATGAAAGAGTTGCAACTCCTTCTGATGATACAAATTCTCAAATTGACAAGATTGACCCAAATGCACCACAGGAAAGCGGTGCAGTTGATACTGTCCCAGTAGAAATCCAGTGGACTCAAGGTGGTGAAAATGTTTTCATCACTGGTTCATTCACAGGCTGGAGAAAGATGATCAAGCTTATTCGTGAGAATGATAGATTTGTTATTAAACTAAGATTGCCAGAAGGTACACACCGTTTCAGATTCATCGTCGACAATGAGCTGAGGTTCTCTGACTATTTACCAACTGCTACTGACCAAATGGGCAATTTCGTTAACTATATTGAAATTCAGTCTCCAGAGTCTTCGCAAGTTATCAGAGACCAAGTCATCCAACAACAATCACCGGAACAGCAACAGCAACAGCAACAAATACGACCACAGGAACAATCTCCTCAGATACCAAAGAAGGATTCCAACTTAGGACTGACAAACGACGACGATGATATGGGTGGTGGTTACTCAAGATTCCATGAAATGCAACCACTGACCCCACAATTCCAATACGTGAGAGACATCCCAGCTATCTTTACAGACCCTTCAGTAATGGAGCAGTACTACGTTACACTTGATAATAATCAGAATCAGAATCAGACTTGGTTAACACCACCGCAACTGCCACCACATTTAGAGTCTGTTATACTGAACAATTACTCAAATGCTGACAAGACAAATAGTTCTGGTGCTCTGCCGATTCCTAACCACGTTGTATTGAACCACCTGGCAACAACAAGTATCAAACACAACACACTCGCAGTTGCATCTGTCGTTAGATACAAACGGAAGTACGTTACACAGGTTTTATATGCTCCTTTACAGTAAATAAACTCTTTTTTTATTTAAGTATTCTCCTAGACATTATCAGTAGACCCTTCCTTAATGGTCGCGCGAGTCTCTAAAGTCCCTGGTCTCTAGGCCATTTTTTTTTCTCGGTCTCCAGAAAATTTCCGTAATTGAAAAATGCCGGGATTTGTCATATATGAGCTGAGGTAGTACTGATACTCTGAAATATTAAAACAGAAATGGTTCTTTGGTACAAGACATCTCAAGATTACAAGTTCACGTTCGAGACGTCTACTCTTGCATTTTTCAACAAATATCCAAATCCTTATGCCTCACATGTTGAATCCGTTGATGTGCTGGATAGACAGGTGATTGATGGTAAGCTTCATACAACTCGACTTATTCGTAAACTGGGTAAACTACCACGTTGGTCGAAACCTTTCTTGGGCAAAATGTCCTCTTTACACACTTGGATTGTGGAAAAGACAATATTAGACCCTGAAACCAAAGAAATGAAGGCTTATCAAAGAAATTTGGATCATACGAGGATTATCAGGGTAGAAGAGTTCACAACGTATAAATGCAATGACGATAATACAATGACGAACGTCTCTTTTAATGTCAAATTCAGTTCAGGCTTCAGAGGTTTTGGTATTAAAGATAGAATTGAAGCTTGGTCTCACAGAAGATTTCATGAGAATATCCAGAAGACTAAGCTCGGAATGGTTTATGTAATGGAAAAATGTCATGAACGTCGTCTAACGTATCAGCAGCAAAACCAGCCAACCTCCTAAAACAACAAGACTACATTTTAGTCTATCATTTGCATTTTCATTATTTATTAAAAAAAGATCACAAACATCGAAGTTCAATGTATAAAAGAAATACACATGTACATAAATACCATTGTATAGATTAAGCAAAACTGATATCCCAGCCGAGTCTTTTCACAATTTCATACCAGTCAACACACCTTGTTCCAGAAGGGTCAATAAACCAGACTTGTTCCATGATGGTCTTTGCCCTTTCTAGGTTTCTAAAATTATAACGTTCAATGATATCTTGGAATCTTTCAAGCATCATTCTTCTATCCTTCTTTGTAGTACAGTTCATACCGGCGATGAATAATGGGAAACATAGTGATGATTCAACCGATGATTTCAATACCACATCCAGACATTTTAGCAATTCACATAGAATAAACTGCGTTTCTAAAGATGAAGGATTCAATCTTAAGACAGATTGACGTAGATGTAGCTTTGCGGTCAATTGGAAAAGTTCAAATAAGGTCAATTGAAGCTCTAATTCCTCGTCACTGAACTCTTTCAAGTCCTCAGAATCAGGCTTAGCGTTATTAATCTTAGTCTCCAAAGCAGATGCCTTTTGCATCGTAGTTAACAACGAAGAATAACGAGTATACTTCTTTCCTTGGTCAGAATTGACAGAGTCTGGGGTATCCAAACCGGGAATGTCACCCTCATCAACTTTCGATTCACCTTTATTCTGATAGTCATCTTCATCGTCATTCATAATACCATAACCTAGAGAGTTTGATGAGATCTTTAATAGTCTCTTCGTCTCTGTTGCCAGTGTCGAAATCTCTCCAATGATGTTGAACAAAGGTTTAACTATACCTTGTAATGGATCAACACCAAATCCGAAATTGACAATGAAGTTATCATAGTCTTCAACAGAGAAGTATGTACCTCTTTCACTAGTGGAGCTCGCCAAGATATCATGATAGGCAAAACTCGAAATCAACCAATGTTGCTCCTTATCAGCGTTGAACTTATATAGTCCACCACGATCTCTAATGATCTTTGCACCCCATTGCAGGAAAACAGGCCATTTCCTAACATCACCTTTACAAATCTCCGCACCAATCATAATCAAGAGATTAGCCAACCTCTGTATGGCCTCACCATCAGTCTTCACTGGGGTTGTATGGATATAGTCAAGTGCTTTCTCCATGTATTTAGCACCTTCCCTTTCAAAATCTCCACCCATATGGTACCCAGACCATGCCATTATCGAGTATAATATACCAGGGTTGACCATGGCCATTGGTAAGAAGACTTTGGTATAGTAGTTAGACTCCGGTGGCACAATGGAGATAATACCGGATAATCTGTTTCTATAGTAATCATATAGCTTGATACCAATAGGATCCGAGCTTAACTCGGGTGGCATCGACATATTCGGTGATGGTGAAGGTATATTCATATTCAAGAACTCGAAATATGGTGAGTCAGGTAGGATAGAATCAAACATGAATGTGTTTGGTGAGAGTTTACTCACAACCTGTGAAGATGAACCCGAAGAGTCCTTCTGATGATCAAGATCATCATGTACTTGTTCATCAAGTTGTGTTATCTTATCAGAATACTTTGAATAGTTGCTCCTTAGGTTATTCTCGAAGAAGGCATTAAACTCTCCAAAATGATCAATGTTATCCCACTTCGGCGAGAGAGCAGTCGCTCCCACTGCTGTTGTATTATGAGAGGAAGTGTTCACATAGTTATGAACATTTGTTGGCTGTGGAGATGCTGAATGCTGACTTCTCTGTGGGAAATGTAGAAGGTTTGTAGAAACGGGTGTTTGTCTCGGGAACGGTATCTCGGTATCAAGGGGACTCGTATCATCCTCGTCCTCTTCGAGGTGTTGAATGGGATAATGCGGTGTCTTTTGCTTCGTGCTGGATGTCTTATTGGTGGGCTTGTCAGACTTTGTTCTTCTCAAGTCAGGCTTATCAAGCTTCTTCTTCTTTGCGTTGTTCTCTTCAACTTCAACTTTTCTTTTAAGTTCCCGTACTGTGTCAGCAGACATATCCTCTGTAGCCCAAACACAGTTCTTACCCAAACGCTGACAGTCAGAACAAATCGGCCTCTCCTCTGTACATCTTTTCTTCCTTATCTTACAAGTGATGCATCCCCCCTTAAACTTCTTCTTTGTGAAATGGAAAACCTTTGAGTCCGGTGGGTTATTGGAGTCCAAGTTATGAATTATCGGCCTGTCATCAACGGATAGAGGTGTAGCAGAGCTTGACAAAGCAGAGCTTGTAGTCCCTGTTGTTGAAGATGCAATAGGGGTCTTAGATGGTTTCTTGGTCTCAAATGTGACAAGCATAATGGAAGAGGGTGTGCAAGTGTGTCAAAGTGAGATGATGAAGAGCCCTGCAACGATGCGGCAAGGATCTGCAAACGTTCCAAATATGTAGAGCAACTGTTAAATTAAGATGAGCAATACCACAAAACTTTAAGTATGCAAAGGACACTCGCGTTTAAAAAGCCTGTGTTACGGGGTTATAGGGGTTATCAGAATCCTGTTTCCCCTAGATGAGAAAGATGGGACTAAACGGTAAGCGAGACTTTAAAGGGTCTTTCCCCCTTTTTTCTTTTGTCTCTCAAACAAAGAACAAGTTGCAGCAAATGATGGTCCTTCTACAGGAAGCCCCACCGTCCGAATTTAGGGATTACATTCTTTCAATAGGAACCCTTTCTTACTCATCCCATTCTAAACAAGGACCATAGCACGGATTCGGTATAATTCGCGAGAATTGAAAAGAAAAAAAGCCGCGCGGGAAAGAGCCGTATTAGGAGTAGTAGATACTTTGAGTGGTGTTCAGGTGAATTACCTTATTCCATCGAAATCTGCTAATGAACTTAGCTCATTTCATTCTAGACGTTTAGCTATTCGTATGGAGTAGTCCTGTGTAAATCGAGCCATACAGTTACTATTAATACTAATCATGGCAATGAGCAAGGGTACTAATTGGGGCCACAGTTTCCTGTCTGGGGGACATCTCATCGATTTTAAGCACTTCACGGCAGTCTGGGGTGCATATCAGTAGAGCTGGATTGCGCTGTGTAAGCAACCTAAGCAGTAGCTAACGGCAATATTATATTCTTAATACCCTGTAATTAGTCGCTTGTATAATATCTATAACTATGTCGGGTGAGCTCACTGCGCTAGAAGTTAATTTCACTATTAATCATCAGAAGAGAAGACAATCGGTTTGAAAGAGATGGAGAGTCTCCCGAGCCGGAAGTACTGATATGCCTAATTCATTACCGTTTGTAGTTTCACAAGCCAGATAGAACCTTTCCTTGGCTTAGGGTAACCATGTGCCACTGATTAGCTGAATACAGCTCTCTTGTAAGTATATAGCCATCCAAATGATCCTTATTGTCACTTTTCAACGATTAATATGATAGATGACGACATACAGCATGATTTATACAGTATGTATGGTATATACAAACATTCAGTACTTTGTAAGTAATTAATTTGCCAGATTGATTTCATTATATTATAAAGAGGAATTCAATGTGCTCCGGTAATGAAATATAATTCACATATAGTACACACTGAACAGAACTGGCACAAAAATAAAGCTGGACCTATAATTAATCCTCCTTTAATTAATTTGACTTTTCTTCACCTTGTTTACCATATTTGGTAATATAGCTGTTACTTGCTTAAATTCAAAAGAAGATAACTAGTTTTAAACTTATAATAAATATATCAAAAAAAGTTTAAGACTAGAAAGTTATACTCTCATCCTATTACTACTAGCGAAGACGGTACTGCACATCTAAGGCTTGATATCTTTTCAGATTCAGATCTTGTGCTGTTCGTCTTCACTAATTCAGCGCAACTAGGTAATGAAGAAGCATTAGCCAGGGAATAGACGACGTTTACTAGTTTCCATTTGGATTGTGGTTTCAGGATATGAATAATCAGTTTTCTAAAGCTCTAACCATAACTGTAATGGTTTTCCAAGCAATGAATTATTCACACGACCGATCTAGAAGAGTTAACCGTAGGGACCTTCACCCGGCTATAGCCACTATGTATATATACGTATAAGAGCTAATACGTTGTCTAAGCAGTCAATCCAAAATGTTTACACTCTAATTGTGAATGAAGAGGAAAATACCAAGTAACAAAGCTATCAGCTTGATCTCAGTGACGTTGACAGGAACCAGAAGTCAGATCTGTATATCTAATGCAATATTGAGTAATCCCGGGACGCTGATTGGCTCAGTAGGCGCTTATCGTAAATGCAGACGCTTCCAGCTCGGAATGATCTGCTGCCCCACACAGAAAAAAGCGTGAAATGCATGGTACGTGCACGCACAGCTCTCCTGCCTAGACAGGATAAAGCAGCCCCTATATCGAATCATATCGCTCTCAGTTCCCTGGGGGAACTCTCAATGCGTAGGCAGGGTGATCTTCCCCTCTCTACAATTAATTAAATGGGAGCCTGGAAGTGTAAATGGGGCCATACAGAGCAGGCCCCGGCCAGTTCCGAGTCTTATGTCCTTCTAGTTTTCCCCCGTGTACAGTGGGTAATTAGCCCCGTAGGCCATATACAGCTGAGCCTAGGGGGGGGGGGGTCATAAACAGAACGCCGTGACTGTGTTTGTAGTTTCCCTTTTGGCTGCTCCGCACTTTGCCTATCTCCAAAAAAAATGTGTGCATTGGGGATTGGGCTCGCCGGAGTCGGTGCACGCCTTTGTTTATAAACGACGCAACTGACCCATCGCTGAAAATTCAGCTCACTTCGGCAAAAAGAAGAAGTTCTTTAGTTCAAAACCCGCTGTCTTGTTCATAAACGCCATTAAAACAAAAAGTAAGTTTCCTTTTATTAGCTATTGGGACTGCCACAATAGATACTTTTAGAATAGCAACACATCTGCTGTCAGCTATCCTGTGATCGTCGTTCCAAATAGCGATTGCTCTGTCCCTTTCTATTCCAAAACTAACCGAGAGTCTTTACAGAAATTTAAGATGGCTGAACTTCGACAGGAAGATACTTTCGAAGACGGTATCTACCAAGCTACTAAAGTCTACGACTACGATGAAAACCCAGAGAACACCTCATGGGCAAATGCTCTCCCAGTGAAACAGGCACTCTACGACCCAGAGTATGAGAAGGATGCATGTGGTGTTGGTTTTGTTTGTCACATTAAGGGACAACAAGATCATAAAATTGTCTCCGATGCTCGTTTCTTGTTATGTAACATGACCCATCGTGGTGCCGTTTCCTCTGACGGTAATGGTGACGGTGCTGGTATCCTTATGGGTATCGGTCATAAGTTCTTCACAAAGGAATTCAAGTACACACACAACGTTCAAGTTCCACAAGAAGGTCAATATGCCATCGGTAACATTTTCTTCAAGAACGATCCAACTACATTAGCTCAATCCAAACAAACATTTGAGCAAATTGCCCTCAATTTGGGCCTCTCTGTGCTGGCATGGAGAGAAGTTCCACACGACTCCAGCATCTTGGGTGCAGCTGCATTATCCAGAGAGCCAACTGTACTTCAACCATTAATCGTTCTTACCGAGCTTAAAGGTGTTACATCTCTCTCTGCTGATGATTTCGAGTCACTCCACGACAAAAAGTTCCAGAAACAATTGTACTTGCTCAGAAAGCAAGCTACAAATTCTATTGGTTTGCACAACTGGTTCTATATCTGTTCCTTGTCTAACAAGTTGATCGTTTACAAAGGTCAATTGACCCCAGTACAAGTCTACAACTACTACCACGACTTAAACAATGCTGATTATGAATCCCATTTCGCATTGGTCCACTCCAGATTCTCCACAAATACTTTCCCATCTTGGGACAGAGCTCAACCACTCAGATGGCTTGCCCACAATGGTGAAATTAACACTTTGAGAGGTAACAAGAATTGGATGCGTTCAAGAGAGGGTGTTATGGAATCTACGTTCTTTGGTGAAGAATTGGACAAATTGTATCCAATTATTGAAGAAGGTGGTTCTGATTCTGCTGCTGTTGATAACGTTTTGGAACTCCTTGTTATCAATGGTGTTCTCTCATTGCCAGAAGCTGTTATGTTGCTTGTCCCAGAGGCTTGGGAAAATGACGCTAACATGGACTCCAAGAAGAAGGCCTTCTACCAATGGGCTGCTTGTTTGATGGAGCCATGGGATGGTCCTGCATTGTTCAACTTCACCGACGGTAGATACTGTGGTGCTACTTTGGACAGAAACGGTTTGAGACCATGTCGTTACTACATCACCTCTGATGACAGAATCATTTGTGGTTCTGAGGTTGGTGTTATTCCAATCAACAACGACTTGGTCATTGAGAAGGGTCGTTTGGAGCCAGGTCACATGTTGCTTGTGGACACTAAGCTTGGTCTCATTGTTGATGACAAGCAATTGAAATCTGGTATCTCCTCCAAATTCGACTTCAAATCTTGGTTGGCTAAGGTCAT
Organism: Petasospora americana; assembly: GCA_003708795.3. Lineage (NCBI taxonomy): Eukaryota > Fungi > Ascomycota > Saccharomycetes > Phaffomycetales > Wickerhamomycetaceae > Petasospora > Petasospora americana. Next base: position 1,074,784 of record PPOA03000001.1, read on the forward strand.
CAAGTTTGACGATTTGTACTCCAAGTACTCTTCTAAGAGTATTGAATTGGGTAGCGATGTCACTGTTGATACCTCCATCACCACACAAACAGACCCAAGACTCCAGGCATTCGGTTACACCAATGAACAGCTCTCCTTGCTCCTTGTTCCAATGGCAACCGGTGGTAAAGAGGCTTTAGGTTCCATGGGTAACGACGCTCCATTAGCATGTTTGAATGAGAATCCTGTTCTTCTCTATGACTATTTCAGACAGTTGTTTGCCCAAGTCACAAACCCACCTATCGATCCAATTAGAGAGGCCAATGTTATGTCTCTCCAATGTTTCATTGGTCCACAGGGTAACTTGCTTGAGATGAACGCCAACCAGTGTAACAGACTCATGCTTGAATCCCCAATCCTCAAGCCAACTCAGTTCCAGGCCCTCAAGAACATCACCCAAATTATTCCTTCATGGTCTGTTGCCGATATTGACATCACATTCCCAAAGAGTGAAGGTCTCATTGGTTACATGGATACAATTGAGAGAATCACAACTGAAGCCTCTGAAGCTATCTACAATGCTAACCAAATCATTGTTCTTTCTGACAGGGCTATGAGCGCTGAGCGTGTTTCTATCTCATCTTTGATCGCTATTGGTGCCATCCACCACCACTTGATTCGTCAGAAGCAGCGTTCTAAGGTTGCTTTGGTCTTGGAAACTGGTGAGGCTAAGGAAGTTCACCATTTCTGTGTCTTGCTCGGTTATGGTGCTGATGCCATCTTCCCATACTTGGCTATGGAGACTCTCGTAAGAATGAACCACGAAGGTCTTGTTAGAGAGGAACTCGATGATGAGAAAATCCTTGCTAACTACAAGTACGCTGTTGATGGTGGTATTTTGAAGGTTATGTCCAAGATGGGTATCTCCACTTTGGCTTCTTACAAGGGTGCCCAGATCTTTGAGGCATTGGGTATCGATAACTCCGTTATTGATGTCTGTTTCAATGGTACTGCTTCCAGAATCAGAGGTGTTACTTTCGAGTACATTGCTCAGGATGCCTTCTCCTTGCACGAGAGAGGTTATCCATCCAGAGCCACCATCAAGGCCATTGGTCTTCCAGAGTCTGGTGAGTATCACTGGAGAGATGGTGGTCCAAAGCATGTTAATGAACCTGTTGCTATTGCATCCTTACAGGATGCTGTCAGAAACAAGAACGAGCATGCCTTCGACTTGTACGCTAAGAAGGAGTTCGAGGCTATCAAGGACTGTACATTGAGAGGTTTACTTGAGCTCGACTATGAGCAGTCTACTCCTATTCCACTCGACCAAGTTGAGCCATGGACCGATATTGCTCGTCGTTTCGCTTCCGGTGCTATGTCTTATGGTTCTATCTCCATGGAGGCTCACTCTACATTGGCTGTTGCCATGAACAGAATGGGTGCCAAGTCCAACTGTGGTGAAGGTGGTGAGGACGCTGAGCGTTCTATCGTCAATGAGAATGGTGACACTATGAGATCTGCTATCAAGCAGGTTGCTTCTGCCAGATTCGGTGTTACTTCTCACTACTTGTCTGATGCTGATGAGATTCAAATCAAGATGGCCCAAGGTGCTAAACCAGGTGAAGGTGGTGAACTTCCAGGTCACAAGGTTTCTCAGTCTATTGCAAAGACCAGACACTCTACCCCTGGTGTTGGTTTGATTTCCCCACCACCACATCACGATATTTACTCTATCGAGGATTTGAAGCAGTTGATCTATGACTTGAAGTGTGCCAACCCAAGAGCTGGTATCTCTGTCAAATTGGTCTCTGAGGTTGGTGTCGGTATTGTTGCATCCGGTGTTGCTAAAGCCAAGGCCGACCATATCTTGATCTCTGGTCACGATGGTGGTACTGGTGCTTCTAGATGGACTGGTATCAAGTATGCCGGTTTGCCATGGGAGCTTGGTCTTGCCGAGACACATCAGACTTTGGTCTTGAACGACTTGAGAGGTAACGTTGTTGTTCAGACTGATGGTCAATTGAGAACTGGTTTCGATATTGCTGTTGCCGTGTTGTTGGGTGCAGAGTCATTCACCTTGGCCACTATTCCATTGATTGCCTTGGGTTGTATCATGATGAGAAAGTGTCACTTGAACTCTTGTCCAGTTGGTATTGCTACCCAGGACCCTGAACTTAGAGCCAAGTTCAAGGGTGCTCCAGAGCATGTCATTAACTTCTTCTATTACTTGATCCACGATTTGAGAAAGATCATGGCTAAGTTGGGTTTCAGAACTATCGATGAGATGGTTGGTCACTCTGAGAAGTTGAAAGCTAGAGAAGACCGTAACACCAAGACTTGTAACATCGATTTGTCTCCAATCTTGACCCCAGCTCACTCTATCAGACCTGGTGTTGCTACCAGATTTGTTAAGAAGCAGGATCACAAGTTGCATGTTCGTCTTGACAACAAGTTGGTGGATGAAGCTGAGATCACTTTAGACAAGGGTTTGCCTGTCACTATTGATGCTGAAATCATCAACACCGACCGTGCTTTGGGTGCCACTTTGTCTTACCGTATTTCTAAGAAATTCGGTGAGCACGGTTTACCACAAGATACTGTTGTTGTCAACATTAAGGGATCTGCAGGTCAGTCCTTTGGTGCCTTCTTGGCCAGTGGTGTCACTTTCTTCCTTGAAGGTGATGCCAACGATTATGTTGGTAAGGGTTTGTCCGGTGGTAGATTGGTCATTAAACCACCAACTGGTGCTCACTTCAAGTCCTACGAGAACGTTATTGTTGGTAACACCTGTTTCTATGGTGCTACTTCTGGTCACGCCTTTATTAGTGGTGCTGCTGGTGAACGTTTCGCCGTCCGTAACTCTGGTGCCACCATTGTCGTTGAGAAGATCAAGGGTAACAATGCCTTTGAGTACATGACTGGTGGTCGTGTTGTTGTCTTGTCTCACATGGACTCCATCAATGCATTTGCCGGTGCTTCTGGTGGTATTGCATACGTTTTGGTTTCCGACTACAAGGAGTTCAGCGCAAGAGTCAACCACGAGACCATTGAGTTGTCCTCTTTGACTGACCCAGTTGAAATTGCTTTCGTCAAGGGATTGATTGAGGAGCATCGCCATTACACCAACTCTGAGTTGGCTGACCGTATCTTGAAGAACTTCAACTACTACTTGTCTTCTTTCGTCAAGGTTTTGCCAACCGACTACAAGAAGGTCTTGGAGTCCGAGAAGCAGAAGGTTGCTGAGCTCAAGAGAATTGAGTCCGAGCAGTTCTTGAAGTCATTCCAGAGATTAGACCCAGATGCCGATGTCACCAATGGTGAGGTTAAGAAGAACCGCTCCAAGGTTGTTTCTAACAAGTCTACTTTGAGAGAACCAAAGATTTTGGATTTGGAAGACACTATCCAGGATAAACTCATGGAGAACAAGAAGGTGGAGAAGCTCGACAAGGTTCGTGGTTTCATTAAGTACAAACAGCGTCACGAGACTTACAGACCAACTAAGTCTAGAACTAAGGACTGGAAGGAGTTATCTGGTGCTTTGAGTAAATCCGAAGCCAACTACCAGACCGCACGTTGTATGGACTGTGGTGTTCCATTCTGTCAATCCGATACTGGTTGTCCAATCTCCAACGTTATTCCAAAGTTCAACGAGTTGGTTTTCAACAAACAATGGAAGGCTGCTTTGGACAAGTTATCTGAGACTAACAACTTCCCAGAATTTACTGGTAGAGTTTGTCCAGCTCCATGTCAAGGTGCTTGTGTCGTTGGTATCGTTGAAGAGCCAGTTGGTATTAAGTCTATTGAACGTTTGATCATCGACAATGCATTCGAGCAAGGTTGGGTTGTTCCAAGACCACCAACTGTTCGTACTGGTAAGACCATCGCCATTGTTGGTTCTGGTCCAGCTGGTTTGGCTGCTGCTGATCAGTTGAACAAGGCTGGTCACAGTGTCACCGTCTATGAGCGTTCTGACAGACCTGGTGGTCTTTTGATGTATGGTATTCCAAACATGAAGTTGGACAAGAACGTTGTCAAGCGTCGTACTGACTTGTTGGAAGCCGAGGGTATCAAGTTTGTTTGTAACACCCAGGTTGATGACTTGACCGAGTTGAGAGCTAACAATGATGCTGTTGTCTTGGCTATTGGTTCTACTATTCCAAGAGATTTGAAGATTCCAGGTCGTGACTTGAACAACATTGATTTCGCTATGACATTGTTGAAGAACAACACTCAGGCTTTGCTTGAAGACTACTTACCAGAGATCCGTACCAAGATTGAAGGTAAGAATGTCATTGTCATCGGTGGTGGTGACACTGGTAATGACTGTATTGGTACTGCTGTTAGACACGGTGCCAAGTCTGTTGTTAACTTTGAGTTGTTACCACAGCCACCAGCTGAGCGTTCCAAGGACAATCCATGGCCACAGTGGCCAAGAATCTTCAGAGTTGACTACGGTCACGCTGAAGTTAAGGACCACTATGGTAAGGACCCACGTGAGTACTGTATCTTGTCTAAGGAATTCATCGGTGATGAAGAGGGCAACGTTAAGGCCATCCGTACCGTTAGAGTTGAATGGAAGAAATCCGAGAGTGGTGTCTGGCAGATGAGTGAGATTCCTAACAGTGAGGAAGTCTTTGAGGCTGACCTTGTCTTGTTGTCCATGGGTTTCGTTGGTCCTGAGATTACCAAGATGGAGATTCAAAAGACTCCAAGAGGTACCATTCCAACCATTGACAATGCCAGTTACCAAGTTGAAGATAAGCTCTTCGTCGCTGGTGACTGTAGAAGAGGTCAATCCCTTATCGTTTGGGGTATCCAAGAAGGTAGACAGTGTGCCAAGGAGGTTGATATGTACCTCGAGGGTAACACCAAGTTGCCAGGTAATGGTGGTATTGTCAAGAGAGACTTCAAGTTGCTTGAAGAATTGGCTGATGGTGTTGAGCAATCAGCTTAGTCTCTTTAAATTTTTCTATTTTTTTACAACTTGTGTACATTATCTGTATATTTATTTTAGTATTTATAAAATCATTATGTTTTTTTAATATAGTTGTAGAGTACTACTATTATGAATATATATAATATGCATTAGAATCGTTACTGTTCAGTGGGTTGAACTTATTTAGACTTGAAAAGACCCTTTGCCTTTGCAAGGAATCCACTCTTCTTCTCCTTTCCTCTCTGTGCATTCTGGTCCCCACTAGCACTATTCTTTGGAGAGATCATATTACCAAACCCACCTCTACCAATGCTCAGCGAGTTACTCTGGCCATTCTGTCCACTAATCACCGGTGTGATATAATCTTCATCGTCGCCTTCAACGTCCTGTAATTTCCTAGCAATTGAGGCATCTGTGTTTTTATGCATATTACCAGCTCCTCCACGACCCGTCGAGAACACAGGTTGTAGCAAGTTGGGCGTCTGTGCTTGATGCCCTACATGTACCTGTGGTTGTTCTGATGATGTTTGGATGTTACCAACCCCTCCACGGCCAGTGGAAACTTTATACTGTTTTGACATTTCCTTTTCGTTATGTTCTTCGGAGTGTTGAGAATTGGTCATGGTGGTGAAGGTTGAATGTTTTTTCAAGTGAAATTACCTCAACGGCTCTTGGCTTTTAGTGTCATCTTCTTACTTTGTACCGAGGGGGACGCCGTTGATCACGCCTCCACACTTTTTTGACAGTGCCGCTTGTGGCTCAAAACCATACCGCTTTTGGAAAGCTGGGGCTTCTTGGCTTGTTTTGATCTACGGGTTTTCTTTGTTGTAGAAAGATATCTTCCAAAGCACATTTAATTAGACAGACAGACCTTCTAGTCATGAAGTTCTATAAATGGGGAGGTAGGGGAATAGGGGAGGAAGAGAGTGAATGCACTGTTGTGAATGTGTCAGAAGAAGAAAAAGAGCGAAGAGAAAGGCATCAAATATAATAGTTGTTTCACATAAAGTCGTCATCACCAAAGTCATCAAAGTTGTCAACAACAACGTCAACGTCCTTCTTAAAGGCACCACCCAAGTTAACACCAGCCTTAGCTTTCTTCTTACCGGCACCACCAGTAGCAGTACCACCAGCTCTTGCGAGTCTGGCTTGTCTCTCCTGTCTCTCCTTATCCTTCAAGACAACGTTCAAAGTGGAAATAGCCTTTCTGATGTTTTCTGTAGTCATTGGCTTGGCCATGTCTCTTATCAAATCAATGGCCAATCCAGAGGAGTAGTACATTGTGTTCTTTTCAGCGAGCTTCTCCATGACAGGGGTCAAACCCTTTCTCAACTTCTCAAAGTCTTGCTTAGTCTCTGCTTGGAATAATGGGTGACCGTCAATAGGGGAGTCGGCTGTGAGAACGGCAACAGCAGGTACGGCAGCAGATGAGGCTCCCTTCTCTCTTGGGTGTTGGTTCAAACCCAAATCACCAAACAAGTCAGATGCACTGTTCAAATCAGCATCAATCTCGGCCTTTTTCTGAAGGGCTTTACGAGTAGCAGGGTCAACGTTATCAAGAGGTGAGACGATAGTCTTCTTACCGGCTTTCTTTGGAGCTGGCTTTGGTTTTGGTTTCTCCTCTTCTTCAGCATCCCAGGATTCAAGCACTGGGTCATCGTTATCAGCAAAGTCATCGTCCCAGTTGGTAGCTACCTTAGCATTGGAGGTTGGAACCTCAAAGTCATCATCGTCTGAGACAAGAGTTAGTAATCATTGTACATGGCTAAGAAAAAGCTCCATTAAACATCCTCAAAGTCTCTCTTGGGAAGGCTCCCACGATGTCCTATCTTCCAAGGGGAAAGGGAAAACCCACAAGGAGAGAGAGAACTTTCCAGCGAAAAAAGCAGAGAAATCAAAAGACGTTTCAGCACTCAAATGACTTACCCCAAGACATCTTTAAAATGAGAAAACTATTGTGTCAAAAAGAAAACAAATTTAAAGGTGTCAAAAAGGAAAAGATGAAACCTTTTTCTTCGCCGAAACGCAAGAAACAAGTGGAAAAAACCATACCCTCGGATTTCCGAGGGACTGAGCCCTCGGATCTAAAACCTCATCTATACGTTTTAATAAACTCTTTTATTACTATTAATTTAAACAATTTCTCTGTTATATTTTAAGTGTTCTTCTCCTTTGTAGCCTACGAGAAAAGGTAAGCTTTTCCGGAGGCTCCACCTCCTATTAGCCAATTTTGGGTATGGTGGAAGTTAGCCACAGCTGGGACATTTGTCACTAAAGGATTAGATAAATGTGCCAGTTGGTTTCCATTTCTGTCATAAACGTCGAAGTATTTCTTCATATTACCAATGACAAACTTCTCCACTTTATCCTGTGGGAATTTGTGCCATCTTGCTTTAAGAATTGAGACCCATCTCCCTGTCTGACAGTTATGCTTAATTGTATGAGTAGGTTTCAAGATACTCTCTGGTAACGTATAAGAAGCCTTCCAATCCTGAGCATTCTTACCCAACTGGAAGATGTTTATCGTGTCGTCATAACCATTACAAACAATGTCATTTGTATGATTCCAATCAGCAATTGAAACAGAAAGACGAGAGTCATAAATTCCCGGGATGTGGAAAGTTTCCAGTTCATCTTTATAGTCTGTCCAGTTACAAGCTGTAACAGTTCTTAGATCAAATAGTTTCATAGTTCTATCCAGTGAACCAGTTGCCAATTGGTTTTTGTTGTTTGGGTTGACTGTGAATCCACCAATTTTTTTGTTTGATAATCTAAAGATCTGGTTTTTACTATGATCACTAGAACGAACATCAATCCTACCAAATTCACCATCCATCGTAGTGTAGTACATTTCATTATCGTTGGTGAAGTTGATATCTGTAACACCAACGTCATAGCCATTAATAAAGACCTGGGTAGATTTCATACTACCCATATCGATTCTTCTTATAGAACCATCATATGAGCAAGTGAATAGTTTTGAAGTATCATTAAGATCAAATTCCAATTTCGCAATGGACTTACCATGCAATTTGAACACTGTGATATCCAAATCATCAGTGTCATCGGCATTCCAGACACCTAAGTAACCTTCATGATCAGCACCAATGACTAATTTCTTATCCACAGTTGGATGGAAACAGGCATATGTCATTCTGTGTGGTGTCAATTTGATTTGATTAGGTTCAAAGTGTTCATATAATGACATTTCACTGAATTCCTGTCTCAATTTTTTGATGTCATCAGAAGAGTTATCCTTCTTAATGATCTCCTCATAATAGTCCCCAATAGAGAAACCTTTTGAGTTATTCAAGAATTTCTGGAATTTCTCCAGCAACTTAGAATCATCTTCCGTTTCTTCTTCCTTAACACTCTTTTTATCTCTCACAAGATCAATCAAGCTGAGATCACCATTAACTCTAATCGTCTTCAGTTTCTCCAGCTCTTCTCGTTCCCTCTGTCGTTTATCTTCGTCCAGTTCAAATTGCTTATTGGTCTCTGCATCATCCAAAGTAACACCCGCGAGTCTTCTGGACCGTCTTGTAGGAATCACCGGAGGCTTCTCCGTTTTGATTTTCTTCTTCTTTGGAGCTGGTTCTTTAGTCTCCTTTTTAATCCCCTTGGAAATATCACCAGAAATGGTATTGAGGTTTAAAGAACTAAGAAGACGCTTGTTCCTCTCAATGTTAGCCTGACGCTGTTTCTCAAACTCACTGAGACCCATCTTCAAAATCGAGAAAACCTTCTGTAAAACACTCAGATCAAACCAAGGGCTCAGTCAGAGAGACAAAGTGACAAAGTGGCGACGCGTCACTTCGTTCTCGCGTTTGGTAGGCGCGCGTGGTTTCCCCAGGTTGAAAAATTTCTTGAGCTCATCTCCATATATAAAATATATAGATAGCAAGAATCTGTGTAATAACAAGGATTTGTTTAATTTGTATAATGTCAAATATCGTCAAAATATTTAACCCACCTCAGTCGAGGGATCTTGAGCCTGAAGAGTATGAGGATTGTCTGCCTTGTCAGATTATGGCCACTGTTTCTGCCTTAGGAGCCGGTGCTTGGTTTGCCTCAGGCAAGGTATTTGAGAATGAAAAAATCACCAGCGAAGAGAATTTGAAGAAGAACCCGATTTGGTGGAGAAACACAGTACGAAGCGGTGGTGTTGGTCTGATTTTGTTCGGTGTTTATAGAGGAACTGAAGGGTGGTTATGGGGTAAGAAGTCAAAATAAGTCTATTAGACTAGTCTCCGGGTCTAGTAGTCTACAGAATGAGTCTATGAATATATAAAATGTGAATACTTACTTGTAGATTTGTATACAGGGGTCACACTTTTTTCAACTTCTTGGCTAAATGTCTTAAAAGAGGACCACTTGGTTCTGATTCATACTTACGAAGCAAACCACTTGGCATATTTAAAAGTTCTTGCGGTGTTGGACGATCTTGCTGTCTTTCCAAGCAAATATCGACAAAATCACAAAGCTCTTTGCTGTACTTCTTTCTCGATAATGAGGGAGGCTTTTCATTAACAATTCGTTGAAGTAAATCTAAGATTCCATTTGGGGTATCTTTCTTACCAAATGGGAATTCGCCAGTTGCCAGTTCGATCAGCATTAAACCCAAAGACCAAACGTCTCCCTTAATGCTATAGACATCACCTTGGATTCGTTCGGGTGACATATACGTTGATGTGCCAACAAAGGTATCAGCTATAGAATTGTTATTCAACTCACGACTAACACCAAAATCACAGATCTTAATCTCGCCTTTTGAGTTCAGTAAAACGTTTGAAGGTTTGATATCTCTGTGGATGATTTTGTGTGTTGAATAAAGATAATTTAAACCCTGCAATACAGCAAACGTGATCTTTGAAAGGTAAACTTCCTTAAGGAATCCTAGTTTAGCAAGAATGTGATCCAATGAACGACAATCCATAAATTCTGTACAAATGATAACACCATTCGAGTATATGCCTGCAACTTCTTCGGACACTGGAATGATTGATTGGCCATTCTCTTCTTTCAGTATTTGTTTATTATCGTTTGCTTCATCTTCAGGTGTTACGGTTGATGTATTTGAACTACCACCATTCTCTATGAACACTGCACCATAAAAATCTATCACGTAAGGACTCTTCACTTCGTTAAGAATCTTCAACTCTCTGAGAATCTGATTTTGTACTTTAAATGTCTTCTCAAACATTATTTGCTTCTTAGCCATAATTCGGTTTGTTGGTACATGTAGAACTTGTGAAACAACACCACTTTGTCCCTCACCAAGTGTCTTCACATATAACAGGTCTCGCTGCCTCAGTCCAAATGTCTTGTTAATCGTCAGTGTCAACTTCTCGAAGTTCTCCAAAAGCTCTGAGTCCTGTGGGTTCATTGATACCGCAGATTTCGGAGTGTGTGCTGGTGTATTCAGTGAGTTTAAAACTATAGGTGAGTTTTGCCCTGAGCTCGCTGAAGATCTCGAGTCATCCGTCAATGTAAGCTTCTTCAAGTTCCTTCTCTTTAGCGTCTTTGGCTGGAAGATTACCGGTGCTGAGCCATTCGGCGTCAAAATAGGAGACCCTTCATTCTCAGATATTGATGGAGTTTGTAACGGTTTCGGATAGCTCGATTGTGAATTGTCAATGATAATTGGGGGTAATGGCTTGTTTCTGCTAGTGTTTAGACTAAGTGTAGAGGACTTACGATGAGCTGACATCGTCTATTTACTTTACAGCCCCTTTGAGAAAAGACGTTATAAGTAAGACCACTAAAATTAAATCTTCAATCCATTTGATACCGCACTCAAAATTCCGTCTAACGGGGGGAATCGCCGTTGCCAGCCATTGGTAGCCGCAAATTACATTTTCGCTTCCGAATGCGGAAGTCGAGGAGCTCCGCACCAATAGATAGGCATTAAATGGACTTACCGAAATAGGAAGTCGATGCTGGAAAAAAAAAAGGACTCTCTCCTCAACGACGAAAAGTAATCTAAAAGGGGGTGAGAAAGCAGTTAACCAACTTTGCAATTCGATATAAACATCACTTTTCCCTCCCCATTTTCTCCGAAGCTTTTTGGTTTTATTTCTTTTAATTTCTGAACAATTGTTCTTTAACTTGAATAACTTCTTATATCTTTATTTCATTATCCTTTCTCTTTTTACTTTGTTCTGAACAACCGTTGAAACAAAGAACACATTTTTACCAACACAGAGAAAGGCTACAAGTTTTAAACTCTTCTTCACCTAAACACACTGAAAAGGAAGGCATATACCATAAATCACATAAAATATGTCAGAAGACTGGAAAAAGAAGTTGAACCTCCCAGAGAGGGATACAAGACCACAGACTGAGGATGTTACCAACACAAAGGGTAACTCCTTTGAAGACTTTTACCTCAGTAGGAAATTATTGATGGGTATCTTCGAAGCAGGTTTTGAGAAGCCTTCGCCTATCCAAGAAGAATCTATCCCAGTTGCACTTGCTGGTCGTGATATCCTTGCCAGAGCCAAGAACGGTACAGGAAAGACGGCTTCTTTCATCATTCCAACTTTGGAGAAAGTTAAGCCAAAAATTGATAAGATCCAGGCACTCATCTTACTCCCAACAAGAGAGTTGGCATTACAGACATCACAGGTTGTTAGAACACTGGGAAAGCACTTGGACATCGAATGTATGGTATCCACTGGTGGTACTTCCCTTAGAGATGATATTGTCAGATTGAACGAAACAGTACACATTTTAGTCGGTACCCCAGGTCGTGTTTTGGACTTGGCTGCTCGTCGTATTGCAGATTTATCTCAGTGTTCCATGTTTGTCATGGATGAAGCTGATAAGATGCTCTCTCCAGAATTCCAATTGCTCATTAACCAAATCCTTGACTTCTTACCAAAGAAGCACCAGTCGCTTTTGTTCTCTGCAACCTTCCCATTGTCAATTCAACAGTTCATCGCAGAAAACTTGAAAAATCCTTATGAGATTAACTTGATGGATGAGTTAACATTGAGAGGTATCACCAATTACTATGCTTATTTGGAAGAATCTCAGAAATTACACTGTTTGAACACATTGTTCTCCAAATTGCAAATCAACCAATGTATCATCTTCTGTAACTCAGCAAAGAGAGTTGAATTATTGGCTAAAAAGATCACAGAACTTGGATTCTCTTGTTATTACTCGCACGCTAAAATGCCACAAGATGCTAGAAACAAGGTGTTCCACGAGTTTAGACAAGGTAAAGTTAGAACACTTGTCTGTTCAGATCTTTTGACCAGAGGTATTGATATTCAAGCAGTTAACGTTGTTATTAACTTTGATTTCCCAAAGACTGCCGAGACCTACTTACATAGAATTGGTAGATCTGGTAGATTTGGTCACTTGGGTTTGGCTATTGATTTCATTACCTGGAACGACCGTCAAAACATGTTTAAGGTTGAAAAAGAATTGGGAATTGAAATCCCAAAGATTCCAAATGAAATTGATGAGAGCTTGTACGTTGCTAAGAACACCAAGGCTGTTCCAAAGCCATTCCCAATTCAACAAATGCCAAATGCCAACACTGGTGGTTTCGCTTACAAGGGCCAACCAACTGATCAACAACAACAGGTTCAGCAGACAACATCTCCTGTTGCTCACAACACTGCTCCACAACAGCTACAGGCTCCATTGCCACCACAAGGTTACCCACAGTCATTCCCACCACAGCAGCAGCAGCAGCAGCAGCAGCAGCAAATGCCTTATGGCTACCCACAAGGTTACCCACAGGGTTATCCACCTCAGGGCTACCCACCACAAGGATACGCACCTCAGGGTATTCCACAAGGTTACCAACCACAAGCTCGTGCTCAGCAATGAGTTTATGTCCCCCAAAAAACCTTGATGACATCTTTTACGCCTATTTGATTTTCCATTATTATACAAAAAAATATAAAAAACTAAAAAAAAACTATGTTAAAAAGATAAGAACATATCTTATCTTTTTTTGTTTCACTTCTTTTACTTTTTATTTCCATTCCTTTTTGATTTTTTTCCTTTATCTTTGTCATTGAAAGCTCATTTTGTTTTATGATGTTGAAGTGTAAGATGGGGTTTTGATGATATCGTGTTGTCTTGTTGACCATTGAGTGTTCAGTACTATCTTTGATGCATTTTGCCAATGCATGCTGGGGATGTGGAACTACATTCTAAGTACCCTTTTTTGATTCTTGAAGCTCATTCCCTCGGATCCATCACCAATGGATACTGAGATGAAAACTGCTCCAGTATCAATTTATGGGAGATCAACAAAAACGCTATATATCTTCTTATCACCGCATCTTAGGCTCTTCTCTATTATTACATTCAAAGGAGTTCTGTCGAATCACTGGTTATGATAAGTTACGCTTGTGCACTTTTTGCTTTTATCTGTTTTATCTGTTTGTTTTTCTGGTCCTTATATGTATCTCCCTCATTAAATAGAGAGGATCGATCAGTAAGGAAGATGGGATAGGATGGTTGTTTTTTGGTGCCCTTTTTTTGTACCATATTTTTTCCATCCCATTCCATCCAGTATGTTGAATTGATTAACCTGGGTGTGTATATTTAAAATACAACTTGATCTGTTCCCTTGTTAATAACCCTGCGTAGCGTATAGTAAAAAAAATTCAGAGTCAGCACCGTGCGCATACCGCACTTCCTCAGTCAATTTTATCTTTTTTGCTAACTAATTGACACCCGCACACCTCTCGAGGGAGCCTGGGTCAGCCATCGATCGACTTCAAATTTGTCTGACACTTTCTTCTTGTAGCTTCCAAAAGAAAAGAAAGAGGAGCAGATCACCAACTCAATTATGTCTCTCAACTTGCTTGTCATCGGAAACGGTGGCCGTGAACACGCTCTCGTCTGGAAGCTTGCGCAATCCAAGACCGTTAAACACATCTATGTGGCCCCAGGTAATGGTGGTACAGATCTCCTTCCAAATGTTTCTAACGTTGAAATCTCCTCTTCAAAGGCTGATTTCCCTAAGTTAGTTGCCTTTGCTCAGGAGAAGCAGATCGACTTGGTCATTCCAGGTCCAGAACAGCCATTGGTCGATGGTATCGCTTCATACTTCAAGAAGGTTGGTATCCCAGTCTTTGGTCCTTCTGAGAAGGCTGCTGCTATGGAGGGTTCTAAGGCCTTCTCCAAGGACTTCATGGCTAAGCACAACATCCCAACTGCTGAGTTCAAGAACTTCACTGATTTCGACTCCGCAAAGGCCTACGTCCAAAGTGTCCCACATAACGTTGTTATCAAGGCCTCTGGTATCGCTGCTGGTAAAGGTGTGCTCATCCCAACCAACAAAGAAGAGGCATTTGATGCTTTGAAGCAGGTTATGGTTGATAAGGAGTTCGGCTCTGCTGGTGACGAAGTCGTTGTTGAGGAATTCCTCGAAGGTGATGAAATCTCCATCCTCACTTTGTCCGATGGTTACTCTTACTACAACTTGCCAGCTGCTCAAGATCACAAGAGAATCGGTAACGGTGACAGTGGTTTGAACACTGGTGGTATGGGTACTTACGCTCCAGCTCCAGTTGCCACCCCATCAATGCTTAAGCAAGTTGATGACACTATCATTAGACCTTCCATCGACGGTATGAGAAAGGACGGCTTCCCATTTGTCGGTGTCTTGTTCACAGGAATCATTATCACTGCCACTGGTCCAAAGTTGCTTGAGTACAATGTCAGATTTGGTGACCCAGAAACTCAGTCTGTCTTGCCATTGTTAACAGAGGACACTGATTTGGCCCAAGTTTTCCTTGCTGCTGCTGAGGGTAGATTGGACTCTGTTGAGATCAAGACCAAGCAGAACACTTTTGCAACAACAGTTGTCATTGCAGCTGGTGGTTACCCAGAGACATATAAGAAAGGTGATAAGATCACCGTCGATGAAGATATTGAATCATTGGTATTCCATGCTGGTACAACGAAAAAGGAAGATGGTGCCGTTTACACCAATGGTGGTAGAGTCATTGCTTCTACTGCTACTGCTGGTACATTAGAAGAGGCCGTTAAGAAGGCCTACGAGGGTGTTGACAAGATCCACTTTGATAACAAATACAACAGAACAGATATCGCACACAGAGCTTTCAGACAAGGTTCTAACGACCAAGGTCTTACATACGCAACTGCAGGTGTCTCCGTTGATAACGGTAACTTGTTAGTGGAGAACATTAAGGCAATGGTTAAGTCTACAAGAAGACCAGGTGCTGACTCTGATATTGGTGGATTCGGTGGTATTTTCGACTTGTCCCGTGCCGGTTACAAGACAGATGAAACATTACTTGTTGCTGCTACTGATGGTGTCGGTACCAAGCTCAGAATTGCTCAGATTATGGGAATCCATGACACTGTTGGTATCGATCTCGTTGCCATGAACGTTAATGACTTGGTTGTCCAAGGTGCTGAGTCCTTGTTCTTCTTGGATTACTTTGCTACCGGTAAGTTGGATATCAACATCGCTGCTGCCTTTGTTAAGGGTGTTGCTGATGGTTGTAAGCTCGCTGGCTGTGCTCTTGTCGGTGGTGAGACCTCTGAAATGCCAGGTATGTACGAGCCAGGTCACTACGACACAAATGGTACTGCCGTCGGTGCCGTTAACAGAAATAAGATCTTGCCAAAGATCAATGAGATGTCTAAGGGCAATGTCCTTTTGGGTTTGAAGTCAGATGGTGTTCACTCTAATGGTTTCTCCCTTGTCCGTAAGATCATTGAGACTTACGGATACTCTTACACCGATTCTGCTCCATGGAAACCAGAATCTACCATTGGTAAGGAATTGTTGATCCCAACCAGAATCTACGTTAAGCAGCTTATGAAACCTGTTCAAAATGATTTGATTCTTGGTCTTGCTCACATTACTGGTGGTGGTCTTTTGGAGAACATTCCAAGAGCTCTTCCAAAGCATCTCAGTGCTCGTGTTGATATGAACACTTTCCCAGTGCCAGATATCTTCAAATGGTTCGGTACAACTGCCAAGGTTCCAATTATGGACTTGTTGAAGACTTTCAACGTTGGTATCGGTATGGTTGCCATTGTTGAGAAGGAGAACGTTAAGCAAGTTATTCAGTTACTTGAAGAGGCTGGTGAAACAGTTTACGAAATTGGTGATTTAATTGAGAGAGGCGATGATGCAGGTACTATCATCGAGAACGCTGAAGGTTTGTACTAATTATCATTTAGTGTATATTACGAATAGAATTTTTTTTAAAAAACCTTCTTTATGTACAGTTAAACAGCTTGGAATGGGTCTTCCTTAAGAGCTCTTGTTATTTGGTTTTCAATGTTTTGATACACAGTGAATGCAACACCTCCAGATGTACCGACCTTCAATAATCTTGGGATCCAACCTGACCAGAATGTCTTGATACCTTCTTCAACAAAGATTCTATAAGCACATTCGATACTGTTTCTATAGAGGTAGAAAGTTTCACGACTTTGCATCCTTGTCTTTATAACATCAATTGGTTGAGTAACAGCAACCACCATGACAGAACTTGTAACACCAATGGCGAATGTTAAGTATGTATTCATTTCACCGTGTGGTGCAAAGAAAGAACGGAGCCATGTATAAGTACCAAATCTTACGGCACTATTAGTACATTGTCTAATCAGTGTTGGTGCTGTACCCTGAACAAACCCTCTGAAACCTCTTGTTTGCCAAATCTCCAAAACTGCTTGTGTCATCCCCGTTGGAGGAGACTTGTCCCACTTCTTCTTCGCAAGGACCATTGGATGGTTTGCTAGAGAGTTTTGTACTTTATGGAAAGTCTTCTTGACATCACCCTTCTGTGGCTTAACAGGTTCCTCTTCAACGGTTGATGCAACTCCGCGTTCTCTTCTGCTGCGTATGAGAGAACTCTCAATCATAGTTGTCTTGATGTTTTCAAATGGGATAATCCATAAAGATTCAATGAAACCAGTCATTGCACCTGCAACCACCAATCTTGGAGCTGAGGTCTTACCACTGTCACTAGCCATGAACTTGGAGGTCCAGTTGAATACCATGAACCTTGAACCGGATTTCAAAGCATTTCCAATGTTGAGTGCACCACAACCACTGAAGTAATGTTTGAGCTGATGTTGTAATTCTGGTGATGGTATGATACCTTTCGAGTCTGGAATTCTTACATTCAACTGGGATACAACTTTGGCGAATTCGAATGGGTATGTGAGTGTAGTTTGAACAACAGATGCTGCAACACCGGATATAATAGCAGTCAGAAGGTTTGGCTGAAGGTTGTTAGTTTGTGATGAGATGGGTTGCTTTTTGACCAGATACTCACTTCAACTTGTAAATCACGAGAAAGTTTCTGAGACCCCAAGTGGGCTTTAGGTCTTGAGGACGGTGGAATATCCTCGGACATGGCTCTACTACTCCTGGGAAACCCTCTAACTGGAAGTATAGCTGAACAGAAGAAGGATCCCTATAGGATTGCCATGTAAAGTCGGGATTTTCTATACATCCGGGGGACATGTCACGTGACTGAAGCACAATCCGAGGGTCGACTTCGATTCCGCTACTTTTTTTTACTGAATAGTTCTCCAGGCTCAAAACTCTTATGGATGTGTCTCTATTAAAGGGCACCATACTCCAGTCGGTGTCTAAGTGCTATACATAGCTACAAAAGCAGTAGTTGAGAGATCCCCGACGGTGTCAGCCTCCCCCTTGTAGATCACCGTGAGGATCTGCTCCATAGTCCCAGTTCCCTAGTCCCTTATCTTGCATACTGTAGTATACGAAACGAGTCCTGTTTTACGTCTTCCAGGGATTTTGAAAGGGGGACTTAGGATTATTTTTTAGTTTCTTTTTTTTTTCTTTTTTCTTGGTGGATCGCGTTTCCTCTCCGTCGCGTTCTTTTTTCTCTGAAACTTCCCAACACGTCAACAACCTCCCACAACAAAGAGGAGAGTTGAGTTTAACCAGAAAGAAACAAACATAATGTCTCTTCCAGCTCAAGGTGGTTTGGCTGCTTTGGTCAACAATGGCCCAGTCTCTATTCTCTCATACTGTGCTTCATCGATCCTGATGACCGTTACAAACAAGTATGTTGTTAATGGCTTTTCCTTCAACATGAATTTCGTGTTGTTACTTGTTCAGTCGCTCGTCTGTGTTGGTGCCATTGCCATTTTGAAAGCCTTCGGTATCATCACCTACAGACCATTGAACAAGACAGATGCTAAGAACTGGTCTCCAATCTCCGTGTTACTCGTTGCTATGATCTACACTGGTTCTAAGGCTCTTCAGTTCTTGTCAATTCCAGTCTACACCGTTTTCAAGAACTTGACCATCATCTTGATCGCCTACGGTGAAGTTTTGTTCTTCGGTGGCTCCGTCTCCACCATGACCTTGGGATCCTTCTTCTTGATGGTGTTGTCTTCTATCGTTGCTTGTATGGGTGACCAGCAGGCTGGTGAGGAGTCTTCCATCTTCAACGCTGGTTACTTCTGGATGTTCACCAACTGTATCGCATCTGCTTCCTTCGTCCTTTACATGAGAAAGAGAATTAAATTGACCAACTTCAAGGACTTTGACACCATGTACTACAACAACGTTTTGTCCATTCCAATCCTCTTCGTCTCTTCATTGCTCATTGAGGACTGGTCCCCAGCTAACTTGGAGGCTAACTTCACCCAATCCTCCATCATTGCCATGGTTGTTTCCGGTTTGGCTTCAGTCGGTATCTCTTACTGCTCTGGTTGGTGTGTCAGAGTTACCTCCTCTACAACTTACTCCATGGTCGGTGCTTTGAACAAATTGCCAATCGCACTTTCCGGTTTGGTCTTCTTTGATGCCCCAAAGAACTTCTACTCAGTTTCTTCCATCTTCTTGGGTTTCATTGCTGGTCTCGTCTACGCCGTCGCCAAGCAGCAGCAGAAGAAGTAAACATTCAAATGAACATTATAGAGCATAAATAAAGTGTAGATTTAGCATGCTTTTGCCGTGTATTTATCAGTAGATGTCCTTGATTCCAATCGCGAATTTAAAATCTCGACATCATCATCAACAAACACCACCAAAAACACCGTAAACACCCACAGCGTACCCGAGAGAGCATAGCAGAATGATTGAGATCTCACAGGCCATTGAAATCGGTGCGGAGAGTGTGTTTAGAACCGAGACACTCCATGACATCACAGACTTATCGCAGTCTTTGACGTAAGTTGGCTTCATATGCGAAAGAGTCTGAGCTGGTACTAACTGCTTTTGATAGCAAGGCTGCGGCTGACAAGCACGCTGAGCTTAGAACTTTGGTGGCATCACAGTACCGTGATCTTCTAGAGACGGCTGACCAGATTATAAGCATGAACTCGCTAGCAAAGAGAAGCGACACTGAGCTTTATAACCTATCATTTATGTCCAATGGTAGGCTTTCGAGGAACCTCACGATTGAAACTCCAATTTCCAGGTATATCTTAGATAAACCAATTGGCGTTGCTGATAAAGCCAAGGAGGTTGAGAAAAGAGCAGACTTATTCTTAGAAATGAGTAAATTATTAAACCTAAGTGGTGTCAACTCCACAGACGAGATCATCAATGTATTAAAGAACTTACCTACAAATGAAGAGTGGTTTATCGATAAGCAAGAAGTTATAGACGAGAAATTGAAGGAGCTAGAAATGGTCATTATAAATAAAATCAATTTCATGTCATTGGATGAGTTATCGAAGATTGATGACTTTGTCATGACGACGCAGTGGTTCGACCAATCAACGGTCGAGGACGTTGAATACCAGACGCTACTGAAGATTATCACACTTGAGAACTTGAAATTTGTATTAAGCAAGTTCAGTAAGTTCCAAAACAAACTGGAAATAAAATATCAAAAGGAATTGGATGATTTGTTGATAGAATTTGAGCAATTAACAAGTTCATTGGAAGAGAAGGGTAAGATCTTGAATCTTTATGATCTAAAATTGGATGACGACTATTTATTAAACATTAAATTCTTAACAAATGGATTGAATTATGAAAAGTATCAATCAATCTCAATGATAATTGATAAGTCATTAGAGATCTTGAAGTTTTTGAATCAAATTGATTTGAAGATTTACAAAGCTTATAAAGGAAAGTTCGACAATTTGGTAAAACAGTTTGAAGCCCATGCAGCTTCAAATGGTAACCTTCCATTGGTTAACTACTTATCAAGCTTATCTACAAATTAATTTAATAAATAAATAAATAAAATTCATGAAATCATAAACATCAAAAACAAAACGCATTCGCGAAGATTCGCGAAGATCCTGTCTTCCTTTTGGTAGTTGCACTGCGTCCAGCGACTTATAAATAACTCCCAGTCAACCAATGAGAAAATAAATAAATAAATAGAATAAATAACAGAAGTAGCACCCTGGCTGAACTCCTCCCTATAGGGCATTGGGGGTTGACAAAGAGCCAAGATCGGGTCCTTGCTCTTCGTGTGAAGTCCAGCCATCACTTCTCATCTTCAGTCATCACGCTTCACCAGCAAATCATAAGTGTCATCCATCACCACCAGCTCCCGGCTCTTCTTGTACTGGTACTCAGCCTGGTCTTTCAAGCCCTCGTAGAGGTAGTAGAACATGAAGTTGACGTCTTTGTTCTGCTTGTCCATCTGCTTGATGGCATTGTGAACAGAATTGCTGTGGTGTCTCGGAGCTATCGTACGCTCGTGTAGGTTGATGTATCTGTTGATGAACTTTTCCTGCTCCGAGTAATCGAGCTCCATCCACGACTTGTAGCGTGACGAGAAGTCCATGAACGTGTACTCCTTCATGTACAGGTACTGCTCTCTCATGCTGTCCTCCATCGGCTTGTCCATCGGCTTCAGCAGTGACAGGCTCGTGGAGATCGGGCCCCTAGTGACGCGTAGCGTGTGAGGCTTTGTTAAGTATTTCAGTGTGGATGTTAGCATTTCTAATGATGAACTACACAAAAAGACACCATCCAACTTTCACAAAAGTGGGAAACTCACTCGTTATTTATACATTGCACAAGTGTGGAGAGAGAAAAGCGGGGGCTTCTCACAAAGTCCCGCCCTGAGCGGGTGAAGCAAACCTCGCGAGCGTTTAGCATTGCCCAAAACGGGATCGGCGCATAAATCGTACTACTTTTAGTCATGGAGAAATGAAACCATTTTTATTTGGTAGGTCTAACAAGGAGGCAAATTGATTTGCAATGCGGACGGCTGGACCTACTTTTTGTATAACAATGTGAAGAAGTCTGATGGGAACTCTGCGGTGGTTTCGCCCACTTGCTGTTTCTCCAGGAGATCTTTATATAGGAGCCCAAATATTGAAGGGATGTCGTTGTACTCGTCCATTCCCTGGGCCAGCTGCTTGTAGTAGTTCTTCGTTCTGCCGTTCTTCTCCTTGTACAGCTGGACGAAGTTGTTGATGAATTGACGCTTGTTCTCGTCCCCCAAGTCTTTCCAATTTAGGTATGCGTTCGATGATCTTTGACTAAAATGGAATGATCTAGCTGGTATGAGAAATCTTGTAGATCTTAATGACATCATCTCTATGGGGAATTGTATGTAAATCGGATAAATTGTATGCGAAACAGTTGGCTTGTTTAGATATCGTATGACAGGTACAGGTACTATGTTGTGTGGGCAAAGAATTGGTACCTTTTTCGTGTTCTTTGTAGGCTAAGGGTAAAATTGAGGAGGATCGTCTAATGCTTCTAGAACGTCTGTAGCTTTCGTCTGCTTTCGGTATTTATATATGGAGTTCTTGTGAAAAGTAACAAATTGCTGTTATAGGTAGAAAAAAAGCTCAAAAAAGCGTGGGAGAATAAGGGGCCCCCACCCCACCGCCGCTCATCGCACTCTCCTCTGTGTGTGGTGTGCGGGTGTTTGCTGATGTCATCGCTTATGTAATCGTCTTATGTAATCGCACATAGTGCGATTAGATAAGCAGATGCCCAATAAGCTTGGAATTTCCTAATACTACCGCGAATTGTGACAGCCAAAAAGGGTTTAATGTGTGGAAAGTCTCCACGTAAAGGCGTTTCAATTCTTTAAATATTCCCAATTAAGCTGGCAACAGGGAGATAGAAAAAAGCAGGGGTGGTTTCCATCATGTCGTTCTATAATTCTCAGCAGCCTTTACTGGATGATATGCCTCCACCAAGTAACACAAATCTACCACCACCACCTCAACAACAACAACAACAGACATATACGCAGCAACGACAGCCCAGCCAAGGCTCACCACAGAATTATCAAGAGATTTCATGGAATTCCGGCTACCGACAGGCGTCAATCCCAAGTATGGGCCCAGATGTGACACCAAGGCTAGCTTCTAGTGAGTTTCTTGGATCACCATCCACCGCACAGCAGAAGGGGACATTATCTCCTTACGGCTCACCAACGTCACAGTTTAAAAACCCTTGGTACTCACAGAAATCACCAAGCTTGGCGAACAATCAGCAGCAATCCCAATTGTTCCAGCAAACACCAACAAGATCGGCTTTTAATCAGTTACCAACAACTTACGAACATGAAAATATGTCCCCAAATGTCACCCGCAAGAACTCAATAGTCTTACCACCAACAAGGGCACCTGCACCACCACCAACCTTCTTTTCTGATCCGTTGGTTCAATTGAATGAACCACAGAGACGTCAATCTGTTGCTACGGTTCAGACTCACCAACAGCAACAGCAGCAGCAGCCACCACACCAACCGCAATATGGGTCCCCATACTATAACATAGCAAGAAGACAGTCTGCGATGCAGTATCAACAGCTGAAACAGCTGCCTGCTCCTACTGTCAGACGTATTCTGAACAAAGCTGAACTGAAGCCAATCGTTAACCCGCATCCGAAGTATAGACGTGCTTCTATGGCCTCGAATTATATTTCACCTTTACTGTCATTAACAACAGACCTCTGTACGACTTATACTCTCTGCTCTTCTGACTTCCACTACGAGGTCAGCAAGAACCCTAAGAGGGTACTGACGAAGCCAAGCGAAGGTAAGACTAATGACGGGTTTGATAATGAAGATAATGATTACATCCTCTATGTTAATGATGTACTGGGTGTCCAAGAGAATAGGAAGTATCTTGTCTTGGACATACTCGGCCATGGTACCTTTGCACAAGTTGTCAAATGTCAGGATCTCAATACCAAAGAGCTTGTTGCTGTTAAAGTGGTCAAAGCCAAGCCCACTTTTACAAACCAGAGCTTGTCAGAGGTTGCCCTATTAGAACTGATCAATAAGAAGATTGATCCTCAGGACCAGCATCATTTCTTGCGGATGAAGGATAAATTCGTTCACAAGAACCATCTGTGCTTAGTATTTGAGTTACTATCTTCAAATCTGTTTGAGCTGGTTAAACAAAACCAGTATAAAGGACTCAACACAAAATTGGTGAGAAATTTCACAAGGCAGCTGTTGGATTCATTATGCATCTTGAAAGAATCCAAAATTATCCATTGTGACTTGAAACCTGAAAATATTTTACTAATAAGCCCAGATAAGCCTGACATCAAAGTTGTTGACTTCGGTTCAGCCTGCCAAGAGAGACAGACCTTATACACTTATATCCAGTCTCGATTCTATCGTTCCCCAGAGGTTATCCTTGGACTGCCTTACTCAACATCGATCGATACTTGGTCGCTGGGTTGTATAATTGCAGAGTTATTCCTTGGACTGCCATTATTCCCTGGATCATCAGAATACGATCAACTGTCAAAGATAATTGCAGTATTGGGCGTACCACCATCCTGGATGATTGATATGGGGAAGAACTCGAAATCTTTCTTTCAGAAGGATTCCGAAGGTGCTTACACTATGAAGTCATTGGAACAGTACTGTAAAGAAAAGAAAGTTAACGAACAACCTGGAAAAAAGTATATCGCAACTGATAATCTTAATGACTTGATACTGAGCTACACAATGAACAAAAAGACAATGACAACGACTATGATTGAAAAAGAATATAACGATCGTTCAGCATTGGTACACTTATTAAGAGGTTTACTACATTTGAGTCCCTTGGAAAGATGGACTCCACAGCAGGCGATGCTGCACCCTTTTATAACAGAGGCTAAATTCAATGGAGAATGGAATCCTCCAGGAACTGGGTTACACGGTACAAACGACTATAACGATTTGAAGAAGAATGCAAAGGGAAATCACTGGTTCAAGTGATTTGTATATGATCTATGATAGAATAGATATATATATACTTTTACAGAATTTTGTAGAAAATAAGAACTTTGCATATGTACAAGTATATACAACTCTTTTTATGTTGTATGAAATTAATCTCATAGCAATAAAAACAAAGAGTAAAAAGGATTCATAACAAATGACAGTAAACGAAATAGGACAAGATAAGAAACGAAATGATTAAGCACCAAGTGGAGCAGCTTGGTCTGGCATTGGTGGAGCCATTGGCTTGTTTTGCCATGCCATGTAACGTTGGAACATCATACCGACACCTTCAAAGACACCAAGTAAACAAGCACAAGTAATAGCAGAGTTTCTTGTTTGTCTCCAACCACCTCTGATGGCTAAAGAACCACCTGTGAAAAATCCTGCAATAATAGCGTTTAATGGATCTTCTCTTTTTCTAACAGCTTTGACGGCACAGTCAAAAGTGGAGAACAAACCACCCCATACACCGAAGTTACCACCAACAACTGGAGCACGGGCTTTAATGGCACTAATGGCACCTGGGAAACGCTCACCGTATGGAGTGTTTCTAAAACCCTTAATACCGTGCCAAACACAACCACCGATGACCTGGTTATAATTTTGTTAGTCATTTCTGAGCTTTATATACACAAAAAAAAAAGCTGGAACTTACACCCATGGCAAAGGCACCACCGAAATCGTTAAGAATGACGACTGGACAAGGGTCTCTAGTGTGATCAGCAGACATTTCTTATTAGTTTGAATTACCTCGTTGTTCTTTTTTCAAAAACAAAAAGACCCTGTGATGAACTTCTACATCAACTTTTCACTTGATCGAAGGCGAACATCGGAAAATGGGTCATTTACATAAAACGAGTTCGCGGAAAGTCAAACACCCGGACATCATCCATCACGGGTTAGCTAGTCTTCTCCGGGGAGTCTACGCAGTCTCTCATGGGGAATGGGGACTAGTTTCTAGTTCAAGGAGACTAATTCCAAGCATCGCCCCTTGCAGTTGCCGAGATCAAATGGGAAAAGACGCAATGTTCCCGGGGTTCCAAGCGATGAGGTTCGGGTATTATAGATTACCCGTAAATAATTTAGACAGTCATTTATAAGTGAACAGGCCTCTGTTCATCGCTCTTATGCTGGTCCTTATATAATTAGAACAGGATTTTTTATAGTAGTGGTATATCTGTTGTCCGCATGCTGAGCGTAATTGCTATTTATGGATTCATGTGATCGAGGGCAGAGGCCGGAAAAGCCAGCACTGTGGAAGCCAACGACGAAATAAATGGTTAACAGACGTTTCTGCTAATCCAGTGCCACTAGTTTCAAAATGATGGTCTGCGCTGTTTTTGACTACTTGGTACATAGGACAAAATGGAAAAATCACCCACTTATCTTGAATCTTCTCGCATAAGTTCTAGGCCCAGTTTATAAAGCAGGTTCTGTAAACAAACTGCGCGATCTCTGCGCAAAGCCTTGCGCCCAAGCCTCTGTGCCCAATTATTGCTTAGAATGGCCTACCAAAAAGAAGGCTTTCTTTCTTTCTTTCCCATGAATATTCTCCTTTTTTGATAAAACCAAACACACAGATTCAAACTAGTTGAACTGATATATAAGGCTACTGCGCCTTTTCGTTTTGTTCAGCACAGCTTCTTCCCAGCTTTTTTTCCACGGAGCGAGTCTCGAAAGATCACCGCACCCCTTATACCCAAAATTCATCTCTTCGGATCAAGCTCTCTTGCCTCGAGCTATATATACCCAGACGGAATAGAAGATGCTACATTTCAGGAAGAATAACTTCCGACTGACGACGCTGTTGCTGTGCTCGGCATTACTGCTGCTGACACTGCTACAGCTAGTCCATTTATATACCTCATCGGGGGACAGTATCATAAATAATGTCACGGATATGCCTCCAGTGCTGGAAAACTTCAAAGATCAAGACAAGTACTACGTTGCCGGTGGACTGAATGTTGTTAAGACCAAGCCTGATAAAGACTCACAGGCTGCCGCATTAACACATGCGATGGAAGCTGCAGATGACATCTTCTTTATAAATGACTTCTCAGAGGAAGAATACTATGGAAATAAGGAGTATGGTGATTACTCCGATTCGAAGCAAATAGACGAGCAGTTAACCAGGGATTTGCACTTCAAAGATTTCATCAGTCAGTTATTACAGAAGATCTTGGATTCTGAGCCATCCATAAAGGTAATCAACAATAAAGCCCATTACAACAATAAGAACAATCCATACCCAACTTCTTGGGATAAGAAGATCCCTGTCTTGGATGGTAAGCTCAGAGAGAACAATGGTGTTGATCCAATCAGAACGAAGGAGTACCTTGAGCAGTTTTTGCAATTGAAGCCGGATGAGTTTAATGCATTGCAGCAATCTCATGATAAGATCATGGAATTGCTACCTGACAAGTTCCCAGATAACATCGGTGAGAATATCAAAGGTAAAGGTATCCTGTATGCCGGTGGTGGTACTTATAACTGGCTTGTTCTATTATCTTTGAAGATGCTCAGAGATACAGGATCAAAGCTGCCAGTTGAAGTATTTATACCAACTGATTCCGAGTATTCTGCTGATCTCTGTAATCGTGTCTTCCCAGCATTCGGTGCTTCTTGTATCCTGATGTCCAACTACGTTGATACAAGGAAATTCAAACTGAAAGGTTATCAATTGAAGTCTATGGCCCTACTCTTGACATCATTCGAAGATGTCTTGATGCTTGACTCTGATAACATTCCAATGAAAAACCCAGATGTTCTCTTCATTAATGAGCCTTACGTTAGCAATGGATTGATCGTCTGGCCGGATTTCTGGAGACGTTCAACTAAGCCACAGTTTTATGACTTGGCACGTATCCCAGTTAATGAAACAAACCAAGTGAGATTCTCATATGGTGATGAAAGGGACCATCATGAGCCTCTTGAGACACTTGAAGACTACAACAATTGGGTATCGTACCACGACCTTGAAGGAACTTTCCCAGAGGCTTCGGCTGAGACTGGACAGTTGTTGATCAATAAGAAAACACATGCTAAAGCCATTTTCTTATCGTTATACTACAATTACTACGGTCCAAAGTACTACTATGGACTCTTCTCACAAGGTCAAGCAGGTGAAGGTGATAAAGAGACCATTTTAGCAGCTGCGCATAAATGTGGACTGCCATACTACCAAGTCCAAGAATTCATTAGAGAATACGGTGAAATGACAAATACTTATGATTTCCACATCTCTGCTATGGGTCAGTACGATCCTATTTTGGACTACATCCAGTCCCAAGATGCTGAAAAGTATAAAGATACCTCTGTGGAGTATGATAGAACTAAAGTGAACTACTTGATGCATAAGTATTCACGCTCAGAGACTTTATTCTTACACTGTAATCAGCCAAAGTTATACCCTTGGAAAGTTGATGGTAATGGTTTCAGAATGATCCATGACTCAGCTGGTAACAGACGTCGTCTCTATTCCAAGGCACTAATCCAAGAACTTGGGTTTGACGCAGAGGCTAAGATTTGGGAAGCCATGGAATGGATGCTGTGTAAACATGGTGATATGAACATTAAGGGTATGAGAACTCCAGACCAATGGTGTCAAAAGGTTAAAGAACAATTAGAATTCTTAAGAAACGATCAATTACCAGAAGGTATGGACGCTGCAGAATCCGAAGGAATGAGTCCAGAACAAGTTAGACAAAGAGAAGAAGATAGAAAGAGAATTGAAGAAGAATTAGAAAAACAGAGAGAAGAAGAAGAGAAGAAGAAACAGGAAGAACAGAAGGAAGAACAGAAGGAAGAACAGAAGGAAGAACAGAAGGAAGAACAGAAGGAAGAAAAGAAAGAAGAACAGAAAGAAGAACAGAAAGAAGAACAGAAAGAAGAAGAAAACAAAGTAAAAGAACAGAAAGATCAGAGAACACCAGAGCAAAAAGGTGATGAAGAAGAAGAGGAGGACGAAAATGGTATTAAACTTGTTAACATGGTAAATGTTGAAAACACTGATGACAAAGCACAAGATGCTTAAATATTTTATGAATTACAAACAATCAAGATATTAGAACAGAAAAGAGTAGTAAACGAGAATATTTAAAAAAATCTATAAAATATACCAAAAAATTACAATAAGCGGACACTCAAGCCTCTTTAGAAGAATCTCTACCAAAGATACCACACTTCAACCAATCAAGTGCAACCAAACATCTGTTTCTGAAAGAGAGGCACATAGCGACATAGGAGACCTTCCAGAAGACAAAAGTGAAAGAACCGGCAAGGGACAACTTTGTCCAGTTACCCCAAGATAAGTCAGCAATGGCTCTCTCTGAACCAATGTAAGCCAAAGCACCCAAGTGGACGTATTGGAATGGCTCAAAGTTTGCGAGCTTCTCAATCTTTGAGATGATCTTACCCTTTTCACCAGTCTCGGTGGTCTTGTTCAATTCATATCTTAAAGAGTCAATCTTGGCCAAGTTAACAAGCAACTTACCGAGATAGATACCTTCCTGGTAAGCGACCTGGGCAGTTGGTGCGAACTTCTTAGATAATGTACAGTCACCAATACCGAAGATGGAGTCATCACCAATGACCTTCAAGTAGTCTTCGTCGATCAAGAAACCTCTGTTAGCGAACTTCTGACCTTCAAGTTTCTTAGCCAAGTTAACTGTGACATCTCTAGCACCGTTACCGGTGGCCCAGACCAAGACACCGTATGGGATCTCCTCAATTGCAGATGAACCATCCTCTTTCTTAATCTGTGCAGTGATAACTTTACCGTCAACCTTCTTAACCATGGTTTGCAATCTCAAAGCGATGTTCTCTTCGTGGAAAGTATCCTCAGCGTATTTAATCAATTTCTTGTTGAACATGTTCAAAATGTTTGGAAGAGCCTCAACCAAGGTAACGCTAATCTCCTTAGCAACACCTGGGTACCACTTGACCAAATCTTGGTCAACGAAATCCTGTAATTCACCAGCAAATTCAACACCAGTTGGACCACCACCGACAACTACGAAGGAGAGAAGTCTCTTTCTCTCTGGGTCGGTTGGAGGCAAAGCAGCAGCGAGTTCAATGTTGTTCAAAATCTTTCTTCTAATCTCCTGAGAATCTGGAACTTCCTTCAAGAAAGAAGCATGTTCGTAAACACCTGGGATACCGAAAGTGTTTGGCTTAGCACCAACGGCCATCACCAAGTAGTCATAAGAGATGTTTTGTGTTTGACCCTCGGATGACTTGATAGTGACAAATTTGCTCTTTGGATCGACGTCAGTGGCTTCAGCTTCGTGGTAGATGACCTCACCTTCACATCTTCTACAGATGGATCTAATTGGGTCAATAATGGATCTAAGCTCAATAACACCTGTTGGGGCAGATGGCAACAATGGGGTGAAGAGGAAGTAGTTTCTTGGAGAGATAACAACAACGTTGTAAAGAGTTGTGTCCAAGTTCTTCAAGAATGAAACGGCACCCCAACCTGAACCCAAGATAACAACGGTCTTCTTTGGAGCACCGTTGGCGTGGGTTGGAGATTGTGGCTTCTGTGGAGCTGGGTTGGCCTCATCGTAGATTTGATAAGAGATGTAAGCGGTGGCAGCCAAAGCAGAGATCCAGGTAGCCCTCCAGGCAGTTTTACCAACCTTTCTTAATGTTGAGGTCTTCTTGACTGGTACTGTCTTTGGAGTGATTGGCTTAGCATTCTGCAATGCTCTGACCGTTGTGGAGAATGCTCTCTTTGAGAAGACTCTTGAGAACATCTTTGTTTGTCGAATATAAAGTGAAAGAATATTTATATGATAAAGAAGATAATTTTTTGTTTTTAAGTGAAAAAAAAAAAATTAAAAAGAAACTTGCTTTATCTGTACGGTATTAAACTATCACAGCTAAGACAAATTCTCTCCTCTTTAGTATCTTTGAAAAAGATATCTGTCAACACAAAAGAAGTTAGACAGGAAAGGCTGAGAGGGAAAAAGTAATAGCAAGGGAGGGGGTGTGTGTATTTTTATTGTTTTCTGATTATACGCAGAGATGACTGATTTAGCGGGCAGAAGAGAAAAGGGCCCGCGCTACGGCCCGCGCGCACGCGCTTCCAACCGCGTAAAGCTGCCACACCCCCTCTTTGAGCACCAGCGAGAATTGCACGTAAGGAATTTGTTTCCCTTTCCGTTCTAAATTTATGAAAAATTATATAAGTATTCCCTGTGTTTCCAGGAGTAAAAGCTGGCCTTTTTCCAACCAAAACCCCCGTTGTGTCTCCCTGTTAGAGATGAATTTAAAACATTTGATGTGTGTCAACTGATGGTTTCAGATGACCCAGTGCGTGCGCGGAATAAGCGGTGTTCCTAATTGATGAGCTTTAGACCTATCATCTTGCACTTATATAACGGGAGCAAATACGAAGGAAGAGTTGGGCAAATCGTTTCGTATATAACAAGGGGATGAAACAATAGGAAAAAGAAAAGAAGCAGATTTGAAAAGCTCAATCAGCTCATTGTATACAATCTGGCCATTATTTAGCAGTTTAGTCACATGAGGCTGACTCGGATGCTCGTCGCCCACATCTGCAACCGCTAATTAGCAAGTGAAGTTCGCGAAAAAAAGCAAAAGGTCGCGAATTGCGCGAATTGCGCGAACTCGTTCTGTTTGCTTCTCTTCCGAGAGCTGCATATCTCTGCATGGTTTCTCCGAGAGCGAGAATTAAAAATGAAAAATAAAATTAAAAATGAAAAAAAAGCGTTGTCTTTTTCAACAATCAAAACGCCACTGATCATCGACAGTGTCTTCCTGACCTCGGTATAACCTCAGATCAATTACTTTAAATATGTCAGATTTCGACGCCCCAGAGCCTTCTTTGAAGTCTCTTATTACCCATGACACTCTCAAATGGATCTTTGTTGGTGGTAAAGGTGGTGTTGGTAAGACCACGTCTTCATCGTCAATTTCTATTCAGTTGGCATTAAACAACCCTCAGAAGCAATACCTATTGATTTCTACTGATCCAGCACATAACTTGAGTGATGCATTCGGTGAGAAGTTCAACAAAGATGCTCGTAAAGTCACTGGAATGGATAACTTGTCCTGTATGGAGATTGATCCTTCTTCAACAATGCAAGACTTGACTGCTAATATGCAGACAAACGGCAGCGACCCTATGGGTGGTATGATGTCTGATTTGTCTTCCAGTATCCCTGGTATCGATGAGGCCTTGTCATTCATGGAAGTCATCAAGCACATTAAGAATCAGAACAACGATAATGGTGAGATTAAGTATGATACCATTATCTTTGATACTGCACCAACAGGTCACACTTTAAGATTTTTACAATTACCACAGACTTTTTCCAAATTGTTATCTAAGTTTGATGAGTTGAGTTCAAGATTTGGTGGTTTAATGAGTAATTTTGCAGGTCAAGATCAAACAAATCAAATGATGACTAAGATGGCTGAGTTGAAAGAATTGACAGCTTTGATCAATGAGCAGTTCACTGATCCGGAAATTACTACATTTGTCGTTGTGTGTATCGCAGAATTCTTATCCTTGTATGAATCCGAAAGATTGATTCAAGAATTGAACTCCTACGGCATTGATGTCAACAGTATTGTTTGCAATCAATTACTATTTACACAGAGCGATGATCCATGTAAAAGGTGCCAGGCAAGAGCAAAGATGCAATCCAAATACCTTGGCGAGATGGATGAGTTATACGAAGACTTCCACTTGGTCAAAGTCCCATTAGTTAATACAGAAGTTAGAGGTTTGGAAAAATTAAAGAAGTTCTCTAAGTTTTTGATTGAACCCTATGTTCCAGGCAATAGCGTTGATTTAGATTAACAAATATTCTCAATAATAACGTCTTTACCATCATTTTCACCAAGATCGGTTTTTAGTTTTCTATTGAATAATTCGAATAAGAATCCGAAACATGCTGAAGTAATCGCACTGTCATATCTTCCCTTTGATGATTCGTCTCTAACAAAGGCATGCTGAGCATCGTTCAACTCCATAAATGTAAAGTTAACATTGTTGTCCCTAAGAGTCTTTCTGATCAAGTCTCTGCCCAATGGTGGAACGTGATTGTCTAAAGTACCAAAGATCAAAACCAATTCAGCGTCTTTTCTAGAGAGCTCTTTACTCTTACTCAGAGAATCATCATTCATACCTTCACCTAAGCAATGGTCATGAATGTCAGTTGGGAAGAAGCAAACACCTGAGCTAACTCTCTTGTCGTACATTGCTCTAAATGCTAAATGACCACCAAGACACATTCCTGTAGCACCACATTTACCTGAATAAGTGTGCAATGTCTCCAAGTAATCAATTGCTAACTTGTTATCTTCATCGTATGAAGCCAATGGTTTTTCAATTTTATACTGATTACCAAGATCTGTACCTTTCACGTCGTACTCCAATGCTTCAGGACCCATGAAATTATGATAAATTGAAGGTGCTACAACAATGTAACCCTCAGATGCAATTTTTTTAGCAAATCTTGCAACTGGTCCTGTAACTTGATAAATTTCAGAGTAGACTAAAACACCTGGAAACTTGGCATTAGGATAATTAGGAATCTTTGGATGGAAAACATAGAGACGTAAGGTCGTTCCATATGACGTCTTAACGTCATGGAATGATTCGGTAATCAACATTCTTGGCTATAGGTTTGATCTAACGCTTTTACTTGCTGGTCGTGTGGGTTGTATGATGGTACTAATGATTGTATACGGTATGCGTTTGGGGTGTTCGGGTGTTTTCCACACTTTCACGAGTCCTACTTATCTTGCCCTGCTTTCCCATACAACTTGATAAAATCTCATAAAACTCATTCATATTTATATTTATATTTATCATAATAGCCGTGATCTATCCCCAGATGATCTTCTTGAAGCGATGCTCCAACAAATCAATCACATTAGTTGTAGCCTCTGTAGATGTGATTAGATCTTTATTCTCCAGAGTTGCAGAATGGCAGGTCTTTGATATTAGGTCAATGATATATTTCACTTTGGAATAATCCATATCTTGTGGGAACTTGATTGTAATAAAGTCGTATTCTTCATCTCTTTCACCACTTATAAATAATTTCAGTCCTATGTTTCTCTTTGGATTTGAGGAAATTGAATTATGAGTAGTCAAGATATATGTACCATACTCCAAGAACTTTATATCGCCGATATTTATCATGACTGCGTCTTTAATCTTCTGGATCTTCTCATCATATTCAATGATAAAAATATTCTTATTGGTAATGAAGATTGACACCTCGGGAAGAGTTTTCAGCTTCAGCTTATTATAGACCATAGGTGATGAAAAACCTGACCATGACCCAATAAGAATTTGATCATCTTCAAGCTTTAGTTGATCTAAGATTGTTTGTAATGATGAATTCTTTTTACTTAAATTCTCATTAATCTCGTTAGGATCCAAAACATTTAAAGTTGATTCAAATTCTTCAAAGATTCCCTCCTTTTGGTGTCCAAGTAAATAATCAATAAAACACTGCTTGAAGTAATCGCTAATATAGCCAGAATAGTACCTTGACATGGATAAAAACGCATCAGTTAGTAAGCCTGTGTAATTCCTCTTGGATGTTCTCGTGTAGTCACCTTTCAGCGCATTAGTGGAAGAGTACTGTTTGGAGATATAATCACCGTTATCAGCCCATAGATTATTGTACTTCTTTTGGAAATCCAATGGTTTCTCAAGACAATACTTCTCCAGAATGTACTTCTCCAAGATAAACTCTGCAAGGAACTTCTGTACCAGATTAGTTCTATCTAGACAATCAACACAGTTGATTCTAAATATTCCAGATTGTGTCTTCTCA
Organism: Petasospora americana; assembly: GCA_003708795.3. Classification (NCBI taxonomy): domain Eukaryota; kingdom Fungi; phylum Ascomycota; class Saccharomycetes; order Phaffomycetales; family Wickerhamomycetaceae; genus Petasospora; species Petasospora americana. The sequence goes on from PPOA03000001.1 coordinate 1,108,677, forward strand.
CATAAAGAGTCTCCCCAACCGGACTCAACCAAATACTTCTCCACTGTATAGCCATCTTTACCATTTTGCAACTGCTCTTTTAAAAGATTCACAACGTTGTCAAATTTCATCTTCTTACAAACTTCATGGAAATCAAACCAGTCAAATTTGATCTTATTCTCTTCACAGAGCTTCTCGTAAGTATCACCAACTAAGACTTCTCTCTTTGATCTCTCCACAAGACTTATACAGGCAACGTCGTTATAGCTTTTTTCCAGTCTGTCGAAATGCTTTATAAATGGCTCTTGACACTTGTCAATGGGTCTTGTCAAGTACGGGATGGGCTTTAGCTTTGATGGATCTTGTTGAAAGAATATCGGTATAGAACCTCTTATTATATCAAACTTTGTAAACAAAGTATGGCCTGGCATGTAATCGTCAACAATGTGGAACTGGGAGGTTAGTACAAAGTTAGCAACGTTACCGAAGTCATCAATACCACGACGAAGATACCTTGAGCCAGCACGATCTGTGCTTCTCTTTGATATCAGTAGCATTGTTCCTTGTTTATCGGTATCATAGTGCTTCAAAGTTACAGTAAAGCTCTTCACAAAACCTTGAATCACAGGTATTTGAAGACTTCTAGGTAGCTCTTTTGCTATAAACTCATTATAAAAGAATGAATTTGCCGGACCATCTTCTGTCTTTAACTTTTCATCTTCAAAGAGTATATCCCTTGTCAAGTCAATGTCATGTGAATAATAGAAGTCACCAGTGCTGTAAAAGCTCTTCAGCTGCTTTTCGAACTTATAAAGCATTTCACTGGAGATATTACTTTCAAGTCCCAGCAAAGAGTATTTGCGCACTTTAGCCTTCTCTAGGAAAGTCAGGACGTTCTTCTCCTTAACAATCTTGGGAATTCTCTTTATAGTGATAGCCCGATTCAGCTTGAAAGATGAACTGTCATCTTGAATCTCCTGGTCGCTCTCGATGGAATCACCAAACTCATCAAAGCTCATCTTACTAACTTTTTGATTTGACAGTGATAATGAGGCATTTGATTTTAGGTTATCTGCATAGACACCAAGCTTGGAGAAGATCATGTCCTTCTGCTTCGTAAGATTCTCCATCACAGTGTCACTACTGTCGGTGTCACTCTCACAAACACTTGGACTAGACGGAATATTGAAAAGGTCACTTGCAAGCTCGTACCTTAAAGGTATAACGAGACATTTCTTGATATTCCAGATCGTGGTGTCTTTCCTTTCAAATGCCCTCTCTTGCTCGGTGATGACTATGAGGTAACCAGGGCCGAGCTTGACATGGCCTATGATACCAATAGCGTCTATAGTAGCGATCGGTGGCTCTTCTGTCTCTTTATCTGTAAATCCCCCACTGAACTCCAAAAAGTGTACCTGATTAATACTGAGACCATTCTTATAGAGCCCGATGACCATACCACTCAGCTCTTCCATATCACCAACTTATAATAGCAAACTATCAGTGGATTCAAGGTGATTTATAGAGGAAATGAAAGGATAGCATTCCTGACGAGACTATTACATCCTCATCGCTCGTATAAGCACTGCAAACGCTTGGAGAATTCGCGTGCTACACAACCATGCCGCATCGGGCAATAGGTAAACAAAGTGATCTTTAATACCGCCTTTTTACTGGGTTTATCTTCACTAATAATTACATAATCGGTTACAAAGTTAGTAGATATAGCTAGTGGTGATGCTAAAGGAATCTAAACCACAGCGTATCGCTAGAACGATAAGCTCTGGGCACAGCACGTGCACACGATGCAGCTTAACAATGCGCGGCGCATTCCAGCTCGAGAAAGTGAAAAGTTCAGCCAATGAATACCTGTGAATACGAAGGAAAGGGGGATGGTCTTATAGAATCTCTCTCGTTGTATTAGATGGCTGACTTCCAATGTAATGGTGTAACAGTAGCTCAGCAACGGTGTAAACTACGAGTTCGATCAAGTGACGGATACTGCCATCATCATATGACACAATCCGGGGATCAAGTGTCACAAAGGTCTTCGTCGCCTGTGAAGAACTCTGAGAGATATCAGACAGGGATGATCTATGTATACACCTTGGAGCACTTGTTAAAGGACTCTCCGAAGAAGCAAGATTGGCTGATGATACGGCACGCTGGTCAAGACTCGATGAAGCCATTCGATCCAAAACGTGAAATACTCATAAAGGTGGGACTGACACAGGGCAAAGTAGAAAATAGGCTGAAGCAGTGGGAAGGACAGTGCTCACATAAGCTGGCATCTATTGATCCGTATAATTTACCAAAACGGAAATCGTCGTTATTGAGACTGTTCAAAAGGCTAGAGATCAAACCAATGGAATTAAAGTATTATAAAGAAGACGAAAGGGGGTTCTACTGTGAAAGAAGACTCTACGACATCGAACAAAGTATCCATAGGTACTTAAGAAGCCAATACGGAAGGGGTAATGTTAAGTGTCATGGATGTAAAAAAGATAGTACCCTTGGCCACGGGATTCATGTTGAGTGGTTCAAAGTCCCACGGGAAGACCTTGGTGATATATTCCTCTTTATAGATAAGCTCGTGGCTCCTTACTGAGTATACACCTGATAAATAAACCAAAAATTGTACACAAAATGCTTGTAAAAAGAAGTATATAAATCTGGTAGTGTGGTGTGGTCGGAATTGCCGCGCCCCCTGGGCCCGTTCCCGTCATCGCACCCTCGGATATCCGCTCTGGTCTTGGCCTTGACATTTTTTTTTCACCATCTGAAAAGAAAGGAAGAGGACTTATTGGTAATAAACGTTTTGTGTTAGCGACAAATTAAAGGCATAATGAGACCATTATTATTGAAGGGTCACGAACGTTCGTTGACACAGGTTAAATACAACCGTGAGGGAGATCTTATCTTCACGGTGGCGAAGGATAAAGAGGCTTCTTTATGGTATTCTAATAACGGTGAACGTGTTGGTACTTTTATTGGACATGCTGGTACAATCTGGTCTATCGACGTCGATGCAACCTCTGAGTTATGTGCAACTGGCTCTGCTGACTTCACAGCTAAACTATGGAAAGTCAGCACTGGTGAATGTCTTTTCACTTTCTCCTGTGACACACCTGTTAGAAGAGTTGAATTTGATCACACAAACTCTAAGCTTTTACTTGTGACAGACGAAGTTATGGGTTTCACTGGTACTATCAGTGTCTTCAACATCAACAGAGACGATCCTACCATTCAAGATAAAGAGCCAATTCTCGTTATCCCAACACAAGAGGGACTTGACAGAGTCTCCGTTGCTGGTTTCTCTTACAACTCCAAGTATATCATTGCTGGTCACAGAGACGGTCATGTCTCTAAATATGATGCTAAGACAGGTGAACTTTTGAACAAAACACAGGTCCACGAGGGTCTTATTACAGATTTACAATTCTCCGATGACAGAACTTACTTCATTACTTCTTCTAAGGATAAAAGTGCCAAGATCCTTGATGTTGACGACCTTAATATCTTGAAAAACTTTGAAGCAGATGCCCCAATGAACACTGCTGCATTAACACCATTGAAAAACTTTGTCGTCCTTGGAGGTGGTCAGGAAGCTAGAGATGTTACTACCACATCTGCCAGTCAGGGTAAGTTCGAGGCAAGATTCTACCACAAGATCTTTGAGGATGAAATCGGTAGAGTTAAAGGTCACTTCGGTCCTCTCAACTACGTTGCTGTGCATCCAAAGGGTACAAGTTATGCTTCTGGTGGTGAGGATGGTTACGTCCGTGTCCACACCTTCGACAAGTCATACTTTGACTTCAAATATGACGTTGAGATCACCGCAGAGGCTACTTCAAAGTCTAACAATGAGTAATGTTTTTAGTTTACAATTTGTTATATAAATAGGCGTTATCATTAATTGTATTATGTAATTTGTATATTTGTCAATGCGTTCAATCATTTGCCGGATTTCTTTGCATCGGCTTCTCTCTGTTAGTAAAACTATACATCCAATAAGCTGATCAGTAGTACTCACCTTCAGCCTGTTTCTTTCTCATGATCTCAGCCTGGGCCTCCATTCTCTTTCTTGGGTCACCTTCCTGCTTCTTCTTCTCCTGAGCAGCCTTCTTGGCATTCTTTTCACGGGCCTTCTCTCTCTGGTTACCTCTTGACATCTTTAGCGTGGGTTTCTGTGGAGAAATTAGAGAGAATTAAAAGACAAGTTCGATAAAAATGAAAAAAAAACCGAAGAATGAAAAAAAAAAAAAAAAAAAAAAAGTTCGAGTTCGCGATATCTACACGACGCGATTATGCTGCGCGTCACTCTAAAACATAGAGAAACCCCTTGCTTCTCACTGTTAGTCGCATTTATCTCCAAATAGAGCCAATACCGAGGAATGCCTGGATGGCTGGGGTAACGAGAAGGCTACGCACATCGCCCACGAAAGAGAAGGGGATGCCCGAGGTCGTCGTACTGAGTGATTCCTCGGACTTTTCAGATGATGATGACCCATTAACACAGCTCCTAAGCTCCAAGCTGAAAGCGAGTTCAAAAGAAGCTGAAAAGAAGAAGGTGTTTGAAATTGCACCTCCCTTAGAGCCTCCGGAGCTCTTCTCGATGATAAGTCTCACGACGCTAAAGAAGAGTGAAGAACTCCTGAAAATTCACTTAGAAGATGATGAGAAAGCCATGGAGCTAGTTAAAGAAGATGAGGAGTTCGAGAAGATGCTGATGGAAAATTTGGATAGACTTGCATTTAAGAATAAAACGTTCGTCGATTACTTGAAAATGAACAGGAAATCTTTAAAATTGGAGGACTTCTATTACTTGGGTACCTCCACGAGTCAGTCAAGTGATGAGTCAGTGAATGATGTCTTCTGGGCCATTCCAGGCTTAATGAGTGGGAAATTTGATATTTTCAGTGAAATGGATGAAAACAAAGTTGCAATTCAAATTGAAACGATCTCAAATGTTAGCATTAGTGATGATTTCTTTATGAAATTTGTTCAGTGTATTGGAGGCTCGATTGAGTTCAATGAAATTACTTCAAATGATATGCAACTAAACAAATACCAATCTTTACCTTCAGTACAACTTATTATGCTCAAGCTGAAATATTTCATTAAGGCTCTTTGTTCATCGTCTTATGCTCAAAAACTGACTGAAAAGACAATCAAACTGATTGGCTGTATACTTATGGATGCTCGCGTGTTTAAATCAAATAACACAGAAGTAACCAATTCCATTTTGATTATGCTATTAAGATATATCAAAGACAATGGCGAAGAGCCATACACTTTGGTTATTAACACTTGGAAATCCCTAACGAAGATGAGACATTTACTTTTCAGAATTCTTGAATCTATACCACAGATGGGCCATACAGAGATTATCACCTTGAGAAGGTTGTTTGCATTATCACTGATTACAGAAACACCAACGATTAAAGATTTAAATCCTTCGATAAAGCAATTAGACTCAATTATTTATAAAGCAATTTTGAAGAAACTTGATGTTTTCCTACAGTCTGAGGTTGAAATGGAAGATGAAGACTTCATCCAATGGATGTATAACTTCAAATCAGTGTTATTCTGTATTAAACATGGAGATCAAAACAAGAAATTGAATGAAATAAGTCAAGCAGTTGATTTGCTAAAAGATGCAATCACGGTTAGCTTCCAAAACCAATCGCAGGCAATCTGTCGGTCTATGTTAATGATGCTGGCCATCGTATTAGACGATAAGGAAGTAAGAATGAAATCGGTCTTCCAATGAATAGAAATGAACAGAATGAAAGAGTATAATTAATGTAGCTTTATAGTTTTCCACTTTCGTGGTGTCCGGGTGTATGTGGTGCTAGCTGCGGGAGCCGGGGATCATATAACGTGGATGTTCGTAGGTCATCTAAGAATAAACAGCATTTGATGGTACTACAATTTTGGGGATCAAAATGAGTGAATTGACAGAAGAGGAGCTTAAGCAACAAAAGCTTGAAGAGGCCAGAAAAAAAGTAAGTCATCATCTCTTGTAATTTCAGTGTTGTGAAGATTCTAACAGCTGAGTTTAGTATGAGGCATTGAAGAAGAAGAGTAAGAAGAAGAACAAAAAGAAGAAAGAGGAGAAAGAAGAGACTCCTGAAGAGAAAGAAGAGAGCGAAGAGGTGAAGGAAGAAGTGGAAGAGGACAAGGAAGAGGACAAAGAGGACAAGGAAGACAAGGAGGACAAGGAGAGTGAAGTTGAGTCCAAAGAACCTGAAGAGACTGAGCCTGAAACAAAAGAGACTGTGCCTGAAGTTCAAGAGACTGAAACTGTTGAAGACGCAGAACCTCAAGTTGAAGAGACTGAGCCACAAGCTGAACCTGAGACCGAGCCTGTTGAAGAGACTGACACACAAGCTGAGCCTGAGACCGAGCCTGAGACCAAGCCTGTTGAGACTGCTGTTGAAGAGGTTGAATCAAATGAAGAAGCTGCAAAGGAAGACCCAGTAGCTGAGGTCACTAAACAGGTCGAAGATATCGCAATTGAACCAAAAGAAGAAGCAAATGAGCCAGAAGAGAATCCATTTGCCCAATCAGGACCTTCCTTCATGGAGACAATTGAACTAGCAAAACTACAAGATGAAGTTAAGAGACTCAAACAGGAGAACTTACAATTGAAGTTCGATAAAGAAGAACTAGAAGAGAAAGTCACTGACCTAACAAAAGAGAACAAAGATCTCAAGTTTATTAAGCTTGATCACCAAGAACAAATTGAGACTTTAGAATCTCAAGTCACTGATTTTAAAAACAAATTAGCAAAAGCTAAGGTAGACAGCACTACAGCACAACAAACTCCTTATGATTTCGATGAGAATGTATCATTATCACCAACACCATCCTATACACAACCACAGTTTACTAATTCATTCTCACAGTTTACATTGGCAAGAAATGATAGTACTTTAAGCTTGAGTGAAGTCAAAGCAAGACTGAACAAGTGGAAAGGTTGGAATGTTGATATGACTTCCTGGAGAAGTGTTGGAAGTGGCCCGGTCATTGAATTGTAATCTACAGGTGAATATAAGAGTATAAGTATGTACAGTTTATATATATATATTTTATCTAATACGGCAAAGAACCTCACCAGAGAGTCCCTGGGCAGAAGCCTCTGCGAGCTCATATATCTGTTTGTCCGTAGATCTGATGAGAATCAACTCACTTGGTTGTATTGGCTTGATCTTTCTGACACTCTTACCAGCTGAAAGGTCTTTGATCTGCTCAGCTGTTAAGTGAATACGACAACTTGGCTTGGAGATAAGCTGGAACTTTGAGATCACAGGCTTGGAGTCTCTGTACTTCATACCGAGCCATAGTCTTCTGGTGGCAATGTTGTCAGGTGTGACCTCCTCAGGGACTACATCTGGTCCGTGTATCGAGCCTCGTTGTATAGAATTGATGAATCCTTGTTTGTAAAGATGAGTAGCCACCTGGAGATGGAGCCTTGTGTATGGGATTGATGTTGTGCTCAAATGAACGCGTGTGACATTCTGAATGTGGGCAGCAATGTTTCCAAGCTTGACGAGAGACATTTTGGGTTTCTTTAGTTCTGTTTAGGCCCCGTCCGTTCTCGTTCAATGAGCTGTGGTGACTTTTTTTTTCAGTTTGTAGTACGCGAAATCCGTGATGATTCGAGGCGGGCAGGGGCCTCGAACCACTGAAAACTTTCCACTCTCCAGACATAATCATTCTTTAATTTACTTAAAGAAGTTGGATTTATCCTTTTTATTTAGAGAATGCTGAGATTGGTTAGAGGCCCACTGAGGGTAAGACCTTCTCTCTTGAGACAGGTCAGATCGTATGCTACACAGGGGGAACAAGGACCAAAGAAGGACAAACGTATAAACTTCCGTTCCTTCATCACAGTCGGTATCTTCGCCAGTATCATGCTTACGCAGGTCGTGGATGTCGTCAATCAGCAGAAGCCACGTGCCAGATCCATGACGGAGTCTGAGTATTTCCAGCAGCAGGCAAGACTCAAACGTAAAGTCTCGATATTTACGCCTGAAGAGAAGGAGGTCTACTTCCTGAAGAGTGATAAGCCAATTGATAACGAACTGAAGTTCACAAATGTAAGTGTCATCAAGCCACAAGAGCTCGTTGACCAGGAGCAGAAAGATGAGGACTCCAAATACCATGCACTCTTAAATGACCCATCACTGACAACACTTCCTCGTGGTCTCGTTGTTGAGCTGATTGGAAACTACCTTAAAACACAGCCAAATGGCAAGTTCCTCATACTGAACTTCCCCTCCGACATTAAAGAGTCGACACAGTTCGAAGATAAAATCGTCACCGTCAAAGGCCTTATCAGTATAAACGTTGAGGACGACGTTGTCAAGTACTATAAAACTGTTGATAAAGTACAACAGTTATCATCAGTTGATGACCTAAAGCTATAAACTCTGTATATAAACCCTGCATGTATATAAATATCACTATGACTTTGTAGAGCCAAACCCTGAGAATCCCATCATTTTCATCATTGGGTCTTCTGCACCATCAGCTTCCTGCTTCTTCCTCTCTTGTTTCTTGAGTTTCTTCTCTAACTTTGACTGTTCTTCAAGCTGTTTTCTTCTTTCTATTCTCTCCTTGATGTCATATTCACCTTCGACTTCCACTTTTTCATCCATTTTCTTGCATAGCATTTCGTATCTTTCTTTCACCTCGTCTAAAGTGACATTTGCCCTTTGATTTAGCTCACCACTCCTTATCAAATGGGGTTTGCTGTTTAAATGATCAACGTATTTCAAGTTATCCTTGTACGTCAGGTCACAGATTTCACAGTAAAACCCAAATGCCTTACCTTTTGTTCGTACAACTTCGCCTGTGACGACCTGTCTCTTGTTTAAGTTTGATGTAAAGTCAAGCGAATCACGTGCGATTGGTTTATGGCCCTCCACCTCCTTTACAACGTGACTGTCCTTCTCCTGTTGTCTTCTCTCGTACGCCAGTTTGGCATACTCGTCAACGTCCCAAGTTCTTCTACCAAAATCGCCCTTGTCCGTCATTTTCCTGCCTTCCCGTCTCACCATCTCATCCTCACAGAAGCTGAAAAGCGCTTTTGTTTACCTTTCCAATTTTTCGCGATGCCTACAGTCAACTATCAACTATCACCTATCAAATATCAAATATCAAATATACAAAAATGGCTCGTGATGTTCTGTCGATGATCTCGAAGAAGCCTGTTAAGAAGGACTCTTTGCTCCCGAGGCTGTCGTCAAATGCCTCGTCAGTAACAGTGCCCTCAGCAGGGGCACATAAGATCACCATTGTGGACCAGTACTTGATAAAGATCCATCCAATTAAACCATTCAAGGTAGAAACGAATTGCTTCGCTTCTTTTGACCTTGATGGGACATTGATTAAGACCAAGTCAGGCTCAACGTTCTCAAGGGGTCCTAATGATTGGATGTGGCTGAATGATAAAGTTATACCAAAGCTACAGTCATTAACTACACCGATCGTGATATTCACCAACCAAGGTGCAGTGGTTGCTACAAGGACATCTAAATCCTTTATAAACTTCACAAAGAAATGTGAATTGATTTTAGATGAGTTAAAGAAGTCCGGGATAGACATCTCCAAAGTTTGGATATATGCAAGCCCAAAGAAGAGTGGGTCATATAAAGGAACTTCAAATGAGATGTTTGGCAAGATGAGGAAACCGGAAATTGGTATGTTTGATCATTTAATTAAGGATGGTATCATATCTGAAGTATCGAAAGACAATTCTATCTACGTTGGTGATGCTGCCGGTAGGCCAAGTGATTTCAGTGATAGTGATAAGAAATTTGCAATCAACTGTGGTCTTCCTTTCAAAACACCTGAAGAATACTTCATCTAGATCCCCACTACAATACAAATGTCTTTTTGTTTAACTGTAAGTGTACATTAAAAGCTTTTCTTTTTGTCATAAACACCCCATTTCTTCATTATTTTAGTGAAAATGAATGAAATGTTTAGTCGTCCTGGACGATAGTACCCTTCTCAGAGACGTAGATACCATCCAAGAACTTTCTGATATCTTTGTTTCTGACTCTACAGATTTGCTGAACATCAGCACAGGTCTGGGAAACGTTCTCAACAGAGTTACCGGAAAGGACAATCTCATCCTTAACGTTGGCGGAGTACTCAACCTCAACACCCTCTCTGACCTGAACAAGTCTAACCTGCTTGTCACCCAAGAAGTTTCTGATCTCAATGAACTTCTGGCCGTCCTTCTCAACAGTGTTGACGTTGATTGGGAAATGCGCATAGACGTATCTCATCTTGTACTTGTAACCCTTGGTAACACCGGTGATCAAGTTGGCAATGAGGGACTTGACAGTTCTCAAAGCAGCAACGTGCTTTCTGTCACCGTTGTGGACAGTGATCTTGATGGCCTTAGCGGAGAGCTTGGTGAAAGTGACATCAATGTGGTTCAAGTTCTTGGTCAAGGTACCTCTTGGACCGGTAACGGTGACGAAACGGGACTTGATCTGGACGGTAACGTCCTGTGGAATGTCAAGGATCTGATCAGTTCTGATGTACTTCATTGTGCTGGCAAGGATTCAAAAACCTAAACTCCCTTCTTCAATGGCTATTGACCTATCCCTCTATTACCTTTAATTTTTCACGAGAGACCACATCCGCGACGATGGAAAACACCCGAACACCCAAAACCCATTGGAGTCCCCTCGCACGCCTCCAATACAGCCTGAAAATTTTAAGAAATGTTCGCGCAGAAGAAAAAAACCCTGTGTTGCCCTAAGATTTATCACGTGCTCTTCCCTCAACCTAATCAAGTGCGTAACCCTACTTTTTGACACATAATCATTCTTCATCTATCATTTTTTGTAGTTTGCCAAATATACGGTCTCTGTGTTTCGCCAATTCATCATCCTCTTCATCAGGGAAGAAGTTCTGACGTGGATAATCAGCTTCATATCCTTCATCAAGGTCCATGTCCTCGTCATCGTCATCATCATCGTCTTCAAGTGATGCAAGGAAGTTGGTTGGTGCCTCCATATCAGAACCATAAAATTCATCGTAGAGATCTTCAAACTCGTCTCCTTGTTGTGGTGAATTCACTGCAGCGTCTTTATGTAATGACTCTGTAAGTTTCTCAAAAGAAGCGTTTGGATCATCTTCATCATCGGTTGTTGAATGATCATCTTCGTCTTCTGGATAATCATTCTTGTAGAAATCTTCAGCATTTGAGTCCTCGTCATCGGAAACGTGTCTCTCTGAATCATCATCACCTTCTAGATCTTCGTAATCTTCTTCAAATTTACTATTTAAAAGGGTTAGTACATCTTGGTGATAACACTACGTCTTTCGTATACTTACATGTAACCGATGTTCTCTTTCTCCCATGACTCTTGAACTGCCTTATCTCTATAATAAACATCATAGACGTATTCTAGCTCCACCTTCTCTGAGGTGAAATGAACTTGAGGTGTATTCTTTTGTTTCCTTCTCTTCAATGGTTTTGAGTCCTCTTGTGGTTTGTTATCAGTTAACAAAGAACTTAGCATATCATTAAACTCTTCGGGAAGTTCTTCTGACTCCTGACTCTTTGGGATAACATATGTGTTTTCTTTGTCCTAACTCAATTGTTAGTAAAATTGAACTCTAGTCATCTGACATGTGAAGATACATACTGTGCTGTGTGATGATTCTTGTAACAGTGGTAGCACGACACCACCATCGCTCGGTAGCTGCACTATCTCGTCGTCTGTACGTTGTAATGTGAAGACTATTTGAGTGTTAATACGTATTCACAGAAAAGGAGTGTGGTTATAGGATACCTACCATACTGTGAGCTCTTTGCCCTTTTAAGTCGAGGTGCTTCAAGGACTATGAAGATGTTAGTATTCTGTGTTCAAAGAGTACGATTCCAGAAGAGTTGTCACTTACTCAGTGCTTGCAATGAGCTCTGGTTTCTTTTTCTTTTGATTCTAACAACCTCTGGTAAGTTCCTTTGTCTTCTCCGCTGCATTCTTCTCTTATCCTCTCTTTATAAATAGATCTCTAATCACCAATTCAAACTGAAAAGATGGATGCTGATGTGTTTTGAAATCGGTGGATCTAGTTTCGCGAATGACAACTCCGGCCCGAGAGACCGTATCACCGCTTTAAGTCCGATAGCATAACTTATGACACAAAAATGATCTAACTGTTTCTTAAATTCGAATTTAAAGATGTTCTATATTTGATGGTGTTTCTATTTATATGCACTTTGAGTTCAATGCTGTTCAAGACCGTTGCCAAACATGAGGTGCGTAAGGCCATTCTCGGCATCAATAAATTGATTGATCTTTTCAGTGACAATGTCATCGGAACGGTTCTTGAGAAACATCAAGATGTAGTTCTTGTCACTGGAGGTGCCTCGGGGTTAGGCCATGCTATAGTGAAGGAATTAAAGCTTAGGAATTTCCCCAAGGTAATTGTATTTGATATTAGAATACCGGACGAAGAGAACCAAGTACCAGCAGTGCACTATTTCCAGTGTGATGTTAGTGACAAGGAGAAAATCCAAGAATTGAGTGAGCAGATCAAATACGAGATTGGTATTGTAACTGCAGTTATCAACAATGCTGGCATTGCATCTGGGAAATCATTGTTGGAATTATCATATGATGAAGTGGATAAGATAATACAAGTGAACTTAATGTCAAGTTTCTATATGGTTAAAACTTTTGTCCCCAATATGATTCTGCTCAAGAGAGGATACATTGTTACGGTTGCATCTGTGTTAGGTTATATGGCACCTTCGAGATTAACAGCATACGGTGCAGCAAAATCAGGCTTGATTGCATTCCATGAGTCTTTATCATATGAGCTAGGCCCACCTTTTGGGAGTGCCACTGGTGTGAAGACTTTATTGGTCTGTCCAGGACAGCTTAAGACTTTGATGTTTAGAGGTGTCAATACGCCATCATCGATATTGGCACCAGAATTGGAGCCGTCGTTCGTTGCTCAAAAGATTATCAGAGCACTTGAATGCGGTAGACGTGGAGAGATCCGATTACCCTTTTATGGTCATTTCTTACCATTGTTTAGAGCACTCCCGTGGCCTGTAACACAATTTGCTAGACTTCTGAGTGGTATGGATGAGTCTATGAAGGATTTTGGAGATTGAGATAATCACTGATCTTCTTCTTCTAGTAAGTAATTGTTTTTGATTTGTCTGAATCCCCAAAAGTTTCCTTTTTCACCACCCCAAAATGGTTCATTGAAATCATTTGCTGCGATGATTTTACCCTTCACGAGTCCCAATGGTAGTGAGTTGTATGTTCTTGAATCCAATGAGTGTGCTAAATTGTCTCCTGTGACCCAACAGTGTCCCTCTGGGACCTTAATGTAGTTCTCAAAGCTTGAACTAGGGTTATGCTTATCCTCCATACTTGGATCAATCAAGATTATATCACCTGGCATCCCTGTTATTCTCTTGCAAACCCTTTGGTCCGGATCAGTAGGCTTCAATGCAACGATGCAATCACCCGTGTGTAACCCTCTTCCCATTTTGTACTTCTTTAAAGAGTGGACAAAATCTCCATTAGCAGCAAGCGTAGGGAGCATTGACTCACCTCTGGTCTCTGTGAACTCATAGAAGTGGGATTGAAGAACATGGATAGCACAACCTCCTCTCAGCACATAACTAATGACCTTACCAACAAACTTAACGTTCTCTGACATCTTCCTTGCAGTCTTCCTTCTCTGTTATTGTCTGTTCATTTATAGCTGATGAGTGTATGTGTGTGGGTTTTTTTCACCGCGCAACAAAATCTGAGAAAGTTCACACAAACGAAAGAACAAGAAGAACAAGACCTGAGTAAGAACAAGGTCGGATAAAGAAGAGGCAAAGCAAAAATGATGGCTCGTTATGAACAAAGACAGCTGCTTGAGCAGCTGATGGGACGTGACACTCTGATAAAGCCACAGCAGCAAAGGCGTGAGATTCCAATGACTGACCATAGAGTTTGTAAGGCTTTTCTAATGGGGATATGTCCATATGATCTCTTTACTGGTTCAAAGCAAGACATGGGACGCTGTCGTAATATTCATTTGGAGAAGCATAAATTGAAGTATAATGAGCAAGTATCACAAGGTGCGAAGTTCCCTGAGTTTGAAAGAGAGGTCATTGGTATACTTACGAGGTTTATTGTTGATTGTAATAGAAAGATAGATGCTGCCTTGAAAAGATTAGAACCTTCACCAGAGGAAAAGGAAAAAATCTCAAGTGCTGCAAAGGACCTATACACAGTTGAGGCCCGTATAAACATCATGACCCAAGAGATTGAGAAGCTCGTTGAGATTGGTGAAGTAACAAAAGCCCTCCAACAAGGTATATTACTTGAAGAATTGAATGTGAAAAGAGAATTCTATATAAAAAGACTAAGAGACGTCACAGATAACGTTGGACAGAGTCAGCAGCAGAAACTACAAGTTTGCGAAGTGTGTGGTGCGTATCTGTCAAGACTTGATAGTGACCACAGACTCAGTGATCATTATTTGGGAAAGGTTCATTTGGGATATGTGCAAATGAGAAACATGTTACAAGAACTTAAAGGGAAACATTGAGGAATTTAATATAACGATTTAGATGATGTTTATGTAGTGTTCCCAAGACTTTCCAAGGGGTTCAAGATCAAAAGTCTCAGCAAAGAAACCACCCTCGATACATAACATCAGAAACCATCCATGTTCCATCCATGTTCCATTGATGGTAGTCTTCACGTTTCAGTTTAATATTGCGCATTTGCATATTAAAGATGTCTTAGATTCCCATTTCATATACCCGCAATCGCATGCAAGATATTATAAAGAAAAAAGGTACAAGGTTCAGCTGTGCTAAATTTTAGATCAAGGGGTAGAGGGAAGTAAACCATCAAGTGCAGGGGTATGCAATACGTATGATCCTATCTCGTCCTCATATACCAATGTCTTGAGCACATGTCCAGATTTGCTATACTAATATGTTGAGGTCGACATTGATCAGCTCGTTATTTCCATATGTAAACAAGACAAACCCTACGTCTGATGTTTACATTTCAATATATATATCATATTTAACCCACGCATTGTATGTCCTCATATGATGACCGGTTCAATGCCATATTCTGAAAAACGTGCTTGTCATAAGACACACAAGCATATTCATAGTTTCTTTTTGATATGTCAAATATGTTCATCGTACAATGCGAGCTACGCGTTATAATCCGATGATTCTGTCGGTGCACGTTGCATAAAAAAGAAAGGCACACACAGAGAGGTGAATATCTCCGTGGCGCACTAAAATGTGAGATTCAAACGGGAATGTCTGAGAAGTCTATATTTATAAATGTGGGGAGGATTGATGTCTTTGATATCTATAGAAACTGGCTTTTGCTACCTATTTATCTATGATAGCAATTGAACACATACAATAGACAAAAGCTCTGTAGATCATATTAATTAATGAAGATCTTTTCTCGATTTTAATGTTTGTATCTCCTCATGATATATGTTAGATTTAGCGCGTTTGACATGATGCACAGTAACCGATGATGCGATCGAAGTCCATCATCGATATATATATATATTATCTAAAAGAATATGAAAAGCATCGCTATATTATTATACCGTAGGAAATAATCATTTCTATCTCAGTCGGAGATAAAAAAAACAGAACATAACTGTATACGATCTCTACGCAGATCCATATGTCCAAGTTGCCAGCCATGGCTCATTAGGAGTCAAGAGTCAAATTGTCCCGTGTCAACAAAGAAAATGCTGGCCACTTTTCTCCTATACTTAAGTCCTCCTAAAAACTTACTACTACTCTGCTTATGTGATTATTAGGGATTCAGTATAAAGCATTTATATTTTTAACTTGTTACTAATGCTAGTTTAGGTGTAAAACGGTATGAAATTTCAGGAGACCTTTATAAGGAAGTGCCACGTCGCATAATGTTCCTTTCCCCTGAGAAAAAAGAAATTTGGGAGGGCTTTGCCCACGCAGTTGTCCTTCGTTTTTTGGGACAAAGGGGACAAAAAAAGTAAGAAAATAAAAAAAAAACGCGTATGGAACAACAAAATTCACATCGGGACGCGTTGTGCAGCATTTTGGGCGGGCCAGCGCGACAGCCAAGGTTTTGGACGTTTTCGCCCATATTTATATATAAACACCACGTCCGCACGATTGATGGGAAAGTTCCTGGATTTATACGAAACTCTTTGAGGTTAAAACAACTCACGTTTTTTTACATTCGTTCTCTTCTACACACATAATGAAAGGTCTTATTCTTGTCGGAGGTTATGGTACTCGTTTGAGACCATTGACATTGACCGTTCCAAAGCCATTGGTCGAGTTTGCCAACAGACCAATGATTCTTCACCAGATTGAGGCTCTTGCTAAGGCTGGTGTTACCGATATTGTCCTTGCTGTCAACTACAGACCAGAGGTCATGGTCTCCACCTTGCAGAAGTACGAGAAGGAGTACGGTGTCTCTATTACTTTCTCCGTTGAGACTGAGCCATTGGGTACTGCTGGTCCATTGAAGCTCGCTGAGGATGTCTTGAAGAAGGATGACTCTCCATTCTTCGTCCTTAACTCTGATGTCATTTGTGAGTACCCATTCGAGGAGCTTGTTGCTTTCCACCAGGCTCACGGTGGTAAGGGTACCATTGTTGCCACTAAGGTTGATGAACCATCTAAATACGGTGTCATTGTCCATGACATTGCCACTCCAAACTTGATTGACAGATTCGTTGAGAAGCCAGTTGAGTTTGTTGGTAACAGAATTAACGCTGGTCTTTACATCTTGAACCCAGAGGTCATTGACTTGATTGAGTTGAAGCCAACCTCCATTGAAAAGGAGACTTTCCCAATCCTTGTTGAGCAGAAGTCCCTCTACTCCTTCGACTTGGAAGGTTTCTGGATGGATGTCGGTCAGCCAAAGGATTTCCTTGCCGGTACTACTTTGTACTTGAACTCTTTGAAGAAGAAGAACTCTGCTGATCTCGCTAAGGAGGATGCCCACATCAAGGGTAACGTCTTGATTGACCCAACTGCCACTATTGGTGAGGGTGCTCTCGTTGGTCCAAACGTTGTTATTGGTCCAAACGTTCACATTGGTAACGGTGTTAGAATCCAGGACACCGTCGTCATGGCTAACTCCACTATCAAGGACCACGCTTGGGTCAAGAAGACCATTGTCGGTTGGAACAACACTGTCGGTAGATGGGCTAGATTGGAGGGTGTCACCGTCTTGGGTGATGACGTTACCATCAAGGATGAGATCTACGTTAACGGTGCTAAAGTCTTGCCACACAAGTCCGTCTCTTCTAACGTTGAGAAGGAGTCCATTATCATGTAAGAGAAGAGACAATCTTTTTGAACATAGCATATTACCTTTCAATTCTCCTCATGTTAGTTTAATACACCAATATTGAAAAAATAAGATACATGTAGTTCATTATCATTAGTTGTTTATTAAAAGTCTATCGATGCTTCTGCTTATTATTCTAACCTTTTCTGTTCTTTAAGAATCATGCAAAATGAGGTTGTGCTCATGGTCTAATTTATTCTTTTGTCTGTTCTTTAAGTACAACATCTGTAATCGGCCAGGGTCTTGGTGGTTTGCCATCCATCGTTCTTGAAGGGGGACTCATTTTACACTCGTAATCCCAACGTGACTCCAAGTTCTCAATCATAGATCTGTAAATGTTTGTCACGGAAGAAACTGTATGAAACATGTTGGACAGTCCGGTTCTCTTTTTCAGTTCTGGATTAACAGCGTTGAACATTTCTAGTTTTCTAAAAACACTGATTAGGCCATTACTCACATGGAGTGTATTGATCTTTCTTGGTTCTGAGACGTAGCTATCCGCAAGACTAGAGTATTGATTTAGCTCTTCTAACATCTGGTTAACATCGAAGATAAGGGATTCCGTTTGAGGTGAACCCTGAACTCGATTTTCAGTAGCTCTCAAATCCGTCTTCTCTTGTGTACTAGTGAACAATTCGTCGATAGATCCAAGGTCATCTCCATTTGTAGATGCTGACGACGACATTTTTCTCATCTTATTTGACGTCGCACCGTTATCATCGGCTTTTCTCTTAATTCGAATTGGTTCTAAACTTACGTCCGGTTCAGTGTCTGTGGTTGAGTCTGAATCTGAATCTCCAATCTCCATGACTCTTTCATCATCATCTTCTTCATCTATAATTCCATATACTTCAAATGGTTCTTCATCAGATGATGGCTCTTCATCAAAGAATTTCTTATCTTTAAAGACATTTTCATTTCTAGCCCTGTGCTTCTCCTTCAGGAAATCACTCTCACATATCAATTCAAGACCATCATCACTGTCATCCTCACTGTCATTGCCATCTCCTTTCTTATCTTCCAATGCTGCCAATCTTCTATCATGTAAAAATTTTAGAACGTTCTTACCAAATAGCGTTGAGGAAATAGATGATTTAAACAACAAGTCTTTAGCATCGCTAACTGAGCACCATTTACCATTGAGACTGGGGCCTGAAGGAACCACCACACTTTCATAATTAATTTTCTCGAGACAGTCCCTGTAATATAATTCATTTTCAACTCTCAAAGAGGGGTGATCCTCCCCTATTCTCAAATCTTTCATTCGAGCCAAAACGGTCATGGTGACCAAAGGATCCGCCCTCACCCAGCCATCGGAAAGTCTCCTTGATATGGAAACGTTTTCCTTTTGAACTCGTCCATTTTCATTGATCAAGATTGTAAATGTCTTTGAAATAACCATTTCATGTCGAGAGAACCTCGTTCTGAGTTTACCATCATGTTTCGTCACTGATTTCGGTGCCAATCCTCCTTTGAAAGATATTGGGTACCCATAGAAATCAAGCACACAATCTGTTATGATCCATTTCTTTCTAGCTCTTCTCTCAATGATATCCATTTGATAAGAAACACCTTCAGATGGGGATCCAGTAAAGTCAGTGATGCACTTGACATGTTTATAGAAGCCGTGCTTCTTAGCAAATTTGGCCGCTAACTCTGGTGATACCCAATGGCCACCACAGAGCGTATTTTCTCCTCTAACTCTTATGCCTTTAACATTCCGATAAAATGATCTAAACAGTGCCATGTTTGCTCTCTCACCTTTCAGTTTCGTATACAAAGTGAAGATCTGATCAATGTTTATCCTTTCGCTTTCTTTCTCTCTTAAGATTCTTATGTGAACATCAGCAGTAACATGAGTAAAGAACTCATAGAAGTCTAGACCAAAATATCTAACGTGCGCAATTCTTTCAAAGCCTAAAATCGGGGAAGCAATTGACTCAATTCCGTGTCTTTGTGCAAACAGTCTTGCCTCGTCTAAAGTAGTCCAATGTCCACCAAGTACCTTGTCGGCTTTACCTCGTAGAGATCCGTAATGAATAGTGTTCTTCATATTTGCTATCTCTACCTGCAATTTCAACCTAGGTGTATCTTTAACCAGATAACTCAAGTTTGATACATTAACCCATGATCCAACTTTTCGACGCGCAAGTGGAACTCTTGACAAATTATAAACGTAGTACTCTTCGCCTCTATAGACCAATGATTCCATGCAGACACTTGTCTGTGGGTCTGTGTCTGGTTCTCTCGTAGCTAACACCGTATTCCCATCTTTATCACTGCCTTGGTCGATGATCATTTTGTCGTTCAATAATTCATTGCTACAAACTACTCAATCAAAAACTAAATTCATAAAACTAAGAGATCAATGTACTACTCTGCGCAAGCTTTGTGAACCGACCCGCCTATAAGAGCGGTGGTGTCCAGGTGTGTCTGTGCGCCCACCGAAAGTTTTATTGCCAGGGAAACGGAGGGCTTCGGGAGGGGGACGATAACCTTGTTTTTTCTTCAAAAGGGCAACTTGAAAACAATACAATTAGCACCATTTAAAGGGGTAGGGCAAATTAATCAATTCAATTTACAGAACGTACGCTGCTGTACTCAAGAAAAGTAAAATAATTCAACAAGTTTTTGTCTGTGTTTGCTTTGTCTTTCTTATAACTGAGAACTCAATCTTAGTGCCTGAAACTGAAACATCATCGGCCAAAATTACACTTGAAGCATACTAGTCAAAGAAAACCGTATTTAACTGCATATTATACCAGAACATTTTGATATACCTCGGGTTACTTCCATACACTGCTGAATTCTCTGTTTTTGTATCTGCAGTTTTTCTGGTTCTGCAAGTCATATAATCCAGGGTCATCTTTATCTACAATCAAGTCAACCCTCAACCTATACCATACACATACATAAATACCGCACACAATGGACCAGATATACTCAGCAACATACTCCGGTGTTGATGTCTATGAGTACTTGAGTACGACGGGCTCGGTGATGATGCGCCAATCCGATGGCTGGGTCAACGCCACTCATATCCTGAAGACGGCCAATTTCCCAAAGGCTAAAAGAACAAGGATATTGGAAAGAGATGTACAAATTGGCGTGCACGACAAGGTACAAGGTGGTTATGGTAAATATCAAGGAACGTATGTCCCCCTTGACCGTGCAAAAGCAATTGCAAAAGAGTTTGGTGTCGCTGATATCCTTGAAGCTCTTTTCCAGTCACAGACCACATATGCAAAATCACCTCCTCCACCAGCACCAAAGCACCATCATGCCACCAAGAATAACTCCACAACGATAGATAAACCAACAACACAGAGGAAAGCTGCGCTGGCCCGCAAAGTGGCGAGTATGCCGGTTAGTGGAAGCAAAGCGGCCAGTACAACAGCTGCAACCAAGAAAAGAGGTAGGCCAAAGAAGGCTGACGCAAGGGTATCCAACCCAAATGAAGGTGTTTTCGTTGGTAGAAGACAGCTGGGTGTTACACAGAGCCTGAAGATGAGCGATAGCTTTGATAATGATGATGCCGACACAGACGTTGACGATGAAACAAGAGTCGAGATGGAGAGCGAAGCTGAATTGAATGAAAATGACGGTCTTGATAGTGACATCGAAGATTCTGCCTTTAATTTAATTGACGGCACATCATCCCCAAGTGAATTCATGTCTGATGCCGACTTGGCGAATGCCTTGAAATCACCAGCACAGCAAGTGAACCCATCTGCTAGGGAAAGTCTCGAGAAGGCAATGCACACAAACAACACAGAACATATGAGACCAGAGAGATGGATTGACCCTAATGCTGAGTATACAGGGAGATTACTGGATTACTTTTTACAGCCAGATGATGGTACAAGTGAATCCACGGTGCCGGACTCTCTGTTGAATCCACCAAAGGGTGTTAACCTCGACCAAATCATTGATGAAGAAGGACACACGACGTTCCATTGGGCTTGTGCAATGGGTAATCCACAGATAGTTGAAACTTTGATGAATCTCGGTGCGAACTACAGAGCAGTCAATAACGCTGGTGAGACCCCCTTGATGAGAGCTGCGCAGTTCACAAACTCTTATACAAAGAGAACGTTCTCTAGACTAGTTGAGATGCTAGGAGAGACTATCTTTGAGCTTGATAACAGCTTCCGTTCTATCTTACATCATATTGCTGCTGCTGCTAATTCCAAAGCCAGAATACCATCATCGGTTTATTACATGGAGATTGTTATTGCCAAAATCTCTGAAACAAGTACACCGCAAAGATTAGAAGAGTTCATCAATTTACAAGATCGGAATGGCGATACAGCATTACATTTATGTGCTCAAAATGTGAACAAAAAGTGTATCAAGAATTTGGTTTATCACAAAGCTAAAGGAAATATCCGTAACAATAATGGTCGTATAGCCTCTGATATCCTTCTTGAAAATCAGAATATGACACCGAGGGTTCAACAACGGTATGAGACTCATCTCAAGAATAAAGCAATGGGTAATCAAATACCAACGCCTGCTAATTCCAGTATTAATAATTCCAATGTTACCTGTGTTGCTGCTCCACATGTGTCTGAAGCTGCTATTGATGCGACCCATAAAGTTGCACAAATTCTCATGGAGTCTCTTCAGGAACTTTCTGCCGCATATGATCAAGAATTACAGCGTAAGGAAGCATATGTCATTGAAGTACAAGAGCTTGTCTCTCAGATGAACAAAGATATTAGAAGCACGCTAGAGAGAACTAAAGAACATCTCGGTGAAGGTGCTAATGAAAAGGTCCTTGAACAACGTGTGCAATTGATTGAAGATCAATTGAAACGTCACGAGATATTGGTTCATACAAAAGAGACGAAATTGAAGAGAGTGTTGGAGAGATCGCAAAAGAAGTCACTAGAATCTTTGACAATGAGTTATCAATCAAAGCAGAATTCAGTGGTCGATACAGCTGATGTTATCGCAGATGCCATTGAGTTGACAAAATTACAATTCAATAGAAAGAGACTCACTTCACAAGTGATTCAAATTGCTGCAGGTGTTGACAATTCTAACGAAAAGATGCAAAAGTATAGAAGACTTATCTCTTCTTCTGCTGAGATTCCAATCGATGAGGTTTCTGATAAGGTAGATGATTTACTTAAGGAAATTGAGAATGGAGTATGATTATATATAATGATAAATGTAATGAATAATCTATGTTATTTCTAGTATCTCGAGTCACAAGAGTGGGAAGCACTAACCGTGGTAATAAATTATTCTTAGTTGAAGCAAAAAAAAATCAAAAAAATGATTTCGCCCAGGATCGAACTGGGGACGTTCTGCGTGTTAAGCAGATGCCATAACCAACTAGACCACGAAACCATTTGATATTTTCTAAAACCTCTCGCTTTGTGATCCTCGCTCATACTCTCGGAGCTCGTAACCCAATATTTATGATTGAAAATCTATAACCAAATGGTTACTAGTACAGTTGGTTGAAACTTATACGTCCATGACCCTGGTTATTAACTGCTACAGAATTAATATTAAGAAAAAGTGATCATTATCATATATATTTATATCAATTTTACCAGTGTTATTACCAATGCTTCACTGAAATAATGTAATCATTAATGCCATGTAGGAGCCTTCTAACATCATGTCTCGAGATGTTTTCCCTTGCCATCATTATCTCTAGTGGAGTTTTACCATTGAAATGTTTCAACAACTTATGGAAAACTGCGGCAAGTTCTGGTGGTTGGCCTTTAATAACCTTGGATATCCATCTTCTCTCAACGGCAGTTGCCCTCTCTGGCTCCAAAAGGATGGTGTCGTCGTCCTCTTCCTCTTCAACGATAACGTCTCTGCCGTTTAGATTACGTCTAAGGTTCAATGAGGAGGAAGACTTTTCTATCCCATCCTTGTCTTTACTTGTGTTATCTGTTGATATATCAGCAAATTTAAATTTGTTATCCTTGGACTTCTTGGTCAATCCTTCACGTTCCAAGTCTTCCTCAACTGCCATCTTAGTTCTATTTGGGATCTTTAGCCAAACAAATGTTAAAAGTTGTGTAACATATCCATATCTTATAAGCCAAGCCAGGGCATCAAGATAAATATCTCTATGATCCTTACTTGGGATGATTGTAATATACTGTCTTGGTTTCGAATTCGATAAAAGCGATAAGAACGAAGGTAATGAGGGTAAGGGTGGGAACTCTTGACGGAATATTCTCATATTTTCTTCCATCTGATCAAGTGGGGCCATGGGAGATACTATGAATACACTTCTTGTATTCAATGGTAAGATGGCCCTTGCCCTTCTCCAATAGATAAGGTGCTTGGCAAATGATATCAGTTGGTTTAAATCCAAGTTGTTACTCTGTGCTAGTTTCTGTAAGGAAGTCGTTGGATGAATACTCTCGATGAATGAAGCTAATGGTCCGCCAACATCTGTTTTGATATCATTGATGATTTTATCAGGTGTATCCAAAAGAAGAATGGCCATTTGACCCATATCTTGCTCATCATCGTTGTCTGTTGTGTCCTCATCGATGCACGTTGAAGAGAGGTATGAGCCTGGGAGAACAGGGGTAGTCTTAGGCAGCAGCGACTTAAATTGATTCTTCAAAGGGATCTGTAACGAGAGGATTTTATCGTTTATCTGGAGATTGGCAATATTAGAAGTCGATATCGCTGTGAAACACTGTGATATCGTATTTGCGAGGGTTGACTCTTCTAGCAGTTTTGAGTATAATTCATATAGGGGAGTTCCTTCGTTTGCCTCTTTGATCTTCAAGATCTTTTGAGCTTCATTCCAAACGTAGTTGGATCTGGCCTGTTCATATCTTAAAACCAAAGAGAGTCTGGAGATGACGTAGTGGAACATTTCATCAACTCTGTAAGTGTACTCCACGACTGGTGGATTCATTACGAACACAACGTGGAACATTGTCATTGTGCTCTCGTCTGTTTCCTCGCTTTGTGCGTTATCGCTTTCTTCCCTATCACTATCATCTGGTGCAGAGTCATTATGTGATGATCCGTTCGTTGACGAATTGTTATAGCGAGCTCTCGATCTTTTACTGGTCTTCAGTGTTCTCCACTCACCGTTGTCATTGATGTGGATTGGAAGACCAACAAATCCCATATCATCAACTGTGAACTCAAACCTGGAGTTACACAGTTGTTTGGGTGGGCTTACAATCTCTGAGAGGAACTCAACATCAAATCCAAACACTTTCCCGGCGTTGGGATCCTCGTGTTGATGATGGTGATGGTAATCATTAGATAGTAAAGAGTTAATGTCAGACACTGTACGAGGAGCTGATGATATCGATGTCTTTTTGCTGCCTCTATGGCGAAACCTTCTAGACTCTTTCAATGCCTTTCTATGGTCTTGCTCATCCAACAGGTCCAGCAGTGTCTGTCCGGATACTTGGTTCTGTGGGTTCCCCACATCTTCTTTATTCTCGGTATCATCTTCATCGCTTGAATCTGACTCATCTGTTGAATAAGTGTCAGAGTCCAATAGGTCGTCATCAACTGCGAATGGCATCGCTTGATAACCGTATTCCTTGGGTTTCGGAGGGTAATGAAACACTAATTGGGGACCATTATGTGTTGATATGGCAAGCATGATCCCCAAAAGACATGGATTGGGTAGAAAAAGACTCATTGCTGTGTGTTTGTTTGTTTGTTTCTGTCTTGATGATGTTTCCTAGCCTTTCCCCTTCCAAAAGTTCAAAAGTTGATTTTTCGCACTACTTCAATCGGAGTTAGCTAACCGATAAAACCGACCTCTCTACCAGTAATTTCATAAAAAGCAAAAGTTCTATTGATTTTTTCTTCTATTTATTTATTTACAAAGCGTATGGTGATCTGTAATATGGCCAAGTGTAAGACCAAGCGGTGTTCATTCTAACATTAAGCTCATCGGCCCAAGTCCAAACGAGGCCTGGATTTTTTAAGAATGCAGTACCAACTAAGGTCATATCAGCATCACCACTCTCAACGATTTCATTGGCAAGTGTTGCAGTGTCAATACCACCGACTGTAGCAATCAAGAGCTTATCACCAACCCATTCTTTAATAGTTTTGGCCTTGTCCAATTGGAAGGCTGGGACTGCTTTACGTCTTCCTGCTAAGTGATAGTTACCACCGTCAGAGACATCTAATAAAGAGACACCATGGTCAGCAAGTACCAATGCAAGTTCCTTAGCCTGATGAACAGTCCATGCATTTTCGGTTTCATCAGCCATATCAGAAGCAGAGATACGTACCAATAATGGTTTTTCGCCTTTCACTTTGACGACGGCATCTGTGATCTCAATGAGGAAACGGATACGGTTTTCCAAGGAGCCACCATACTTATCAGTTCTTAAGTTTGAGAGACCACTAAGGAAAGAGGAGATCAAGTAACCATGGGCACCATGAATCTCAACGAAATCGAAACCTGCAATGTCATAAGCCCTCTTTGCAGCATCTTGATAGAGCTTTACAAGTTCTTCAATCTCATTGATGGAGAGTTCCTTTGGTGTGACGTATCTTCCATCTTCAAATGAAATAGCAGATGGACCAACAGTACCGATTGTATCTGACCAACCATCGTGAGCTTTACCTGCAGATTTTGACAAATGAATAGGTATTGGGAAACCAGATGCCTTACGGCCACCATGACCAATTTGACAACCAATCTTTACACCTTGAGAATGAGCGAAATCGACAATTTGTTTCAAAGCAACAGCCTGACCATCAGTCCAAATACCTAAATCATTAGGTGACAAACGACCTTGTGGATTAACTGATAACACCTCTGTAATGATAATTCCAGGACCACGAAGCGCAAAGGAATTATAATGAGTCTTATGGAAGTCAGTTGGGTATCCCATTAATGGGCCTTCTGGTGCAGCAGAATAAGTACACATTGGCGAAACACCAACACGGTTGGCCACTGTCATATTACCAATCTTCAACGGCGTGAAAAGTTTTGGTGCCTTTGAGAGATCTTCGGATTCATGAAGCGCACCAATAGGAAGGATATGAGACTGTGGGATGAAGAAGTCTGTTTCTTTAGAGCCAGTGGTTACCCAATCCTCAGGGTTTTTATGTGCTTCTGCCATTTTCTATGCTTTCTATCTATATGGTCGTTGTTGCTGTCTTAATCGAAGGAATTGAGGGTAAAACGTTCATTCTATATACTTGAGCGGATTCATTGATGCATACATCGGCAAGGTACCCAATTAGTAATTACAATGTCCAACGCGTGCCCAAAGAAGCGAAAAACAAAAATAGCAAAATAAGATATATAATATACCACTTTTAAGCACGGAAATCCGCGGCATCAACGTATAAGCAACTTGTCTTATTAATCAATTGAAAGGGAATCCCTCAAAAAGGAATCAAAAATGTTGTTTTCATGCAGTCGGCTTTTGAATTTAAACTTCGTCTTAGCGGTCCCACCCCTATTGTCCGGAGTTCCGCCCGTGGCACGTGACTGAATTATTAATTGTCAGGATTCCGAGTTTCCCTAAATTAGGGCTCTTTAGCTCTTGGAAATTTATTGCTTTTTTTTAACCCTTTCACATAATTTCAGATTTATAGCTGGAGGTGTGTATAGTAATAAGTCTCGTATAGCGTTTTGGTATCACACCCTGCGTAGTTGTAGTATAGCCTTTTTATTCTATAGCAATATTAGTCTTCTACATGTGACCGGCGGACATAAGTGGAGATAACTAAAAGCCACAGACCTCAAGCTAAGGTATACCATCAGACTATAAAATTGGGAGATCTCTACGTCGGGTCATATGACATCTTAAAATACCTTGGATAAAACAACGCAAGCTCAACAATTTCAGGTGTTTTGTATTGCTTCTCACCCCCTCCCCGGATTCTGAGCTTCCGCATTATCACGCGCTTTTTTAAGGTTGTGCCACTTGAGGGGATCTCGCAGGTGGAGTGACAGGGTCTGACCAGGAGAATGACACCCCTTGGTGGTATATAAATGGGTGTCTGATCTTCTTTTTTGGTTTCCAGTTCTTTCCTTTTTCCGTTCTCCATTGAATACAAACTACAAAGTATAACAACCAAAGTATTTTAGAGATTAAAATGGCCAAGAAAGATAAGCAAATGAAGAAGAAGGTAAGACCAGCCGGTCAAGTTGCTGAGTTTGAAGGACTTCTTGAGTTTGAGCAGTACCTGAAGGATGAACGTGAGGACAATGAGCTTTGCAACTCCCACGCTCATATTCAGTATTTGCCACCATTTGTTCTTGCTGAGTCCCATAACGACCCTGAAAAGGTCAAGGACTCTCAAAACAGAAAGAACAAGAAGTATGTTAGACACTTGCATCAACACATTGAGAAGCATTTGTTGAAAGAGATCCAAGAGTCTTCAGGTTTGGATTTGAACTTCGGTAAACCTGAAACAGTCGAGGACTTTGATACTATCACGTGGAGATATGTCGATGATTCGTCTTTAGCAAATGAAGATAGTAAGTATAAGGTCCAGGTTGTTGTCAAGTGCAACTCTGATGGTGCAGCAATTGATGTTAATTACGATACCATCCCAATGGCAGATCCATCAATGTGAGCTGTCTAGATGATGAGATGAGAATGAGATACGTTTAAACGAAGTAAATGAATTGAACGAAGATTTATAATTAAAGATAAATTGTAGTGTTGTAAGATAAGAACAAGATCAATGCAGGGAGGTTAATACCACTCGACCAGTGCATACGCCGCAACCAACTAAAAACTAAAATTTAATATGATTTCTTACTTCAATATGTAACTGCTAATTAATGACATAGCTAAATTCAAATTATCAATATCTAACTCTGATGTTTATGGTAAGCTATAAAAGAATTGGAAAATATGCACCCAATGCGGCTTTGTCACGTGATCGCCAGGGCTCCAAAACCATCCATCTCATAAAAAAATTCAGTTTCTGTGCACACACTAAGAGATGAGATGAGATGAAGTGAGTAACCACAAGATGAGTTTCCCATTTGGTCCAAAGGCTGAAGCTGACACAAAGAAGGCGTTGAAGTCTTTGATCGCACACGAACTTAAAACCAATGGTGCTCAGCATAAATATATTTATTTGGTTGTCAATACCGATAAGCCTTTAACTAGAGAAAGGGACTTCACACCAAGGATAATACCTGTTCCTAGCAGAATGGCCAAAGCATCTGAGAGTGCCATTTTATTAATCACAAAAGACCCTTCGACACCTTACAGAGACTCATTAACAAAGAAAGGATCACCAACCGAGGATATGTTCAAAGATATCATGCCATTGAAGAAAATAAGAACCAACTATAAGTCTACAAAAGCATTGAAAAATTTATACCATGAATATGATTACGTCATGGCAGATCACCGTGTACACCATTTACTTCCAGATATCCTCGGTGAGGTCTTCTATAAAGGTCACAAGCGTGTGCCATTCATGATCCAAATGGCTAAACCAGATCCATTGCCAAAGAAAAAACATGAGAGGGTTGATACATGTGATGCTAAATACGTTAGAGACCAAGTACGTTCGATTTGCAAGAATACATTCTATATCCCTGCAAGGGATGCTACTATTACTATCAAAATTGGATATACAGACTCAGAAGTTGATGAATTGGTACAAAACATTGCGTGCATCGTTGAGTTCTTGAAGAATCCAAGATTCAAGCCTGCCGGTGGTGTCTTAAAGCACAATAACCAGATCAGAGGACTCTTCGTGAAGACAAACGAAAGTGCAAGTTTGCCTATCTTCAAGAGAGAGGAAAAGAAAAAACAAGAAGATAGCGATGATGAATGAAAAATAAAAATGTTCCATCACACATATAAACTCAGTAGTTAGGAGATCGGGAGATCCGCGAAAGCTTAGAACAATTTGAGCCTCTCGAGACAAATGAGCTAAACTGTCTCTCTTTCTCTGTCTCATTAGTTCTTCTTTTGCCTCGGTGTAACTAAATCTTTCCAATGCTGTTTTATCAGAAGGTATGGATTGTTGTAACGTGCGTTGTGGCACTGCTGTTTCAATCCACAAGCTTAGTGCGGGATAAGATGGACTCCGTGACTTACGAACAAAAACTTTTCAAGCATTACTATAAAACAATTAAAGAAGTTTACCGGCCATACGATGCAGAACTGAAGTTCAAGACAAAGCTAGCATCCAATTCATATTCACAGAAGATTCTGCTCGACGAGCAACGTGATAATGTCAAAATTGGTAAAGAAAATGCTACGATTATCATGCTTGTACGAAACACGGAATTAGAAGGTGCTTTATCGGCTATTAGATCTCTAGAGGATCGATTCAACAAGAAGTATAGATATCCATATACTTTCTTGAACGATGTTCCTTTCACAAGTGAGTTCATAGAGGCCACCTCGTTAATGGTCTCTGGTGAGGCATCGTATGGTCTTATTCCAACTGAAGACTGGGATAGACCAGATTTCATTAATGAGACTCGCTTTGATGAGTGTATTCAAGATATGATGGACAAAGAAGTCATCTACGGCTGGTCAAAGAGCTATAGAAATATGTGTCGTTTCAATTCTGGCTACTTCTTCAGGCAAGAACTGGTTAATAAATATGAATGGTACATGAGAATTGAGCCTGACGTTGAGTACTATTGTGACTTTGAATACGATCCATTTGAAGTTATGAGACTAAATAAGAAGAAATACGGCTTCATAGTGGCTATTCATGAGTATGAAGATACAATTCCAACTTTATGGGATGAAACCATGGACTTCTTTGAGGAGAATCCACAATATCTACATCCAAACAATTCATATAACTTCCTAATCGATAAAGATCCATTCTCTCATGATGATAGAAGAATGGACGTTTCAGGTGATTATAATCTGTGTCATTTCTGGTCAAATTTTGAAATTGGCAATTTGGATTTCTTTAGAAGCGAAGCTTATTTGAAATACTTTGAGCATTTGAATAAGGCTGGTGGGTTCTACTATGAACGTTGGGGTGATGCCCCGGTTCACTCACTAGCCGTGTCTTTGTTAATGGATAAAAATGAGCTTCACTATTTCGAAGATATCGGCTATTTCCATGCTCCTTTCAGTAACTGTCCAACAAGCACAGGAGTTAGAAGACTGAAGAGGTGCATTTGTGACCCTGAGGCCGATGGTGTCATTGACATCGAAGCTCAGAGCTGTGTTCCACGATGGTGGAGAGTTGGAGGTAAAAACTTCCTAAAAGATAAGGGAACTGTCTAAAAAGAAGAAAAATGTTTAGCTATTTAATGAGATAACGATATATAAGCATGTTCATTTATATAATACAGTCATAAAAGTAAAAAAAAAAAGGGGAAAACTTCATTATTATGGGGTCTCATTTTTGGTATGGGTCTCATTTTCGGATGGGACTCGTTTTTAGTGTGGGTCTCAGTATGGGGTCTCAAGCTTTGAGAGCTCATTGAGGATCGACTGTAACAGTTCATCTGACTTTTTACCGGCTAATGATGGGATGAGTGTCTTTGCTTCATCAACGTCATCACACGCAAGGGAGCCTAACTGTGCCAATTCAAATGGGTGCAAATCGCTATTCTCTGGGGCTTTTAAAACATTTTCCACCGCACTCACGGTTTCTGTGTCTTTGAAACGGGCAAACACTGATAGGTAATCTAACGTCTTCTTTAACACTTCATTCGCACCAACTGCAATTGCAGCTTTTGCAATCTCATCATTATCTTCGTCATTCCCGTCATCGTCTTCGTCATCCTCGTCAATCTCTGCATTCTCACGGAAAACACCCTGCGGCGTCATAATCTTCTTTCTCATCTTCAAGGCAGATCTGATCAAGATACGAGCTTCTGATAAGTTCAACGCAATAAGATCTGACTCTTCACCATCATAGCCAACCTGCTTGATAGAAAACTCGGAACCAAGCTGAAGAACAGCAGCATTCTCTTCCTCGTCGTTGCTCTGTGCTGCGGTCCTTCTTCTAACTCCTGCTGTTGATGTAGAGACGTTCATTTCAAATAAAAATAATAATAAAAAAGCAATAAGAAAAGGCCGTCTTTTGGCTTACTTAAAGGGCTCCCGAAGTTTGGTCGTTGACCCTTTTGGAAGATCGTGTAATGTCGCGAAAACAACAAGAGCTGAACCGGAACTCATGGTCGGAACTCGTTTATCAACCCCCCCCCACCCATCACACTTCATACCTTTCTTTTCATTTATACCAGCAGAGATTAAGATTGGCGAATAAATAGATAAGAGGATTTAAAGAATGTCAAATATCGAGGAGCTTATCAAAACGAGTGGGATTGACTCCCCTGCGGGTGCTTTAATGTTTAACAAGGACGGTGTTCTAGGATGTAAGCTATCTATCTGTCTACTCACAGCTTCATTTACTAACATGTTATAAAGCTTATGGAGCAGCAAAGAACTCCGATTACACAGATTTAAGCGATGTGAAGTTAACGAAGGATGGATTTGGTCTTTACTCGCTACATGGCTTTCGTATTCTGCTTTCATCACAGGGTGAGAACGTACTTGCTGTCTACACAACTACGAAGTGAAAAATACATATTTTACCAATTTTATCATAACGTCATTAAAATACAAAGAATAATATCAGATGAACCCATTGAAACCTGGTGGCCCTGAACCGAATGGCCCACCCATAGATCCAAACCAACCTCTTGAGTTGCCACGAGATGAGCCATACGGTAAGCCCATGCCAACACTATCGTCAATAGGAACAAATGGATCATCACCTCTGCTACCAAAAGGTGCACCTGGAACACCCGGTGGGTTGAAACGGCCAATACCAGCCTGTGGGTTTTGGCCAAACAAGGGATGATTCTTATCAACAATCATACCGTTAAATCCACCCAGGGAACCAGTAATGCTAGGCCTTGTATCTGGGAATTTACCAGCAGGTCCGTATATATCATCACTGCCAACTGTAGGGATTCCAACTTGTGCAGATGGTTCCAGATTTTTGTTTATTTCATACTCATCATCAAATTTTGGTAAATCAGCACTCTTTGATTCACTTGTGTTTTTAGCAACGTAACTCTGTGAAATCGCTCTTGTCCCTTCATCTGTAGATAATTCCCTGAGAGGTGTCTTTTCAGAAGTACCAGGGATAATCAAACTATCACTAAGTGCAATTTTCAGACGATCAACAAGCTGATCAACTTCGCTATCAGTCACTTGCTTCTTTTGAACGTTAGGCATGATGAATCTCTCACATATAACGTTTAGCTCCTGTGGAAGAATCTCCCTTTGTGTCACTTTCATCTTTTGTAAAGAATAGCCAATAAACGTAGTAGAAAACCAATCACCCTCAAACCCATCATACACAGCATCAATCTTCTCTTGTGTCGTTGGTAGGTTGAAGTTCATAGGAAATTGATCAACTGAAATCTCAAATGATGATGACAGAGACTGTGTACTCGAGATTGAGGTGTAAGCAACACAATAGCGTTCCTGGATCAAATGGATCACTGTGATGAAAAGTGTCACATCGTTGCTTTTCAGCACGAGCTTAATGGACTGCTCATCTGATTCCTTCCCTTCTAAACTAAATCCAAGTCCTCTCGGTAAAAAGGTCGACAAATATGCCAACGCATCACTCTGCTTCACCAGTTCAGTCATTTTGCGTCTTCTTTTTCCTCTCTTTTTGGCTTTTGGGGTTCTTATAGTCAGGTATATAAGCTTTGCCACCATTTATCTCCGCGCTTTTTATGTATTGCTTTCTAGACAATGCAGTGCACGTACCATCGTGAAAATAAAGTACGCGTCTCTCTCTCTTCAACGCGTCTTCTCTTTGAAAAGGTCGTTCAAAAGCTTCCAAAAACTGTGTGTGAGGATGAATAAAATAGGCAAACCGAGTGGATCAATGAGAAGTACTCGACTAAGGCCTTTGAGAGATTCAACATCCTTAAGCTTAGAGCATTTGACACGATCTGCTAACACAAATTCAAGTCCGATGAGTTCACAAGACACAACACTTGAAGATAACAATTCAAGTCCCAGCACTTCACCGATCAAACCCATTGTAACACAAAAGAAGACCTTTAAGCAGAGCTATTTTCAGCTAGGATCTCAAGATGAAACAACGTGTACGGATTGCGGCATGTCGTACATAAAGCACCTCCCATCAGATATAAAGCTCCACAAGAAGCATCATAAAGTCCAAACACAAGGACGTGAATGGAAATCAGACTGGGGCACCCTTATAAAAGCAGTTAATGATAACGAGCAAATTATTCAAGTGAAACCGGAGATTCATGGTTCCAGAATGGCTACACTGGAACTGATGGAAGTGGTGAACACTGAACTTAATGCACCTGATGATAATGACTTTTGGATGAATGGTAATGGAATTGTATACATATACGTCTCTCATGGAAGAGCAGTGGGACTTGTATCAGTTGAGAATATCAAAGAGGGAAGATGGTTCTCCTTGGAAGATGGCAGAATTGTTAGCTCTATCCCTCTGAGTGTGATGGCTGGGATAAGTCGAGTCTACGTCTCCAAGAAATACAGACGTCATGGTATAGGTCTGAGACTGGTAAGCACAATTCAGTCTCAGTTTGTCTATGGTATGTTCTTACAAAAGAACCAAATTGCTTGGTCGCAACCAAGCTTTTCCGGCTCAAAGCTTGCTGCGATCTTCAACGGCCACCAGCACAAATCCGGTAAGACCTTAGTGCCGGTATATACCTGACTCGTATACAGAAATCTATGGAAGATATTTATATATTTAAAAACTTGAATTGTACTAATTCCAAGATATAATCTGCCTAGACATTTTACAGTCTGGTGGTTACCCGCCCTTTTCGCGAATGAGTTGTATGAAAATTGACGAAAAGAGACAATCATTTTAGGAGGCACCAGACCACCCCGTCTCCTTCGGTAACTTTTTTTCACTGTTTAGGATCTAAAGAAGGAACAAAAATTCTGTTTGTGAACACCAAAAGGATTCATATCAATTTGATCTTCTAATAATTACCATATTTGTCTGTTTTATTTGACTGTTTTTTAATTCTTTTTTATCCATCGCGGGCACGACTCTTTTTTTCTCTCCTGGTGTTCTTTTTGCTATCATCAGCTACACACGGGAAATACACAATTCAGAACGGATAAGAAGAAGAAGATTATGACTACTACGGTTCCTAAGATTCATTCATTTGCTGAGTTCAGCGATGTGGCAGATGCCGTTGCGGACCATGTGATCCATGCTCAAAACCAAGCACTTTCAAGTTCATTGCCATCAAGTGGTAACGGATCGTCACCCACCAACAACAGCACAAGGCCAACTCCGTCAACATCAACCACAAATCTTAAATTCAAAGCTAAAAAGGAGAAAGTGACGAATCGCAGATTTAAAATTGCTATATCTGGTGGTTCTCTGATAGGAGTGTTGAGTCAAGGATTGCTTAAAAGGGATGATGTCCAGTGGTCCAAGTGGGACGTTTACTTTGCTGATGAAAGACTTGTTGCCTTTGATGATGAGAATTCTAACTACGGTAGAGCTAAACGTGAGATCTTTGATAAGTTAGCTGAAGCCGGTAAGGATATGCCAAAGGTTTACCACATTGATGAGTCATTAATCAATGATGCTCAAGAAGCTGCTGACGATTATGAACAAACATTAATTAAAGGATTTGCCAACAAAGACTCTGTTAGACTACCATTGTTTGATCTATTCCTCCTGGGTTGTGCCCCAGACGGACATATTGCATCTATCTTCCCAATGGATCATGACGTTTTAAGAGAGAAGTTGGCATGGGTTGTCCCTGTTGAGAATGCCCCAAGTGGCCCATCAAGAAGAATCACATTGACAGTTCCGGTAATTTGTCATTCCCACAGAGTCACTTTCGTCGTCGAAGGTGCTGTTAAAGCCTCGATTGTGAAAGTGATCATGGAAAGACCAGAAAAGGGACTGCCTGCTTCGGTGGTCAACGAACTCGCAGCTGGTAGAGTATCTTGGTTTGTGGACAAGGCAGCACTTACAGAGACCTATTTGTAAATTAATTGGATGGCTATTACTATTATTTTTTTCACACGTTGTTCTATTGCGATGAGAGACGGAGAAATGAGCATATCTCGGTATCATATTATATTATCACCCTACTACCCTAACTCCAACACACTATCATTTACGAAACACCCTACACACAAACACGCACAATTGAACACGGCACATCTGAGATTGCATGTGTGCTTTGTCTTTTTATCTGTATTTCTATATATCCACAACATGACATATCACGTTGAAATCCTGTAGCTAAAGTGTGCGCGCTGAGTTCTCTGCTGTTATCGGCCACCTGCGCGTGGCTGTGACTGTCCGGGGTAAAAACTAAAAAAAGAAAAAAAGGTGTAAATGGGATCAGGGGAGAAAACCTGTTATTTGTATACAAAGATGATGACTATTTGGTGAAGATATTACTTTATGTTATGAGAATATATAAATAGGTAAAATGGTAGGAAAACGGGTAAATCTCGCCCCGTTTACATCCTCTCATAAACCACCAGCCGAAACCGGTTTCTCGGTATCGAGGCGATCTAAAGCGGCATGGTAGTTACCATTATCCATTAAATAGTCAATAGCATCTAAATCCAATCGCTCCAAGGTTAAGAATCCAAGGCTCAAACAGGTATCAGCTAGCTCCTTCTTCAAATGGTACACATCGCCTTCAATCAAGTCAAACTCGTAGGAGTAACAAGGCAGCATTGACGGTCTAAAGATGACCTTATGGTTCCGAGAGTCAATGTACAAAGTGTTAAAAGTGAGTGACACAAACTCGGTACGAGTTATGAGGCGAATGAAGTCCTTGACAGGTTCAAACAGCGACGGCAGTGGGTTTGGCAGTTGAATGAAGTTGATGTACTTGGTTTCCTCTTGAACGACAAGATGGAACATCAATTGGCCTTGACAGTTATAATGAGTGGGAACCGCTCCGGGCTCTCTATTAACATGGATCTTGTTGAGTGCAAGTCTAAAAGAGCACTTGATGGTCATGATGAATCAAAAGAGGGAAAAAGGAAGATGTAGCACGCGGTTAATTCTGGGAGTTGGACCAATGTGCTCCTCTTGGTTTATATAGTTCAATAAGCACCGATCTGAAATAACTCAAAAGGGCGGGTTAATTTTGAATCGGAGCGCTTGTGATAATTCGTAAGTAAGTGATGGGTGTGGTGTAAGAAAATGTGTCAACACCGCGGATTTAAAGCAAAAGGAACGGAAAGACCGAGGAAAGACCGAGAGGGAAGGTTTAAATGCCATGGAAGAATTGGCAAGTTGCCTCGTAGCAAAACTTGAACTGATCAAGACTCTGCACCATCAGCAGTCTCTGTTTCCTAAGCTGTTTAACAACTTTTTCAACGACATCGGAATCGTTCTGTTGAAGTAGATCTTGGCTATGGAATAAATAATCCAGTGTGATGAACGTTCCGGTTCTACCAACTCCAGCAGAGCAATGAACAAATAGAGGGTTACTTTCACCATTAAGGCTTGTGACCAGGTTAGATATAGCGTGGATAGGCTCCCATGCATCCGGCTTCATAAAATCTGTCCATTTATCATAGTATAAATGATGGATAGATCTTGTGTCAATAGTCTCTTTAGTCTCAGGGTCGATGACGTCCAGTTGTATCATTGTATAATGAGTCCCTGGGATCTCATCAACGTCGTAATAGTCCAAACATTTCAATGACAAGTCATACTCAAACCCTTCGTGGAGTCCCGGTATATCAATAGTCTCGTTTACTCGATCAATCCAATACTTTGAGCACTTTGTAACATTACGTTCTTGCAAAGGCGTCACCATCACAATAACAGCGTCTTCACCCTTTTTGGTTTGTTGCAATATCATTTGCCAAAAATGAGAGATTGTAGACTTCGTTGGGCCCTGTGTAGCAATGTACTTTTTACTTTGATCCAAGTCAAGAACAACATGCGAAGCATTTATATAATCATTGAACCCATTTCTAACACCAAGCTTCACCCTATTCTTGTCAAATGGTAGGATATTTGTATACCTATTTCTTCCTAGTTTGAAGGCTTCAATCCCGGACTGCATACTCCATTTAGATGTATCTTTGTGAACTATAGCATCGTGGATCCTTTCATCTTCCATAAGCTTAATCTCATTGAATTTCAGCTTCAATTCGTCGGATGGTAGCAAAAGGTATCCCGGGATCTTTGATTTACTCATCGATGCTGATGTTGTGGATGTCTTTGTTGAAGCTGAGCTGCCCGTGGACTGCGATGATGTGTCAGTGTTAGGCGAGGGGCAATTTTTCGCTCTAGCCCAGGGAACACTGAAGTGCCTCATTGACTTAACTGGCATAGTGAATCAGTATCTCGCCGTGGGAATAAATAGAATATAAATAGAATAGATAAACAAGAATATCTGGCTAGCAAGAATGTCTCTTCTTTCCTTTTTATTTTTCAAGACACCCGTTTTGTAAGGAGAGTTTGTGGACTTATTTAATAAAGCTAATACGCCGTTCCGTTTGTCAGATCATCGCTCCACTCGGAATGTTTCTTTTTGGCTCTAAAAATGCTCTGGGGCCACTATTAAAGGCCTAGAAAATGTATATAAATCGACTCGGTTACGGGTTATTGTGGTTTCACATACCCTTGTTATTTTTCACTTTAGTGATTTTCTTCGAAGTTGCATCTTTCTTAATCATCTGATCACCTCTCGTGCCATATTTTTCTGATCTAAGGCATCTATGGAACCCATTTTTAACCCAAAAACAGCACAAATTTATAGGTCTTCATGATAACTCACATGGAAAATCTCGTATTTGTTAAGAGGAT
The DNA here is from genome assembly GCA_003708795.3 of Petasospora americana. Classification (NCBI taxonomy): domain Eukaryota; kingdom Fungi; phylum Ascomycota; class Saccharomycetes; order Phaffomycetales; family Wickerhamomycetaceae; genus Petasospora; species Petasospora americana. Next base: position 1,146,827 of record PPOA03000001.1, read on the forward strand.
CAGTACGCTTCCCATTGAAAGATATGGCTAAACAGAAACACCCATTTCCCGGGGGGTCTCTTCCCCCCCCCCCATGCCCGGCGTTAAAGATGCGCTTATAGTCTTTCCAGGCCCAATCTGTTCCCTCTTCTACGCTAAATATTCTCCCATTCAATCTCCGTTCCTTGGGCGAATTGAGAAGATAAAATGGGATTGAACTATTAAAAGTAAACATAGAAGTAATTTCTCCCCTTTACACCCTTCACCAGCGTAGACATCCCCACTCCCCCTCAAACCCATCCGGGCTTACCTGCCCGGGGCTAGCTTCGCGCCTTGAAGCTGTCACCTCTCTAAAAGACCCCCCTCTGTGAGGGTACGCATAAACTCCGTTCAACTTTCTTCCTCTTCCTTCTGTTTTACTATTTTGCAAGACTTTCAGACAATTACCGGGGAAACAATACTCAATGAAAGGGCCTGTGTGCATCTCGAGGCGGTGCATCTCGGACTTTGTAACGTTCCCCGTACGGAACTATAACAAGATGCCCAACCTGGACTTGTCCAAGGAGTCCCTATACAATCATGCTCGACTGAAGATCCAAATGCTCAAGGCACCTTCTCATTTCGGGCACTACACTTACAGAATGGCCAGACGTTATAATGAAGACAAGTACGCAGTCAACGTTCTTGAGCTGCCCGTGGTCAGAACTAATTATGGTAAGAGTAAGATAGTCAAGCATAGTGTATTTGCAGCGAGTATATTTGATGGTCACGGAGGTGATCAATGCTCGAACTTTTTACGGGATCATTTACATCAAGAGATAGAACAATGGCACGAGGACCGAGATTCATATATGGAGCTGCTGAAGAAGTATTATCAAGACATTGGAGGGTACTGGAAACGGATCTATAAGAAACGAGATGAACTTTATAATGACCTCCTGCCAAAGGCAGATGACATTGATGATATCCATTTGAGATTAACACAGACATATCTGAAGCTTGATTATGAATTCTTAACAGATAATGAAAAATCTGGATCAACAGCAACAACGGTATTACTCTATAACTTAGATGTAAGTGATAATGAAAACTTATATTTTGAACCACAAACGGTATCAAGATTATACGTTTCACAGATTGGAGATACCAAGGCGATCATTTGTGATAAGAATGGTCATGCACACTCATTGAACTCGATACACCACCCTTCATCGACTATTGAATCTCGCCGTTTAAATAAATTCAGTGCAGGTTTTGCTACTGATTCATTTGGTGAGAACAGATTTATGAATTTTGCAAACACAAGATCATTTGGTGATCTTGTGGCTAAATCCAAAGGAATATCAGCTGAACCAGACATCACATCATATATTATTGGCGATGGTAATATGATCGCTAAGGAGGGACTAATTAGTGAAACTCCAGGTGAAGTTGGTGGTGACGAATGTTTCTTGGTCTTAATAACCGATGGTGTAACTAACTACGCTACAGATCAAGAGGTTGTTGACCTCATTATGGCTCGTGTTAATCAAAGAGCAGGTAAGCCCCAAGACTGTGCGGATGAGGTAGTAAAATATGTTGAAGCTGTTGGTGGTGATGATAATGCAACATGTTTGGTGATAAGATTGAGTGGATGGGGTAAGTGGCCTACCATTGATAGAACTGGTAAGATGAGAGAAGACAGACTAAAAGAGGGTATCTCTAGAATGGAGAGAAGATGATACAAATTTTTCAAGATTATATTTATTACTACATATTTCTTTAGACAGATAACTTTTGTAGAATGAACCATTATATTTCTAAAAATAAATGAAGGGGGGCCAGAAAAGAAATATTTACATGTGAATCAGCCATGTTTTATAAAAATACAATGGAAATTTTGAAAAAGGGGATGCATAAGACATAAAAGAATTTGTGTGAGTTTGAAACATGATCATTTGTTCTTGGTTTGTGTGTATGAGAATCTCTTTCTTGTTGGAGCAAACTCTCCGAGTTTGGAACCGACCATATCCTCAGTGACTTCAAAGGCAACGTATTCTTTTCCGTTGTGAACCTGGAATTTAACACCAACAAATTGTGGTAATATCGTACAACTTCTAGCGTTTGTTCTAATTGGAGAATTGGTCTTAATGGCGTGTGCGATCGGTAGAGGAACAACGTGAGGTCCCTTCCACACTGAACGACCTTTAAGAAGTACCGGACTGACTCTCATTTTGGGTATGTGTATGTGTGTATGATTCTTGGTATAACCTACAACTTCTTCTTTCGATCTCTTTGTCTCTTCGACTTCGTTGTACGTTGAACTGAAAAATTAAAGCTGAGAGAGTCGCGAAACATCTTGAATTTCCGGAAAACATCCATAAATGTCCCAAAACGGAAATACTTGACAACCTGTCAGTGCTCACTAACCTTGCCTATTATAGAAGGTTTCTCTTTCAAGCATAGGTGATCCCCACGTTCCTGACTAGAAAACGTGGGTTTATCTTTCCGATCGAGGATTTTCTCCCACAAAAAAGGAATTGATGTTCACTAATTCGAACAATAGAACTGATAATTCTTACTGAATCAGGCAATGAACACGGGTTCACGTTAGTAAAGATGTCTTACTCAAGAAGTAGCTCCGCTAAAATGGTTGTTCAAACTTCCGACATCTTTTAAAAAACTCAATTAGTTCCAGCACATGGGGTTTGTTTCCCCTAAAGAGTTCACATATCCTAGAATTATTATAAAAGATTTCGGATATCCACTGATCTGTTCTTTTATCATGTTTGTTTGAAAGAGCACCCGTCCCAAGAAGAAGCTCGTGTTTCACAAAATGAAGATCTCTACTTTAATATCACTCGTTACACTAGCTATTACTTCCTCTGCCAAAAAATATGGTCACACTGAACTGGTTTCTGCCCCTGAGTTTATTGAGAGACCACTATCTGGTTACCATCATGGCTCAATGTCACCTCTAGGTGTCTCAGAGACTTATAACTACTGTAACATGCCTCGTACTAACAAGTACACTTATACAAATATTTCTGATGACTATGAGTTGATTTATGTTGAACTCATCCATAGGCATCATAAGAGAACCCCATATGCCGCTAATATGGTTCCAGGTGATATTAAGGATGCAAACACTTCTTACCCACAGATCACCAATGGTGGTAAGATTGACTCTTTTAATCACGGTAAGGATCTCTGGTCAGTTTATCATGATTTGTTGGATTTCCTCCCAGAAGAATACGATCCGGAACTTGTTGCTTATCGAGTTACTAATAACAACATCACCACTGCCGTTTTCAATCAATTGATTAGAGGTATGTATCCTAATGATAATGTCACAGCTGAACTTCGTGTTTCTGATAATCTTGAACCAAATTTGTCATGCCAGCAAGCAAGTGATGTTAAGAGTTTAATTAGATCTACTGATTTATGGTACGAGGAGAGCAACATGACAATTTATGATGAATTGGCCGAACAGGATGGTATTAACAGTACCGGTTATCCTGGTTTCTTTGGTACCATTGATCATTTCTTTGATAATTTATCTTCAAAGACTTGTGCTGGCGATGCTATCAATGTTACAACTGATCAATTTGACACAGTTATGAAACTTGGCCATTGGGAATATGATTATACATTTTATTCATCTCCAAATGCAACAGAATATGGTATGTATAAGTTTGGTAATTTCACATTGGAACTGGCTGAACATTTTGCTGATTTCATTGATGGTACAAGAACAATTAAGTATCAACACAACATTGCACATGATGGTTCTATTGCTGCTCTTGTCGCATTATTGAGTGATTTCCTTGACTTTGAATTATTCCAATGGCCAGGTATGGGAGCTGAGATGACATTCCAACTATATCAGAGTGCTGGTGATGAATACTATTTAAGAATTCTATACATGGGTAGAGAGATGAAGTTTGCTCCACTCCAAGATTTCTATGATTATATCGATGAGCTCAACGTCTCCGAGTATTCTACTCAGTGCACTTAAGAGGCTAACTTATGTACCCCTGTTTTCCCACGCCTTTGAAGTATTGTTCTACGTGTGAGCTTACTTTCGCTAGTTCCTATATAACTACTTTATATCTGCCATCTCTTGTACTCTAAGACTTCGGTCCAGGCCTCTGTTGCTAAGACAAATACAATTTAACATATTATCACAAAAGTAACATAGCAACTGACAACCAAATTCACATGCTAAAGTACCGTAAATCAGCCCGCATATCACTTTCGCGTAAGTCGCGAATCTCACTTGTCGGAATTTATTTTTCTTTTTTCTTTTTTTTTCTTTTTTCTTTTTTTTTCTTTTTTGTTGCAGATGACTCCACAAATCTTGCCAAGCCTTTTTCCAAACCCATTTTTAAAACTTTGCGTCGCGGGCAACACAAAAGTCTTGGCGCGCTTAAGTCGAGCCCTAGCCCCATTGGTCACTCCCTATCGGATCCTTCTAAATACCACAATATGCCAACGTTTCACGTGCGGATATATAAGTAGGACATACCGTATTAGCTAGCTACCCACACGACTGTAAAATTCCTCCAGAAAGCACTACATAGCAACAGAATGGCGAAATAATAAAACGCCTATCGCGGGAACCAAAAAAAATATGACGCACTCGAAAGTAAATCTCCGAAGGCCACTACTGCACATCTTTTTTTTCCTGTCTGTCAAATGCGAGACGGGCAAATAGGGGAACAGTAAAAATCAACAAACGAAGAGTCAAAAAAAAACCGACAAAGCGCCAACTCACAAGACGAAAGACACACCTCCGCACCTCCTGACTCTGTCAATCTGCTTCACCATCTCGCCAGCTAACGAATTCACTTGATTTCTGTAATTTCTATCGGGCCCACTCAGAGAAATCCCCATAGAGACACAAAGGCAAACGGAAAAAGAAGACGACATACAAAAAGAACCACCAAAACAAAGCAATCGGTTTTTTTTTTTTTTTTTTTGTCTTATTTGACCTCAGGAACACGCGAACGACTTTTTTTGTCCTTCTCTTTATCTTGAAGACATCCATTTTTTTAACAGCTCAATTATCTAATCAACCAAAAGGGCGCTTAGCACCAATTGGCACTCACATAACTACCGCTCACATAAAATATCAACTTAGCCAATTTCTTGTCTCCCGCCCCTTTTGAGTGTTTTGTACTACCCCCCCCCCTTTGATCACAGATTTCGCTATATATAAAGGAAGATGTCTTCTGTCCAACAGCTCGCACATATTGTCCCGCCACATGGCCAGCAACAACAAAGCCAACCACAGGCAGCTACCATGCAAATGGCACAGTCACAAGGACGTTCCCATATTCCGCAGGGTCAACTTCCGCAACAGCAGCAACAACAGCAGCAACAACAACAACAACAACAACAACAACAACAACAGCAGCAGCAGCAACAGCAGCAACAGCAATTCAGTGCTAAAGAGCAGGAGCTAAATAACGCCACTGCAGACACTTGGCTTGCCATTGGTTCATTAGCTGAGTCTTTGGGCGATGCTGATAGAGCTGCTGCTGCATATGATGCAACATTAAGACACACTCCAAACTCAGCACCTGCTTTGACCTCATTAGCCAATCTTTATCGTTCCCGTGATATGTTCAACAAAGCTGCCGAGCTTTATCAGAGAGCGTTGACTGCTAAGCCTGATGCTGGTGAAACTTGGGGCTTGCTTGGTCACTGTTATTTGATGCTTGATGATTTGCAAAGAGCATATGCAGCTTATCAGCAGGCTCTTTACCATCTGAATAATCCAAATGTTCCAAAGTTATGGCACGGTATCGGTATTCTTTATGATAGATACGGATCGCTTGAGTATGCCGAGGAGGCTTTCAGAAGAGTATTGGAACTTGATCCAAACTTCGAAAAAGCTAGTGAAATTTATTTCAGACTAGGAATCATTTATAAGCATGAAGGAAAACTAAATGAAGCACTTGAATGCTTTAGATACATTTTGCCAAATCCACCAGCTCCATTAACACAACCAGATGTTTGGTTCCAGATAGGTGCTGTCTTGGAACAACAGCGTGAATATGGACCTGCTAAAGACGCATATCAAAAGGTTCTACAAGCTAATCCAAAACATGCTAAAGTTTTACAGCAATTGGGTTGCTTATACTCTCAACAGGGTTCTGATTTCCAAGATCCAGAAGCTGCCTTAAGATTACTTACACAATCTTTGGAAATCGATTCAAGCGATGCTCACACGTGGTATCACTTGGGTAGAGTACACATGTCTAGAGGTGACTACACCTCTGCTTATGACGCTTTCCAACAAGCTGTCAACAGAGATGCAAGAAATCCAACATTCTGGTGCTCAATCGGTGTCTTGTACTATCAAATCTCACAGTATAGAGATGCTTTGGACGCTTATACAAGGGCTATTCGTCTCAATCCATATATCTCAGAGGTATGGTATGATTTGGGTACTCTCTATGAGACTTGCAATAACCAAATCAATGACGCCCTTGACGCTTATAAACAAGCTGCGACACTTGATCCAACAAACCCACACATTCAAGCTAGACTGGAGCAATTAACAAAGTTCCAGAAAGAGGGTGGTCAAAATGGCCAATTGCCACCTCCTCCACCTCCATCACAACAGCCAAGACTACCACAACAAATGCTCCCACAGCAAGGTATGCCACAACAGCAGCAGCAGCAGCCATTGCAACAATTACAAATGAACCCACAGGCTCAAGGTGCTCAGGTACCTGTCCCACCTCATCCATTCCCACCACAGCAGCAGCAACAGCAACAGCAGCAGCAACACATTATCCAGCAACAGCAACAACCTCCACCTCCACCTCCACAGCAACAACCACAGCAATTACAAAGAATGTCGTTCCCTCCTCCAGAGGTTACCCCAGTTACATCTACAAAACGTGAGCATGAAGATCAAGAGCTTGGTCAAAGAAAGAAGCTTGCCACTGATCAATCATTACCAAGTTTGGCCGCAGAGTCTCAATCAGAAGCTTCAACTGTTCTCCCTCCAGTAACTTCCACTTTGGAAGCTCCTAAAGAGGACTCATCTAATACACCAGTTGTCCCTGAGACGACCACAGCTGAAGCTGCTACAGCTGAGCCTAAGGATGAAGAGATGAAGGATGATGCACCAGTTGAAACTGAACCGGAAGTTGATGGCACTAATGGAACTCTCGAGAAGAGCGTCGCTACGGTTGAGGTTTCTAAAGATGAGAAGGTTGCTGAACCGGAACCAACACCTACCACTGAGATTAAAAATAACAATGAAGAGAAAAAGCCAGAAGATGAAAATGAACAGGCTCAAGAGGTTAAGACTGTGACTGAGTCTGAGCCTGCTATCAAACCCTCAGAAGATGCTCTCAGTGAATTGAAAGAGGATCAAGAAGTTGAGGAAGAACAAAAGAAGGAAGAAGAGCAGGCCTCTGACGAGAAAAAAGCTGATCTTGAGGTTAGCGTTAGAAAAATTGATGAGGATGAAGATTATGATGATGATGATGAAAAACCAAATGGTGATTCCAAGTAGATAAAGAAAGAAACATATTTGGTATATTTTTCACATGGCTCTACTACGAATGATTTATTTAACTTGTGGTGTATTTTATTTCTTTCTTATTTTTTTTCTGTTTAACAAAACGTGTCTATAATTGGATGTATTATATATAAAACCTTGAGTTTAGTGAGCTTTACTGTAGAAATCAAATAAATCTTTTCACTTCACGGTGGTATGCTAAACTTCTTTTTCGACAACTGTCTCGAGAAATGCCTTGATCTGTGCTAGCGTTTCAGTCTTTACACTCTGCGGTACCATCGCTATTAGGAGAATGTTAGTATCGTATTAGCTTAATGGTATCAGATCTACTCACACAACGCTTTAGGTTCAAGTGTTTGGCTTAATCGTGTAAAGTTAGGCTCGGCCTCCTTGCTCACTTGTTCTAGTTAACATGGTTAGTCTCTCTCTCTCTCTCTCTCTCTCTCTCTCTCTCTCTCATGGAAGGGTCGTACATACCTGTTGCCATTTGACGGATATTGTCAAACCATCCTGATTCGGCAAGCTTCTGCTTCAGCTGTGTGGAAATCCTGATATTACCCGATTTGTTAATAAAACTACTCGTAAAAGTGGTCGGTAGCAGCAACCTTTTTAAAGAAGAACTACTCACCTGTCATATTCACCGGAGTTGATGAGCTGCTGCTGGATCTTAGCTTTCAGGCTGTCTGAGTCGGACATCTCTGCTGTTCTATTTTTGTTGTGCCTTAACGGTTTCTTCAATATAAATAATAACGTCTGTCCTTTCTCTCTGCTCGATTTCTCTCGCGTGGGGGGATGTACAAAAAAAGGAAGGCGCGCACACACATGAGGTGTATCAGTACCACTGAACTTCAATGCTACAGCTTGTAAGACGAACATCAGTAAGATCAATTAGTAGGAATTTTATCAGAATGGCCTCTAAGGGATCACCAAGTGACGCACGTATCATCAGCGTTGAACCACTCAGCTCGAGCGACGCTAAATGGACCAAATTGGAAAAGATAACCTACGAGGACCCAGCAGGAAACACTAGGCTCTGGGAGTGTGCCTCTCGTACTACGAGACCTGAGGGCTCTGAGGTTGATGCCGTGGCTATCATTGCCATTCTTCAAAAGGAGTCTGGTGCTGAGATTCTGCTCCAAAAGCAATTCAGACCACCAACGGGTTCTGTCTGTATTGAAGTCCCAGCTGGTCTTGTTGACCCAAACGAGACAATTGATCAAACAGCATTAAGAGAGCTACATGAAGAAACAGGATATATCGGTAAGTTCGTCTCGCAATCAGTGACCATTTTCAATGATCCTGGTTTTTGCTCTACAAATCTTGCCCTTGTTACATGTTCAATTGACTTAAATGATGAGAGAAATAAGAATCCAATCCCACAATTAGAAGAAGGTGAATTCATAGAGACATTCTCAGTTCCATTACGCGACTTTGAGCAGCAATTGACTAAATTACATAAGGAAGGCTATGTTATTGATTGCAGAGTACAAAATATAGCTGAAGGTATTAAACTGGCCCAGCAATTTAACCTTTGATATTATTGAATCATAATTTACGTTTAAAATTGTAGAAAGACTGTAATATCAACAATTATATTCACTCATTCCCACACTGCCAAAAAAATTGTAAAAAGATGCAAAAAAGAAGAATTGGCGACACTTGCAGGGTTCGAACCTGCGCGGGCAGAGCCCAAAAGATGTCTCGAACTTAGGTATTCAAGTCTTTCGCCTTAACCACTCGGCCAAAGTGCCCAATCTTGAAGATTTGCGCCCAGATTATCGGAAGATAAAAAAGTTAAAAAAAGTGAGCAAAAAAAAGAATTGGCGACACTTGCAGGGTTCGAACCTGCGCGGGCAGAGCCCAAAAGATATCTCGAACTTAGGTATTCAAGTCTTTCGCCTTAACCACTCGGCCAAAGTGCCCAACCTTGCAGAAGGGTAATAGCTAATGGATGATACTGAGTATACAGGCAATTTGTAGATTTTAATGGAATATAGAATACAATTTCAATCTTTTGTTCTTTTATGGTAAATATAAAGCAATTTCAAATTATTTACTAGTATATAACAAGTTTCCTAAGGTATTGCTTTAGGGTTCACGAATTAACCGAGAAATTAAAATTATTCGATTCAAGCCAATTTCTTACACCTGGACACACACCCGGAAAACATCTGGACACCAGTTTCTTCATTACTTAAACTTAAAATCATTTTACACTGTTAAATTTATTTTTAAGAATTAAAGAAGAAGATTGGTCTATTTAGTAATAACTAATAAGTAGATATTTTTGTTTTTAAAATCAAAAATAAAACGTCTTTAAGAGTATATCAGAAAACTGAATATTCAACAACAAGTTAAAAGTTACTTTTGAGCATTCATACTCCAATATTTTTAGATCTCAATATATTAATATAGTGTCTGCTGATGAATTATTAAAAACTCCAGTTTTCTTCTAATGAATAGAAGTTGTAAAACTTTAAGCATTTATTATTTGGCTTTTAGTCTCTAGAGGCTACAAAATTCCCTATCCTCATCTTGTTATTAAGCATTGAAGAACAGCCAAATCAGGAAGGGTTATGTCGCACTTGAAAGTCCCACCAGTGCCACATAACTTATTTATAATATACAAACATTAGTTGTTGTGTTACACTCAAGATCCTTGAAATACCTAAATAAATGAATTCAATTTTATAGATTCATCACCTGACACCTTATAAGCTGCTGTCATAAAACAATGATTCATTCATAGCGTAAAATAATTTGAGGTTTATAGTATACCGAAGTTGATTTCCACATATTTTGTTTGATAAGTTTTGTGTTGGCTTCTTTTATTTACCATGTAGGGTTCGATAATGAGTTTGACTTTGTTCAATGATTTACTGTTACTTTTCTTTCTTTGGGGCTTGCATTTGTCATGTCACCAAGAATTGACAATTTGGGAGATGCAAGGAAAGAACTTAAGAAGCGTTATGGAGAAGATAATTTAGTTTACGCTAGGTGACTGAAAAGATTTAGCTTCTAACTCTCCTTTGTTAATTGCAGTTTCTCTTATCTCTTCTGTTTAAAGAACTTTCACTAAGTCATGGGGGTACTGGACACTTTTGGGACTTAATTGAGATCGTTTCCTGCTGTGGCCTTGGGAAATCTACTAGTTCTTAGTTATAATAAAATGCATAATTTGTAAAGGGTATAATGCTTGAAGAGTAATTTCTAGAGACTAGTCCTACTTGATAGTTTCGTTGTTGACGTAAATTAAGCTTTTATATTACAAAGTAAAACTGGAAGTATCAGTCTTTTTAAATAAACGTGCAGACGACCAGAAAGGGTCAAGTCTCCATAATCCCATAGAAAGGAAAATGTGCAAATCGGTAAAAGAAAGTAAATGGGTATCATAAATAGTAAATTGAGGAAAAAAGTGATCATATTTAGATCAAGAAAATAAATGACAAAAGTGTAACAACTCCGGTGAAGCCAAGGTTCAAAGTATTAGCAGAACCCTGATATTCAGATGCAGAAGCTGTAGAGGAAGTTGAGTTACTAGATGTAGCAACAAGTGTAGATGATGAATCATAAGAAGTAGAGTAGACAGTAGCAGTGACATAAGATGTAGTGTCATCCTCGCTCGATGAGGCAGCCAACACCGGTGAAGATTGAATATAAGCACTGATACTAGAAGTTACTAAAGTAGTTGGAACTGGTGTAGATGAAGCTTCAGCAGAAGCAACTGTAGTAGCCTCAGAAACAGAAGACTCGGCAACCGGAGTAGAGGTCTCAGATGCAGAAGATTCAGAAGTGAGAGGGCAGTATGTAGTGTACTCTGTGACAACACCAGAAACAGTCTCAGTGATAACAGAAACACCAGTTGGAACAACAGTCTCTGAGCAAGAGAAGTCAGAACAAGCGGTGATAGTAACGTCTGTAGAAGTTGGTGCAACAGAGGTCTTAAGAAGGGATGAACCAGACTCAGATGTAGTTGCTGATGTAGCCACAACGGTGTTTGAATTGGCAACAGCAGTACTAGATTCAGAAACAGAAGATTCACTACTGAGAGGGCAGTATGTAGTGTACTCTGTGACAACACCAGAAACAGTCTCAGTGATAACAGAAACACCAGTTGGAACAACAGTCTCTGAGCAAGAGAAGTCAGAACAAGCGGTGATAGTAACGTCTGTAGAAGTTGGTGCAACAGAGGTCTTAAGAAGGGATGAACCAGACTCAGATGTAGTTGCTGATGTAGTCTCAACAGAAGTATCAGTAGAAGTCAATGGACAGTATGTAGTATACTCAGTTTCAACTCCAGAGCTTGTAACAGTAACGACAACAACACCGGTAGAAATAGTTGAGGTAGCACAAGCGTTGTAAGAACATGAGGTGACAGTTACAAGGGTTGTCTTGACTTGATTAGTAGTATGTGTAGAGACGGCAAATGAGGAGGTGAGCTCGGTGACTGACAACGATGTTTCAGTAGATGAAGCCACAGATGAGACCTCAGATGTACCAACAGAGGACTCAGCAGCAGAAGACTCGGTGGATGAAGCAACTGGAGAAGACTCGGTAGCAGAGGATTCAGTGGATGAAGCAACTAAAGAGGATCCACTAGCAGAGGACTCAGCAGCAGAAGACTCGGTGGATGAAGCAACTGGAGAAGACTCGGTAGCAGATGATTCAGTGGATGAGGCAACTAAAGAGGATCCACTAGCAGAGGACTCAGTAGCAGAAGACTCAGTAGCAGAGGACTCAGCAGCAGAGGATTCAGTAGATGAAGCAACTAAAGAGGATCCACTAGCAGAGGACTCAGTAGCAGAAGACTCAGTAGCAGAGGACTCAGCAGCAGAAGACTCAGTAGCAGAGGACTCAGTAGCAGAGGACTCAGCAGCAGAAGACTCAGTAGCAGAGGACTCAGCAGCAGAAGACTCTGTGGATGAAGCAGATGTGGTGCATCCAACAGAAGAAGACACCAGGGTGGAAACAGTAGAAGCACCAGCAAGGCTTGTAGTAGAAACGATGCTTTCAGTAGCTGAAGAAGACTCGGTAGCCGAGGACTCGGTAGATGAAGCAACTGGAGAGGACTCAGTGGATGAAGCAACTGGAGAGGACTCGGTAGATGAGGCAACTGGAGAGGACTCAGTAGATGAAGCAGCTGGAGAGGACTCGGTAGATGAGGCAACTGGAGAAGACTCAGTAGCCGAGGACTCAGTAGATGAAGCAACTGGAGAGGACTCGGTAGATGAAGCAACTGGAGAAGACTCGGTAGATGAGGCAACTGGAGAGGACTCAGTAGCCGAGGACTCAGTAGATGAAGCAACTGGAGAGGACTCAGTAGCCGAGGACTCAGTAGATGAAGCAACTGGAGAGGACTCAGTAGCCGAGGACTCGGTAGATGAAGCAACTGGAGAGGACTCAGTGGATGAAGCAACTGGAGAGGACTCGGTAGATGAGGCAACTGGAGAGGACTCAGTAGATGAAGCAGCTGGAGAGGACTCGGTAGATGAGGCAACTGGAGAAGACTCAGTAGCCGAGGACTCAGTAGATGAAGCAACTGGAGAGGACTCGGTAGATGAAGCAACTGGAGAAGACTCGGTAGATGAGGCAACTGGAGAGGACTCAGTAGCCGAGGACTCAGTAGATGAAGCAACTGGAGAGGACTCAGTAGCCGAGGACTCAGTAGATGAAGCAACTGGAGAGGACTCAGT